>VZTF01009652.1:1093-42731 GCA_013397755.1 Cnemophilus loriae
AAGATGTGCCCAAAGGTATGTATTCTATCACCATCTTCACAAAACAGGTGGGGCAGTGTTCATTGTCTCCTACCATGACTCCCTCCGGGAGCTACCTCTGTTTAATGGGCGATCAAGGATTCTGCCACATGACTCACAGATAACGCTCTCCAGACTATCTCCTGTTAATGGGCCCATCAACGCCTTTCCTCATGACTCACCATCCCATTGTGAGATGCTCCGCCCAGGGGGAGGAACTGAGCATTCCCAACTGTATATAATCAGAGGTATGGAACACCACAGGTAGCCCTTACCTACGGGACTCCCCGGGAACAAGAGCTACACCACTGGACCTTCAGGCGAAGACCAGACTCTTTTCTACAGGATCACCACTTCAACAGGACCACTTCAGCCGGACTGCTACCAACACCCTGACCAACAGGGTGTCAGGTTGTATTCTGACCCTGCCAGGGGGGTTTCTTTTGTACTATTGCATTTATTTTATTTTATTTTCCTATTAAAATTGTATTTCTGACTTGGAGTCTCTCACCGGTTTACTTTCAAACGGGGACAGACTATTACATGAAGTTAACCTCTAATTTTGTTTGTTTATATTTTTTTAATACCCAACCCTCATTTATAGTAACAGCTCAGTAATGAAATGCACTTATGACAACTTTCACCCATTACTAGGCCAGAGAGCAACAAAGTTAGAATTACATATCCAGAAATAAAGCTTAAATGAAATTTGTAACCACAGGAACGAATTGTGCCTCCAAGAGAAGTTAAATTTAACTAACGTCTGCTGTCAGAGGCATAAATTAAATACAATTGAATGAAATGAAAAAGCTTTTTGATTTTATTGAACTTTTCCCTCTTTTTTTAAACCTAGAACAGTTAGCGTTTCATATTTGAAAGAAACATCTATTTTTTGTATCTGGCAGTTCCTGCCAGAGATAGCACTGGTGATAGAAATGGATGGGTGATTTCAGAATCGTTCCATGACTAATCTTTATTACAAATAACATTGAAATATACTCCAACATTCTTCTGTTGAGCAAACACTTTCATTCAAGAAAGTCAATTTATATGTGCGAATAGGTACCGTCAGGTGGCCACTTGAACATCAATACTGGGAAACAGAGAGAGATGCTAGCAATAATTACAGCAATCTGGTAAAGGAGGTAGGAAATCACTACCCCTCAAGCATAGCCTTGTGCAGCAGACCAAAACAGTAATCATGATCCATCTTTCATATGTTGTTCATCAACGCACACATGGTCTTAATTTCACACTCCCATGAGACAAACTGAAGGGACAATTGTTTTTGAACTCTAACATCAAGATGAATAATCAGTGTTTATCATACTCATTGCTCAGTAAAACAAGGGCTATATATTTGACATCTGCTCCTCTTGTTTGAAAGCTTTATTGATGCTTTCAACCAAGTAAAAATATTTTCTATTTCTGGAGTCATCAGTAAAGTGATGAATTACCTGTATTATTTAGATGCCTGCATTTTGAATTGCTTTCAAGAGAATATAACAAAATACATAATCCATGTTGATGTTTGCTATTTAAGTTGTGTGTGCTCCACTGACTGCAGAATGAATTCTAAGCCCTGGGAGGATGGGTTTGTACTGTTATTACTTATGAACTTGGTGTGACTAACTGCAACCTAGGTTGGTTTTAACTTCTTTTACTAAGTTGGCATCTTTTGTGTTTGTTCTTATGTAAGCAACATAATGTACAAGAAGCTCACAGATTTTGGTTGGTTCTTTGTTGGTGGCTATTTAGTGTTTCACTGCTTCATCTGTAAAGCCACTGCACACAAGTTCAGCTGCAGAAGAGCTGAATGCATCTTCAGAGCATCTTGAATTTGACCTGAGACATGAAAGGCAAAGCATTGCTTTTACTTCATTGTAAATTATATACTGGCTTGGGAAGAAAACCATCACTTTTGAGCATGAAGGAACGTCATAGAATAATAAAAGCACTTAGGTTGGAAAATACTATTAGATCATTGAGTCCAACCACCAACCCAGCACTGCCAAACTCACCACTAACCCATGTCCCTCAGTGCCACAACTACACGGCTTTCAAATGCCTCTGGGGATGGTGACTCCACCTTGACCTGGACCAATGACTGACAACGCTCTTCATTTAGAAGTTTTCCTTAATACCCAAACAAAACCTTCCCTGGCATAACTTGAGGTTGTTTCCTCTGGTCCTGTCACTTGTTACCTGGGGGAAGACTGACCCCCACCTGTCTACAATCTCCTTTCAGGTGTTGTAGAGAGATAAGGTCCCCCCAAGCCTCCTTTTCTGAAGGTTAAATACCCTCAGCTCCCTCAGCTGCTCCTCATCAGACTTGTGCTCCCGCCCCTCCACCAGCTTCCTTGTCCTTCTCTGGATGCACTTCAGCACCTCTTCTTGTAGAGAGGGGCCCAAAATCCCTGATTATCCTGTTATACGAGGTAGTCAGTTGGTTCTTCCCTAACACATCCTTGTCAACAACTGCCTGTCATGTACAAAGATCCCAGTTTTTCTTCCATGTTGCTTGTGAAAATTCAGTGGTCGATCTCCAGGTAGTAGCACATTACTTGTACACAACTGTCCCTTAGGTTGTCTGGTAGATCAATCAGGCCCTTCCTCCGATCTGGAAGAACCCTCGTTTCACGTGAACATTCTTTAGGCCTTGATTTTCTCAGCACAGCTCAGCCTTCCAGGGAGTAGATACCTGGTGATGGAGGCAGGCACAATACACATCCCTTTGTTTTAGAACTGTCAGGCATGTTCACATTTAGCATATTCCGTCTCCGTCTCCATCTCCCAGAACACAGCATTTTACCCCAATTTGACCCCTATGACTTGGAAACACACTATGAAGCATCCATACTAGCCTTTTTTAAAAAATGTACTAACTGATTTAACCAACAGTCTAAACCTTCTAAGAAGTAAGAAATTCAAAGCCAGCACTGTATAGACGCCCAGAGTAAGATATTAAATTATATAATATCATATTGCAAAGTGAGCTATAATCCAGGTGTAACAAAAAAAGCCATTTTAAGTAAGAATCTGTGTGTGAGATAAAACTTCATTGGAAGAGTAACATGTAATACTTATTTTCCTAAAACAAACACAAGGAATTCATACTCCCCTTGAGTTGTCCTGACCTTTTGTGATCATTAAATATCTTGATAATATTATCCACGGTTTTATGGTTGACTTCCAACATTTTGTAATTACATTTTGTCTGAACAATCCTTCTGCCATTTCAACTAGATATGGCTTTCTCAAGGTCCTCCTATCAAGAAAGAATATTAAATTGAACAGCTGCTGGCTTAAATCCCACTAGAGAAGGAGGTGGTCCTGAAAGGTATTCATGGATACTCATTTCACGGGGTCTTTGGGGATTTTGAGGTGAAACACGCTGGCTGAGGAGCACGAGCCACAGCGTATCCCATCTGAACGAAAGAAAACAGAAAACCAACCAAACCAAACCAGTAAAAACGCCTTTTCATTATGCTCCGTTCCTGCCTGGTTTAGTTCCTGTTTTAAAAAGGCAGCATGGAAGGTTATCTTACACATGAGTCTGTCTGACAGAGAAGTGAGAAACCATTGTAAGGAGAAACACTACAAGAAGTATTTACAGCACGACTCTTCAGATACAACATGGCTCCACGCAGCTGTTCACTGAAATAATGTGAACTGGTTTCTTTAAGGAACAGGCAGTTATTAGAGCCACTACTTAACAACAAAGGAAACAAGTGCACTGTTCACCACCTACCGTGAAAATCTTAAATCTCTGAGTCAAACTCAGGAATTTAATGCAGCAAAGCATGGCACAGAATGGGCAGTACCAGCTCTGATTTCTCTCATGAAATTTGAAAGTTTGCCTAAGAAGTTTTCTATTGTTTGCACTGAAACAGTTTATTTTTTCCAACATTCTTGTGCAAATAATGCTTGGTAAATTAAAAGCCTTCTGGAAAAAAAAAAAAAAGGCCCCAAAAGTTAACAGAATAAATATTTTCAAGCAAAGTCCATTTCCCACAAACAATACCAAAATGTGCTGGTCTAAGGATATTTGGACAAAAGCCAAAAGTCTGTAGTTAAAGCAGTGTTCTCTTAACTGTGGGCCATGACCCCTGGCAGGAGAATTCCAAGAAAAGATGAGGTGTTTGGGAAGGGGAAGGGGGACAAAAAGCAATGCCAAGACAGGTGCAGGAGTGGTGATTACCACTGGGAAGGAAGTAATGTCTGCCCCATTTGGGGCTACAAATGGTAAAGATGTTTTTAAAGGGACTCAAGACAAATTAGTTTGAGAAACACTGGCTTGTGCCGTAAACAACAAACAGAACAACACATATCTGAAATAATGGAGAAGAAATTAAGGAAACCTCTAATGGATGTTTACTGCTTAACATACTGCACAGCATGCTGTAAAATCAACAAGCTGACTATTCCACTCGAAGAGTATCTTTCTTCTTCTGGTAGGAAGTTATCCAGAACCTCAGTAAGCCCAGAGGGCTCCTCACGCTTAGAGGAATGATTGCATGAGCACCGAATTTTAGCTTATTCCCACGCACTTCTAAACTAACCCATCCATGAAACAATTAAACAATCTATTTTCATCCATTTTATTGACTGTGCACTTACTGTGCACACAAAGCCAAAAGCTGAGAGGCGCAGTCTTTGTCTCACAAAGATATTCAAACACAGTTAGAAGACAAACAAGAAAAGGTTTCAAGAAGTGACTGAAACATGAGAGATCAATGGATATATATTATTTATATTAATATGTACATAATATATATGGGTATGTTCATTCATTCATTTTGCTTACCACATTAAGAAATTATGTAGCTTTCAGAGGACAGAACATCAGGGAAAAAGGAAAGCAAAGAAAAATATTTCAGAGTTACAAATTGTATCTTCCAAGATTTTATGCGCATAGAAGTTTGCTGCTTCTCCTAAATGAGTAAGTTCCTTCAAGGGAGACAGATCCAAAAAGAAAGTCTTTGCCTTCAAAGCTGAGCAAATGCAATGGCATCTGGAAAACAACTAAAGGAGCTTATTTCCAAAATCATAAATGGCTCCCTGATAATGTTTTGCTGCCAGATTCCTGCCTTTCAATCTGGAAAATCCTAGCACGAGCTCTTTGTTTGATTTCACGTTTCATCCAAAGGAACAGAAAATCTGTAAAAGTAACTAGCACTGACTTCCTAGGTTCAGTTTTAAGCTTCAGCCAGAACACAACTCACAATTATGACTAAGTCAGGGTCTGTTTTTTACTCGTCATGTGTCAATATAACGCCAAAGTGCACACACACAAAAAAAAATCCCTCTAACAATTCTGAGGAAAACTGTCACCAAATGTGGATTAACTGCTTTATGCATAACTGCTTGACCTAAAAAAAAATTCTAATCTGAAATTTACTGCCATGTTGGACATTTTCATTGCAAACAACCTCAGAACAAGCAGACTACAAACACTCTGTTTGCAGTACAGGGTGAGTTTACTCAATCTGTAACTTCTGAAAATGATAAGAACAGATGCTTGCAAGGAAATCTTTAAAGCAGAACATCACATAAAGGCTGGAATGTGAAAAATTTGACATAGCACATCTATTTTGCTTTGGTGTATTCAGACAACGTTTCCCCCCAGATCCTTCTCTTGTATTATTTGAAAGTCACTGAAATTCTTTAAGAGTTTGCCATCAGAAATTATGAAATGCATATTCTTAGAAAGTTCACTTTAATTCTTACTTACATGAATGAAACATACAGGCACAAGTACAGAAAGTATTACACATTCACAAGAGACCATGACTGCAAAGAATATTAATGTACATTGGTTTTGCAGGACCAACATATAAATAGACCAAAGCCTTAGCACAGGAGGATATGGTGGCAAGGTAGTTTAGCAAAAACTGCACTGACTAAAGTGCCACAGAACTCATAAAACTTTTAAAGTAGATAGGATTTGGGATTCTTCCATCTTAATCCCTCCCTGTGAAACACAATTACTTTGGACATAAAAACCTATTCTTAGGGATTTAGAAACACACAATTGTTTAGAAACACACGCTCATCCATGAGATTTTAAAACTGAATTCATAAGCAGTATGGTTCTAGTCCAGGAATAACCAATGATTTACTTGCCAAACCCCCATGTTCCAGCTTTAAAGAATCATTCACCATTCCCCCCAATAGTATTTTTAGTACCTCACACAAAACTTGTTTTTACAGGAGATGAAGCAAAAAACCAACTTTCTTTAAAATAACACAAGCATCTCCTCCCAAAGTTCCCATCCTTGTGAGCCACAGAACTTAAAAAGCCTTGGGCAATGAGAAGCCAGGACTTGAAATGTGATAGGCATCTTCTCAGTAGCAATGCAAAGGTGCCTTTGGCACTAAGTTCACTATCAGGAGGGACACAAGAAGTGCTACATTTATTCCATACACAGTCATGTATACAATCTGCTCATCAGAAGTCAGGGGCAGATTGCTGCAGTTTCAGAACACACCAACATGACGACTGTCCCAGACTTTTTTACTGTGTATGAGCAGAAAAAAACACGCCAGAAAAATGGAGGGGCCACTGTGTCAAACACAATGACTAAAAATACTCTTGGGTTAGAAGTAAATGTTCTCGTACATCAACGGTGCTAATAAAATCAAGTACCTTTCCCTACAAATCTGCTCCTAGGAAGAAATCAAGTACTCGTCCCTTTCTTCCCTTCCCTCAGTAAATGGACAAGCTGCAGAAGCTGCTTCCTGTAGGCAGACCCAAGCCTCAGTTGCGTTGCCTTTCCTTCAGCTGTGTTATAGGGACAGGCTTTGGTTCCTTAGCTGCTACACTTTGTTACTTCCGCCTCCCCAAAATCTCTGCCAAGAGAGATTCTTACTGCTGAACTATGCACTTTTAGGAAACGATTCCTTCTCAAAGCCTCTGTCTAGTCCAGGTCCACAGAGAAGATGAAAATTACTCCACAGCTTAAGCAGTAATACACTCAACAGAGAAGATTAGAAGGTCCAGTGCTTGCTGTGTACTGATGATCCACATGGCTGAACTTCAGAAACACAGGCAGATACATTTGGTGGCTGCAGATTTAAAGCTTTGGCTGCCAGGGAGTTTATACACCCCTGGTTACTCTCTATGGAGTACAGCCATCATATTTGCAGCCAAAAAAACTCCATTTGGAAGTGTCAGAAACATACACAAAGCTGCACAAACACTTCTGGCTCACCTGAAGGATACTTGGAAGAAACAGCAGTAAAATATTCCAACTATACCAGCCCGTCTCTGCAGGCAAACTAGAGGTTCCCCACTTAGAGATCAGCAGGAAAAGCTCCACCAAATAATCAACACCAAGAATTTGAACACAACAAAAAAAACCAATCCAAAACACAGTCTTTTGAGGAAACATTCATGAGAATGTTTCAGAGAACTGCCAACCTTGAATAAAGTTCACGTCGCGATTCAACCACCTCTTTACACAGAATAGTTTCTGCCATTAGGATTGTTGAGGCTTTTCACAATGAAAAAAAGGATGAAGAGAAGACAGAATACATTCCAATTTTCTTGTGCGCTCATCTATTTTCAGTACTTGGATTCAAAAAGTATTGCTGAATTTTACTGTTGGAAAAAAAATCAGAGATATATGTGTGTTTTAAGTATACCTGTACTGGCAAACTCTTTAGGCATTCTGTGCTATCAAGTCCCACGCAGTGTTTAACTACTAAAAAAGGGAACCTAGATACAATATTTAAAAGAGAGATTTAAGTTTTGAAATTGTACTGAAACTCCAGTCTGACTGCATTCAGTTTCCACTAATGAAAATCACAGCATATGGATATCACACTTTATAATACACTTGATCGTTAAACACTTTGAGAGATGCATTTTTCGTAAGTATTTCATGTTAAGTGCTTTTGAAAGTTGGCCAAAGCAAAGGTTACACATCCTATCTCTACGGTACGTGGCCAGTTCATAACTGCCCTTTTCATACTAATTAATACAGTACTTGACATGAAATGTGATATCTGCTAAAACACTGACACAACCTGTACCACCACCTGCTTGGGCTTTAAATTACTTCATTGGTGTCATTTGCTTAACTACTATTTAAGCTCTTGCATGATTTTCATTCTGAATCTTTTTCTAGAACCTTGGAACACTCTTGTATTTTTGGTTAAAATTGATTTATCTGACTAAAAAAACCAAACCAAAACAAAAAACCCCCATAAACCCATGGCAAAAAAAATCTGTATCTTGAGAACACTTAATTTTTCAGTCAAATCAGATTTTTTGAAATTATAAATTTCAATACTCACTAATAAATAATAATAATAGGAAATCATACTATGGGAAAAATTACAGGAACCCTGAAATCAAATGCCTGAGATACAAATGCAGGCTTGGCATATGTCTCTGTTGTGTCATGGCCTACTCTGACAAGACGCGGGAAAGGTACAAAATCCATTTAGCCTCAGGAAAAATACTCCTGCTGTGCTGCACTAAACAAATACCTCTGGCATCCATACAAGCAGCACCAACGAGATCCAGACTCATTCCACACTGTCCCTGCAAGTCAGAGGAACCTGAAAGGAGGGTATCCTAAACTGTCATTTCGCCCACCTCACTGAAATTATAAAAATATAGAAATAAAAAAAAATGCCTTTTAGAATCCTACGTCAAGCACATGAGCTGTTCAAGTGAGCACAGCACACAGCACACGAGAGGCAGGTTTCAGTTCATGTCCTTCAATGATACTCACAGTAACTAACAGGCTTCACAACGAATCCTTAGATTAAACTTTTCTTGTGCTTAAAAGGAAGGAGTGCTTTGGTTTTGCATACAGATTTAATTAATTATTTTTTAGCCTACACCTCAGATAATAAAACTTTTCCAAACTGCCCAAATTAAGTAATAAATCTTGACGCTATTAAGGCTTGTTTCCTATTTTATGTTCCTGCAAAGCTGAAAAAAATTCCACACACCTGAGTAACTTAGTTGATGTAGGATTGAGTATTTCAGGATACACGGTAATACACGATAAAGATAAAAATTCAAATCTTTTTTTCTGTTGGTTTTCATGTTCCCTGGACAAACATGTCCATTTAAAATGTAGTTATTTGAAATGCTTCAAATACTTTAAAATGTAGAGCTGTTTAACTACTACTTAACACATGAAAAACATACCAACATTTCAACCTGACTGCTTGAAGTTTCCATTAATAAAGTTACAATCCATGGATCTCACACCTTATAATACATTTGAAGAGGAGACAACTTGAAAAAATGCACTGAGCTGGAAGAACCCAACCAACATGCAGGAACCCACACTCTTAAAAACCCAACCAATCACAAACACAAAGCTCTGAGCCTTTGAAGCAGTTTGGCCACTGTACAGCAACTCATCAAAATGCTGCTTACTTGGCACGTAAACGTACCTGAATATACCTGAAAATACATTTCTACTATTCCTTCTGCCTTGAAAAAGTTAAGGGATCAAGACTGAAATAAAGAAAATACGTGGCATTAATAAGCAATGTCTTCACATAAAATACTATAAAGGAAAAAGACATATTTGAAAAAGCTTATACTCTTCTTAAATATTTCTATTACATGGATAGTCACAGTGGTTTTCCTGAAATCAGACACTTTCACCCTAGACCATAGACTGAAGCGATTTGAAATGGAAATATTTCCTGTCCACTCACCGCCAGTTTCTGTTCCCCGAGTGATATAACAGATGACACCCAGTACAATAAATTCTTTTATTAACCATAAATTCGAGCCTGCTTTAGGGATTTGAAGTGTTCAGTTTCATGCTGAAAAAATGCAACGTTATCCACAGACCATCAGCATGTGTAATAAAAACAGAGCCACAGGTTATGTGACTTTGATCAAGTTATGACAAAATTTCATCTTAATTTAAAAATACTTGGAAAAGCATTTACACTAATTGTTTAACCTCTTATTTTTAAAGATCCACGCACACTAACTGATCTTTTTCCGCAGGAAAGAATAACTTCTAAGAAATAAAGTCTCTTTACAGAATGACAATGAACAAGTTGTCTTCTGGCATTCATCTTATTTAAGAAGCCAGAATGCAATGTAAGTTTTAAGATAGCATTTAAATACACAGATTAAAATGTTAAATTGAACATTGAACCTGTGTTTCTCTTGAACTTTCACTTGACTTCTTTCTATTAACATTAAACTGAACATATATACAGCTAATCCTAAAGCACTGAACAAGAAGATATAAAATACAATCACATTATTGTAGTAACTTGAGAAGCAGATCCAAAGATCATCAAGTTTCACTTCCAGTAGAAATGATAGCTTATAACAGGAATATTACTTGGATATAATTGTAAAATATAAACATGGAAACAGGTTTTTTTTTTGTTGCAGTAAAACCTAACCACAGTGGGAGGAGAGGGAGGAATCACACCTAGAACTCCAAGTCAGCTTGCCACAGACAAGCACATAGATAAACTACTGGAGTTTGCATACTGGAACTTCAGTGGTTGAATGGAATATAATAAACAATAAATATGTAAACCAAATGCAATGTGGTCACACTGAGCAATCATCATCCACAGCTACCAGCATTCTTAGATGATATATCAGGCGTTATTCTATCACTTATTTGGGGCTTTCATTCCTACATTTACTCCCAGAAGGTAATAAAAAGAAACTTCTGTCATTGAAGCTCATTCTTTAGTGAGCTGAATGTCCCATTTTCAAACCTCTGCATGACATTTCACGGCCAGTGGTCCTTAATGAAAAAGAACCCCAAAAGTGAATGGCATGATTAGTGAATCACTCTTACAAATGCAACTATATGGAGAAACTTAAGCTATCCCAACTTGTATTATTCCTAGCTAATGAATAAAAGATAAAGGTTTTGTTTCCTTTGATGTTCTGAAGAAGCATGGAAAAATAACTTTTCACCTGTTAAGGGTCTGGCTGAGTTAGGTGTTTGTTTTTTCTTTTTGTTTCTTATTTTAACTCTCTTTGTAGTTAACCTATTACTCCTGTCAGTAGGTAAACTAAGCTAATTATTAAACACCACCAACATAATTTGCTCAAAACAGAGAATTAAACAATAAAGCAAAGCTGTAACTATGCAACAGATCATTTTACTGGTTCTTCGGAAAGTATCGTAGCTAAACTTTTTGTAGTAAACAGCAGAAAAAGCAAAACCTTAGATATTCTTTCACAGCTAAAGCATCAGGCTATAGATCTGGCTCTTTCTCTTTTTGGGGCTGTTAACACTTGCTTTGTGAAGCAGCACCAGCAGACCTCAGATAAAATTTTGACAGAGTAAACAAAATGAAAGCTCCTTATCATGAGGAATAATCCTTAAACGTACTCCCTAACTACACAAATTTGCTCATAGATCCTGTATTAATAAGAGATACTGTCTTCACAGCAAGCTAAGAAATAGAGAGAGTTAGTAAGACCCACTCGGTCATTCTGTAGTTTTAGTGGTAATCTTACCAAATTCCATTCACAAACTGTAGGCTGGATGGTGAGGTGCCCCCCTTGGGTTACAAATGAATACACTACTCTTAATTTCCTGGCAGGAAGGGTTGTATAGCGTTACTGTGAGCTCTGTATTCTACCACAGAGTTGGCTGCATTCCAACAGATGCTGAAGTGATTTCTGAAACATTATCATCTTGCTTGTGAAAACCTCACTGTTAAAAAACACTCATATGAAAAATGTTGAATAATTTACATGCTCATTATACTAACCTCAAACTCTTTTGATAACATACCTCTATAAAATTATTTAAATTAACACAACTTAAGGGTGGGAATTTTAAATGCATCTGAATAGTTACATGGAACAAGGGGCCTAATCACAAAATTAGCTTGGGGATTTCCTGACTCCCCTGTCCAGTTCCTCCGCCTCCATGCTGCAGCTCACTAATTCTGAACACACACTTTACATAACTGCATGGGGACCAATTTTATCCATGTCATTGAAATTACTCCAGTTGTGAAAAGGCAAAAAAACAAACAAAACAAAACAAAGAAAAAAAGGTAGGGATTCTTTCAATTCAAACTGCTTTAATAATGTGATTTACATTGCAGCTCACTAATAGGTGCACTAAAGCAGGTGGGGAGGAAAGGGCAAACATCAACACCAAAGTGGGAAGAAACAGACGGGAGTGAGAATTTCACTAACCAGCCTCACTGCTAAGTCAATATAAAACATAACTACACCCCCGAGCCACAAAAGAGAACAAATCCCACTGAAAGTTAATGGGAGTTACGGCACTTCATTCTTTTGCAGAATCTCACTCCAAGTTTCTAAGGATCTGCTCACACTTACAGGGTGAAGCTTAAATCACCCATTTACACCCTGTATCTCTCAAACTTCAAGGGCAAGCCCAGTACAAGCTTGTAAACTTTGCCGAAAAAGTTCGCGATTCAGCAACGCCCCCTTCCCACACCATATTTAAAGTTCATCCAGACAGAGCACTCTTTATGTTCAGCATAAATTGCACAGTTTTCCAGTTTCAATTTCCATCCTCGTTTTGTTACTACTGCCTACAATCGGGGGCAAGCCCGGACAGGAAGACAAAACTGATTTCCATAGAAACTGGAGGAAGCAGTGCAGGCAGGCTTTACAAGGGCTGTGAGACAAGATACAAACTGGCAGCTTAATAGCTCAGACAGCGGAAAAGAATGGAATTTTTCATTGGCTGGGCAGCTGTAACCAAAGGTACTCCGGTACATTTGAGGGGGGAGAAAAAATATCACAGAATCATTTAGGTTGGAATCAAGGAAGTTATTCCTGTGAGGTAAACAAAGATACAACTTTACAGTGCACTCCTGACTTTAGGAGAACACGCTACATGGGTTGTTTCAGTACACACCTATTCAGAACACTGAGCCTGAAGACAGCAATTACCAACAAAGCCTAAGCAGCAGAAATTGCCCCGCCAGCCAAGCGCCCAGCTCTGGGTCAGCCATGCCCCCCAGTCCTGCTCCTGCTGCGGAGCTCGCTGGCTCCACACTGGGGTGGCTGTGTGCAGCACTGCCCCTGCTGAGGACACCCCCCAAAACCTCCCCACATGGGATGCACTGGGGAAGTGATGTGCTCTGTGAACTTGTGACCTCCTTCACCAGGTAGTAACATCCCCATGGACACAAAGCAGCAGCCAGAGGAGAGGCTCGCACCACCCAGCTCTTGCATGGAGTCAGTCCCAGCAGCTCAGTGCTGGGCAATCACACAGCATCAAGCCACTTGAAGTATGAAAAAAAACCCCATCAAAATGGAAGTCAAAGTGTTGCCACTGATTTTAATAGGTAGCGATTTAGCTCCTTAAACAAAACAGCCCAATAAAACCAGAAACAACTCCCTTAGTTTTCCACGTTTAAAAAGAAAACACATTGGGGTATTGTGTCTACAAGCAGATGACAGAGGCCTGCTTGGAGTTTGCTTAAATCACTGTATAATATAAAAAGATAACGTGACTATTTTAAGTCTCTAAAGTTGTATTTTTTAATGCTTTCTGATTCCAGGCCAGTCACACCTGGAATTACACATGTTTAACAGAGCAGCTGAAAACTTATAATTTTAACAATTTAGAAGATTAACGGTTTGGACCTAAACATTCTCATATTACGCTTTTCTATGAGCTAAACTAACTTCACATATCATTTTAACCTGCATTATTTGGAAAAAAAAATCCTCTTTTAGCCTGTAAAATTAAGGTTTTAAAACGGGAACTTTTGCAAATCAGATTACTCTTCAGTATTTTACATACAAATAGCTGAAACTAAATTTCACTATAGATAAGCAAACACAGAACAAATTTCCTTTCATGAATACCAGAATCCAACCCAGCAGCCTGCTTTCTCTTGGAGTTCCATAACTTTTAAAGGGAAATATTAGAAAACATATGGTAATATTTTTATGCTATAATTACAAAACTCAGCAAAATAAGTTTATTTTTGTAAAGGTAGGGTGAACTTTAAGCAACAATATGAGTTTGGGATTCCCATGGAGAACTAAAATCCTCCATTTGAAAATACAAAGCAAAGTTAATTAGAAAACACAGTTTGAGCAAAGAGGGTTCTTGCAAAGAGTTCTTAGAAAGGATCACCTTGAATGTGTTTGATGCTGAGGCGACGCCATAACTTTTCTTCACACAAAAGCAGTCAACTACAGAGCACAACCAGATGTTAAGTTTTCTTTTCTTAGTTTCTGTAAACCTCTGTGACCTCCCTCAAATTAAAAAAGGGAATAGCATTTTTAAAGCCACAGGAGCTATCATTAGTGAAGCATTCTAAGGATTTTCATTAATTCACAGCCAGCCAACCAAAAATTTTCCCACAGTCGTATACAAAAAAAGTCAGGGAAGTCACTGATTGCTTGGCTGGATTTGAATGTAGTCAGAAGTAAGATCAGAAATACCTAGTCCCTCCCACTGATAGAAAGTGAAGAACATAGGAAAGGTCAGAAATTAAAATCCAAGTCTGCCCACCAACCATGAGGAAAATCCAGCAGGGCCTTAGAACAGGGGGTATAAAAAGGGTTATTACACACAATTTTGTGAGATAAAGGATCATATGGATAGATCATTACAAATCAATCATTTGGAAACCTTAAAGCCCAGAATGTGCGGGTCCAAGCAGATCTCCAGGTCTATCATGTCCTTCAGACAGCAGCCTCAAGATCTGATTGATGTTGTCCAGTTGCTGGTGTAATACCCACCATTCACAGCAACTCGTGTCCCAATACACACATTTAGCTGGAGCCCTTTGAGCTCTACACAATCCTTAACTGTCCCTTATTGTTCCTGTGAACCCAGGGCTCAGCACAGAAGGAGCTCATACTCTCAAGTGTGAGGTCCTCTGAATTCAAAGGCTGGAGAAAACAGAACAGGTTTCAGCAGCACTGCCCTCGGCACTGCTGCAGCTCCGCAGTGTGCAAGGTCCAGGGAAAGGAGAAGGCCTGGGAGAGACTCCCGGGCTGCTGGCGCACTCACTCCATCTGCCAACAAAGGTGCATCAGTCAACACAGAGGGCAGCGCTTCACAGGCACCTCTGTGTGCTGACAGATCACCAAGAGGTACAAATTTGATTCAGATTAGTCATAAACACACAACTCTGGTTCTCCTGAATCAACCAGCACACATCTCAGAGTTTACACTTTCAGGTATGATACCTGATGTAGCATGGAATCTCCTAGGACAAAGCTACCTCTCACATTTATTTGGGCACATTGGAGCATAAGTGATGTGCCCCAAAAGCAGATTCACTGTCTTGCTGAATAACAGCCCTACGAGGAACAATAAAAATAGGATGTCTGGAACAATTCTTCAAAGTCAATAGTGACATAACATTGTAACAGCCTTCAAGTGAGAGAATTTCAGAGAATACAGTATCTCCTGGAACATGCGCTGATGCCTGTTAAAACTCTAATCCAAGCTTTAATTGTTTTTAACAATCAAATCAAACTTTGGGAGAACAAATGCCAACATGCACACTTGATTTTCCTCACACTCTTGGAAGCTACCAAACAGAGGTGAGAGGTAACAGGAGGAGAACAATGCTACCACTTGTACCTTTAAAATCCAGAAATGATGCCTTAGACACAACACTGAAAGTACAATTTACTAAGTGAAATTGGTTGCTGCGTGTTAAAATACACATTTATACCCTGGTTTGGCTGGCAGAATTTTGGCTAACCAGAGTGATAATACCTGTGTTTCTGTCATATGAATATTGCAATGAGCCTATACATTACTGGCACGAGCCTGTATTCACTACTTCACTAAGTATACATCTGGTCAAAGTCTTTATGATAAAACCACATAGACACATTGGGTGTCAGGATGCGCCACTCCTGTTGAGGAGAGCTGGGGAGGACAAATAGATGGACAGTGAAACAATTACAAAATACTATATGCATGAAAGGATAAAATACTCTTTCAAGTCTTAAATTTTGACCCTTAAATAAAGTCTCACATTACCATAACCTAAAATTAAATACTTCAGATGTACTGATACTTTAAGTTACTGTAACTTACACTTTCATTAAATCCCTTTTTATTATTAATATAGAAATAAGGATATAAAAAATAAGCATTCATGTAACTCATACTACTTTCATGTGCTTTTTCCTAGTTGTGATGTATCAATACATAACATTCACTTTTAAATGTAAAAATGACAATGTAAAAACTGCTATAGGAATATCAGCACTAACCTAAACTTTTAGAAAAAATGTATTTCAAATACACCTCATTATACTGGTAGCAGTATATATAAAACCAAAGCAATATACTTGAAAAAAATTTTACGTTTAAAAACAGCATTCAAGCTTAACAGTTCTGCAGTAATACTTCACACTCCTCTTGTTTGCTTCTCAAAACACATGCTAAATTTATGGGTAAAATTCAGCCTTTGAGCATAATTAAGCAGGCAAGTTCACATCAAAGCTTTGTTTCATCATCTTTAGACTGATCTGTTGGAAAAGACAGCTGGTCCTTATTAAACACCCTTTAAATGTTGCAGTTTTAATTAAGTAACATCCATGTTATATTAACATTACCAAATAATTAACTAAAGAAAAGCTAGTCATCTGATCATGACAGCTTAACATCCTTTCACCAGTGGTCTATAAAGTATTAATCTATTAAAGAAGAACTTGCTCTTAAATGAATGTCTCAAGATTTTAAATTAACAAGTCTGATACAGCAGTTTCTACACTTGCACTTACTCAAAAGCAGATTTTGAGGGGAAGTAAGGCAGTGAGTGGAGTTCAACATCTAAAGTAAGGGACACATTCTAGAGAGGAAATCAATCAAATCTATAACAGTCCCAAGCAACTTCAACTGCAGAAACCCTGTTAAGTCAACAGCTGATGAATCATCATCATATTCAAATTTCCCAGTTTCACGCAAACACATAAGTAAATACACAATTTTGTTGGAAATACACAATTTTGTTGTTAATACTGAGAGTTAGTTTCAATTACACAAACATATGTTTCCATATTATTTTCTTCTAGGTCCTGGATTTGAATGCTCATTCTGAAAATGCAGCATTAAACTGTACAGCCTCACAGTTCCTGAGGAAACAGTCACCTGCTACTTTAAACACTAACATATTTAGGCTACTTCATGCATTTTTAAATTCATTGAAATAGGTAGATTGTCATAAACGCTTTTTGATACTAGAGTACAAATGGGGTCTCATTCTATGCTACATTACTCAATAAATAAAAGTCAAAAAAACCTCCAAAACAAACCCTGGAGGGACCCTGAAGCCAAATTCTAAGCTAAACAAAAGTGATACAGATGCCTACCCGCATGACTGACCATGCTTGCAAAGCCTCACACTCAACATATTGCATTTGTATCTAATCACAGAACACACAAAGCTTTAAGGGACACATCTCATCAATTCTGAAACACTATCACATTGTTCTGTATACTAGGGAGAGAAATCTATTGATTCTATAAATTCCCAAAAAATGGGGGATACTGAACTGCTGGCATCTGGTCTGCAGAGCTTTAAAGCAGCTCTGGAACTGTCTACATATTAAAGAACTCCGTGATGACAAACATCAACACCTTCCACCGTGCTCTATCTTAGGTCTGTCTTTTGCTTAATACTTTTTAAAATTTTTAAATACTCTGCAAGAGAAAATCTGGGGGTTTTATCAATTGGAGAATAACATGAAATATAAGGGAGAAATCTAAACTTTGGTAATTTCTTACCATTTTACGGGGTGTTTTTACTCCAAAATAAAGATTCCAAAACATGTCCCTAGCTGGGAAAAGTATTTCTGTATGACCTAGCTCTGTGCCTGGCAGATTCCTAACTGTGGAGACGCATGAGTCTGCTTTGGGATGCTTGAGGAGATAAATGTAGGGACATAGCAGCACGAGCCTGAAGAATAATGAGGCAGGCAAAGCTCCCAATAGTGGAGCAGTAGGAAATCTTCAGAGTCTCTGCTCTGAAGTGAAAAGGAAATAGAAAGTTCCTTACATCAAGAGCACAGAAGGGGACGCAGGGAGTTTCAGTGAGAATGCACGGGAACAGAGCCCCTCAGTCTGTCTAAGAAGTTCTGCTTAGCAGAGCAAAGGAAGGTACAACTCTCTGCTAACAAGGAGGGGAGGGCTGGTAAAATGCTGGATTATTTATTCTTCTCATCACACAGTCACATTAAATTTAAACTTTATACTGAACACAGTTCCATGCCAGGAACTTCACAGGAATTAAACATATGAAAAAAACTACTCATGTGTGTAGTCCCATTAGAATCTACAAAACAACTTGAGAGTAAAGTTGCTCATGTGTTCAACACGGAGTAAATGAATCTGAAATACATTCAAATCATCCTCAGATTGCACATCTGTCTTCTCTGTGCACCTCATGGCTTGTTTATAGCATGAGAAAAATTCAGACTACTTTTCCAGAATAGCTCCCCATGTGGACATACTTATTCTAGATTAAAAGAGGCCCTTCTCTGAACTATTTTCTTCTGAATAAAGATATGCATATGAGGTACTAAGATCTTCCATATGGAAAACTACTTTGCAATACTATTCCACTTTAAGCAAACATCTACCCTAATCTGAAGTAACACTAAGTGTTGGAATACATCAAAATTTCTATTAAACATCAATGAAAGAAATCCTACACCAAGCAAAGTCAATCCAAATCCTACAATCCTGAACCCACTGAAATCTGATAATTCTAAGCCACAGTAATGTTAAGTTACTCGTCCTGATATTAACTGCTTTCCTGCTACAGACACATGTAGAGTTTGCAAGACAAATGCCAGTGTATTACCAGAGAAGATGAATAATACAGGTTATAAATACATTTTGTGATGGAAGTTGTAAAAACAAACAAACAAACAATCACATCTAGAATGTGATTTAGTTTTTATTTTGAAAATGTTAGGTATTAATAATTTCAGGAGCTACGAACAAAGCCAACAAATACTTCCTCATCATATTCTTTTAACCATAGTCCAGAAATATACTCTCATTAAGTCAGTTTTTTTCTGCTACAAAATATTGAGGATACTTAAAAGTGTACTTTGTGCAGTGAAAGAAACTTGTGCATGTATGTATATTACCCGTGTGTGTATGGAGAAAAATGGAACACAGATTCTCAAAAGCAACACTCAAATAATAAAAAAAAAAGATTCATCGTAGAGAAATGCACCACGTATTTACAATTTTAGCAGAGGAAAACCCCCAATGTGCATGTATCCAAACGCACATACAAACCCAGCTAGCTACATTTTATTTCTGTTTGAACAACCATTAAAAGTTAAATGATATATTTTTAATTATTTATGCCCTTGAAAATTACCTCAATTCAACCACTTCATTTAATGCAAACTAGACGTTTTTACTTTCTCTATATAAAATGTTAAGATTTATTCTTGCCCTTAACACACATTAATTAGACACTACTTATAAATAACCTGCAATAAAAATAACTCTTTGAATAGGATACAATTACTTAGGGCTTGTGTCTTTTCAATCAGTCAGTGTCCCTGCAGTGTTTAGAGTGGCAGAGGGGAAGTGGCCTGTGGTTAAACAGAGGAAATACCAAGGAATTTTAATAGAGCAAATAGTCTCTTTACTTCCTACAGGGTACTACTTCAAAGGCAGCCCTGCTCCAGAGCAGACAATGTGTTAGAGGGAACATCAGTCTTTTAATAGTATGTCAAGTCTACTCAAAACTTACATGCAGCCCAAGATAAACACCACATAACTGAGACAATGGGTACCGTCCTGCAGTCATTACTCTAATAAATGCTGCCCTGCCTGCATTATGGAGGCAATCATGTGCAAGGGTGGTATTACAAAATCAGACTACAAAATTATAACTACACAATCAGACAAGGTATCTAATAAACTGGCTACAGAAGTCTGAACTTGAAGCTGAAAATGCCATAAAACCAGAAACTAGTACAAATATTTTATAAGCTAAAATGGTACATTAGCTGTGAGCAATAAAGACAAAGAGGGGAGAGGATACACTAACTGGAAAGCGTGTTAAGTTTTGCGGATCTAAAAGCCAGTCAAAATCATTACATTAAAAGAATTATATTGTGGTACATTCCTGTTTAACACACACATTGACATTAATTATGTAAGCAAAAAAAATAAATCCAGAACAAACTGCATCTGCATATTTCTCTAAACGTCAATATACACTAATTTAAGTGTATTACAAGTCAAGTACTATGACTTGTAATAGTGCTAATTTACTTAATAGAAGATGCAAAACTTGACACAAATATACAGTGATGTTACGAGCCTGTGGAGTACCCTGCCCATGTCTGGTGAAACACACAATAGACGCACTGAGCCAAAACATTTTATTGCTAATTCTGTTAAAAAGACGTAATAGCAGAGTCTAAAACTATAACTATTCCATGCAACACAAAGATTTAGATCTTAAGCTTTATCAGGGTTTGAAGTTTGTTTTTCCACACTCTTCTTTTACACATTCCCCGATGCTTTCGCCTTTCTAAACTATGCCCTACAAACTTCTGAACTGTGTGTTGCAGCAACGTTCTCAAAGGATCTGATCTGAAACCAAGAAAATCCTTAGTGACAGTCCCACAAAAAGGAAAAGCAATGAAAGTCAGTTGTGTTCCCTCCAGTGTTCCCCGATCACCACGCTTCAACTAAACCTGTAACCAGACATCAGGAGAAAGGAAAGGAACAAACCAAAACACACAACTCAAAAGTTATTAAAAGTGTATTTAAAAAAAAAAAGAAAAAGATAATGAATATGAAAAGCAGTCGAGGAAAGTCTGCCAGCAAACATACCAGTAACGGGAACAAAAGGCAAAGACCAGTAACAAAACGTTTATCACCTTCCTCCCTCCTTCCCCCTCCCGTAAATTTCCTACATCCTCTGTATAATGATCAGGCCCGGAGCTAAGACCCCAAACCGGCCTCGAATCATTAAAATAACAAAGGCCCAGCGATCGCTTTTATCCAGGTCGGCTCCGGGAAGTGGTGAGCGCTGGTGGTAAAGGACCTGTTGAGTGACTTCTTCGGACTCGCCGGCTACGAGCTGCCTCCCCCCATCGGCGAGAAACCAATAAATATCCCTTGCAGGGAAATGCCACCCTCTCTCCCGGCCGCAATTAACTTCCAGATGCAGAGCCCTGGGGCAGCGTTATTTGTTGCAGAAGTGTCCCCAGGGCAGCCGCTCTCTCCCTCCTTCCCGCACGCCCGGAGCAGCGCCCGAGGCCCGCGGCTGCGGAACTCGGCTGAACTCCGCGCATCTCCCGGCTCCTTGCGACAGCCCCTTCTCCGCCCCGGCTGCCTGCGCGGGGAGCCGGCAGCACCGCTCCGCTCTACTCACCCTCCCTGCGCACGCATCGGCCGCCGGGCCCCTCCTGCTGCCGGCTGCTCCGGCGGCCGCAGCGAGCCAGGCACCGCCGAGACAGGCGGCGAGGGCGAGCAGGAAGGAGCCGAGCTGCAGCCCCGGTGCCATGGTCCGCAGCGAGCCCGGCGTGGGCGGCGGGGCGGGGGCGGCAGCGCTGCCGCCGGGTGTGTATCGGTGTGTCGGTCTGGCCGGGTGTCTGACTGTCGGGCCGTGTGTGCATGCGCGCCCGGCCCGGGGGCGGGGGGTTCGTCCGAGCCCTGGCCCTGTCGCCCCCGCCCCGCTCCAGTCCTGGCAAACGGCAACAATGGCTGGGAGCAGGATCCCCTCTGGCTCCTTTGCTTTGCACCCTTTCCGGGGAGCCCTCAGTATGCGGAGCCCCTCCGCTCCCCGGGACAGCGGCGGGCTGCTACTGCCTTCCTGAAAATAAGGGGGTCCTGGCCAAATTCCCATCTTCGTTCGGTGCGGTACCATATTCCATCCACTCACTTCATTGCAAGGAAGAGAGGTATCACTTAGTGACACAAAACCACAGGTGTGTGGTCCAAGTACTTCACAAGAGCAGGGCCGCAAGCCAAAGATCAGTCACAGATCTTTGACATGATTTCATGCATTACAGAATCACAGAATCAATTAGGTTGGAAAACACCTCTGAGATCATCAAGCGCCATGCCCAGTCTTTCCTTAAACACTCTCAAGGAAGAGTGACTCCTCCATCTCCCCGGGCAGTCCATTCCAATGTCTAATCACCCTTACGGTGAAGAAATTCCTCCCAATGTCCAACCTCAACCTCCCCTGGCACAGTTTGTGTCTTCTCGTCCTGTTACTGGCTGGGAGAAGAGACCCTACTGGCTACAACCTCCTTTCAGGTAGCTCTAGAGGGTGATAAGGTCACCTCTAAGCCTCCTCTTCTCCAGGCTAAACAACACCAGCTCCCACAGCTACTCTTTAATTACTCTTTAATTAAGGACGACAAGCTGGAAGAATATACTACCATAAAATTTTCAATTGCAGAAAATGCAAACGAAGTTGTACGTGGCAAAAAATATTTCAACTTTTTCAATTGGAGTTAATTCTGATATTACATGCTTTGATGAAAACGCTTTTCTTTAAAGTAAAATAAATCACATTTATGATAAATATCAAATGCAAGCTGGTCTAATATATCAGTAAATCACATCAATTTCAACCTCTTTGCCTCAAAGTCACATAAGAGACAGAGCAGCCCAAGGCTCTTCCAAGGCACAGTAAGATTCAGCTTGGAAGGGACCTCAGGTGTCACTAGGCCTAACCCTCTGCTCAAAGTAGCCCTAACTTCAGTTTTAGATGAGACAGCCCAGGGCCTTGTCATACATCACTTTTACATATCACTTAACTTCAATTAGTTTTGAAAACCTTAATTTTAGTACATTCTGTTTGCTATGATTGATCTTGGACAAAATCATCATCCGAATGGAACAGACAAACCCATCAGTATTTTATAAAAGACATTACAGTTTGGATTAAAATAGTATGTAAAACCACCACTAAGGCGATCAGTTGAAAGGAAACATGACCAGCTGGTAATTTTTAACAACTATTGGGTTTACACCTATCATAGGTTTTCCATCCTTTCTGACTAGTGGTGAAAATAATACAATAAAACTTTCTTAAACTGCTTGTTTAAGTTAAGGGATCACAGCCCTGGCACTCACAGTTACCTTTGAAAACAGGTTTGTGACTTCAGGATACTATAGCCCTTCACTGTGACATGAACAGAAATTACATTTTTGCCATTAAACATTTTTTTTTAGCAGAAATTGGAGATTAGGCCGTAGTTCTTTGCAGGTCTGGGAACAAAAGATTCTTACTTTTGATCTCCAATGACCCTGCAGGCTGGAATTCTGAAAAAGATAATATTAAGTCTCGAGGTGGAATTTCACTGATTTTATGAGGAGATGTTTTTGATGGTCAAGTAAACCCCAACCCGAATGGACGTTTAGCACATTTTTCTCACTGTACGCCACACACTTCTGTCTGGGTATTCCTGCTTTACTTTCTCCTTGCATTACTCAGAAGTGATCTAACAGGCTTGAAAACTATATGAGCATTTTTATTTTTAATCAGGTCAGGTTGCATAAAACCTGTAAATAACTAATCCTTTTATGTTTGAATTAATTACAAAGGACATAAGATAACACAGCATCATGGATAAAGAAAGGAAGACATATGTACAGTTCATTTACAGGTCAGTAAATACCCATAACCACCTATGACAAACAAGGATTCTCTGTTGAACATAATGTCATTGATCTGCAATTAAATCTTCTAAACTGTGGGGAAAACTGTTTGGCTTTTTCTGTTAACTGAGATCTAGACTGCTGGAGGATCTCTCATTTTTAAGTGAGGACAAAATTAGCATTATCTGTGCTACTGATGCATTAGCATGTGGTGATTTTAACAAAAACAGACACACAACAAATAGTGCCAATGCCTTGGTAGCAGAATAACTGAAGACCTCAGAGCTGCTACTGGTTACACTGGCAGTATCCAGAAAGCAGCAAAATGATTGGTCATATTTACTGAGACCTCAAACCTAGCAGCACAAAGCAAAGATGCTATCTGACAAAACCAGCATTGCTACTTCCTTCCCAACAGTTCAGCCTAAGCTAATAACAAAATGACATGTCTGAAGAACAGTTCTCCGTACTGCCACCATGTCCAACTTATCTTGTGAGTGCACTGGCTGAAGACAGAAGTATTGCATTGCTTCGGAGCCATTTAGAATAATTTTCACTGAAATATTTTGTGGAAAACAGTAGTGGAGAGGCAGGAATCAAATGACTGCAGTTGTTTCTAACTGGAGTCTCCAAACTGCTGCGAGCTCATGGAAGGGCAAAAGTGGCTGTGGGGACCCTGCTTGTCTGTAGGTTCTTTTGTCCTTCTTACAACAGTCTCTTGTTTCTGAGTAGTATAGAGTGCATACTATCCAAAAGTCATGGGTATCAATATCCTGCATTCTACAGCTGGTTTTGGTTGCCACTCTCCCTTCCTGCTTAAAGCTAAAAATCTTTGTTTTCCTTCCCCTTTCTGAGCAGCTGTTCCCAGATGGAGGAGACAGAACGCAGCAATCCCTATAAAAACATCAAAACTCACGTACCAAAAATTTCTGATAATATGGTTAAAAAATCCCTACAAAATCTTTCTATTGCTCAACAAAAATTCATTCTTGGACTTGGAAGCCATATGCTCCATCCATAGTTCCTATTTCTAGCACTGAATTCTCTCCCAAGAGAGACTGACCTTGACTGCAAAAGAAATCATTCAAACAGCTCACTTTGGGGCAGAAAGCATGCATCAGGCTTGTAGAGTATTCAGCTAAGCCAGACAATCATGACTATTGCAATATCACAATATTGCAATAAGTCAATAATTCCTGTTACAGACAGACACTGCCTGCTGTTAGGAAATGAGCATGAGATGCAGTGAACCAAGCAGAAAATGTGCTAAAAGAGATCCCAGAACAGAAACCCCTCAATGTGAGGGTCTTCTGGAACTTCATCTGGCAGATACCTGAAGACAGAAAATCAGATCCTCTGAAAGTACCCATTTATATGAAATTGTCCCACTTCCATGGGGACGGTTTATCTATGGGATGAGCACCAAGCATAAAATAGAGGAAGAACCATCTTCCAGTATCAGACCTTAAGAACAAAACTAACAAGTGTGAAATGGATGTGGACACTCCCAGAAAGGGCATGAAAATTCCCACCTGTGTCAGGGGTCACAAAAATTCTGTTTCCATGGAATCTTCTGTATTATAACATGCCATAGTTTCAAATGATCTGGCCAGGCTCAAGTGAAAGGTTATCAACTGACAAGAAAGCAACCTCAAGCCATAAAATTGAATTGAAATTTGAATCAAATCTATCAATTGTTATGAATACCCGTCTTGTTCAAGGCAACTGTTAAATCATTAGGCCTTGAAAAGTGTGACAAAAATTCATGAAACACAGAGTTCTCAAAGAAAAATCTGTATTACCCGTCTCATTTTATAGATGGGGAAACTTAAGCACCAAGTCATAAAGATGCCTGCTTTTATGTCTTGCACACATGCTCAGGGCTAAACCAATAGATTTGGAGTCAGGAAAAACTCTGCACCTCAGTAAGACAGGAAAAGACCCCTGTGTAGTACCTGTGAACCCTGTTCAGTTTTAATTTGCTGCTTTCTGTAGAGACACAGTCTACTTGCTAAGGTCATCCAGATGGTACCAGCAGATGCAAGTCTCCAGAACAATTCCACCCCAGTGGCTGCTTCTCTCTCAGGAGTGGCAAAGAGCAACCAAAAGGCTGTCCTGGCAGCCAGCTGCCTCCTGCTGTAGTCACACATTTATTGGCACTTTTGGAATAGCTGCTGCTGTGTCCAGATGGTAAAGTGGAATTAGATGCGTGAATTCTACTGACACTGGCAGCCACCATTTCTATATCCAGATGCTTTGCAACAGATCCTGAAAATGAGCATATAATCCTTCCTGATGACTAAGCCAGACCTTCCAGAATCCCATGGATTGTACTGGCAGGGATGTTTCTCTCCTGCTCACATTTTTTGTCACAGTGTCATGTTTAAGATTTTTCTCAAAAATCTCAAGTCTGTCTCCAGATATTTCAGGATGTTTTGAGGCTTCTAGAGATCAGAGAGAAGGGAGTGAATGGTCTTGTGACCTTTCTGGATGACTTAATCTCTTCTACAGGAAATTGCACTTAATGACTAGAGAAGTTTAAGTCCTATATTCCTAGAGGCTCAAGTCAGCATCAGAAGTAGGACTATGTTATGGTGAAAAGGAAATGACTGAACTAAACCAAACAGCTATTATATGAAAATTACTGCTGATCACCTTCAAATTAACAATTTGTCAGTGATCCATGGATGCAAATCTTCATATAATATTACCCCTTCCGAGACCTCACAGTTCCCTATATTGTATAGAGGCCTCCTTCTTCTACTAGTAGAAAATGTTTGCAGTCAAATGTCAACTTTCTGTATTTCTGTTTAGTTTTGTATCTGTTTATTCATATGAATATGATGCTGTTTGGTTTTTGCCTTTTTTTCTTTTATATGTTTTCTGTATTCTTCGCACATATATTTGTAGCTCTGTAGCCTATTGTATTAGTGGCTAGTTTTCCCAGCAATTTTCCGGGGCATTTCCCTAGGCAAAAAGACAAAACTAATTCCAGAGCTCCAAGCCCCGTGGGATACAAGGCCCCAGTGCTTCCTGGGAACCAAGGCCAAGAACAACCCTTCAAGATACATTTCCATAGGCAAAGTACAGCCAGTACTTTGGCGGGGGCGGGGGGGACTCCAGAGAAGGGGCTTGGCCTGGGGGGAAATTGCATCACCATTTGTCCTCCTAATTCGTGCTTTTTATCAATTATGTTAATTTCCTAAAATCTGTAAAACTGTATTCACCCCTGGGGAGGGCGGGCTTTTGTGGGCATCTTTCCGTAACTGCCCCTGAAGGCCTTCAAATAAAGATCCCCTTTTATATTACCTCCTTACTAAAATTATCTCGAGTTTCATTTCCAGGTTGGGGAAAAAGGCAACAAATATAATAAAGGAAGTTCTCTAAGATTATTCAACTTAGTGATGTGCCAACAAGCATGCTCGTCCCTGCTCCAAAAGCACACTGAAGTGACTCACCCTGTGGCCACATGATCTTTCTGGGGGAGCAGGGCAGGACTGCATCTTTCAGCAGCAGTCTTCTGTTACACTGGATTAGGTGTAATATGAAACTACACTTTTAGAGAAGAGTAGATTTATGATGCAAAGAAAATTAAAAATTGCACGGATTAGTAATTTTTCAATAAAAATTCTGTTGAACTAAAAATATTCCAAACCAACAACTGTATCCCTAAAGTTATCTATGTTTTATTCTTTAACAACAAGTGAATAATTTGTTATGTTCAATTTTAAAATAATGTATTTCTGCAATATAGAAATTTTATCTCAAACAGCTACTAAAAGTGCAAACCAAGAGCCTCAAAATGCAGTGTGAATAAATGCCAGAAATTATAATGAAGTAATGTCTTTACTTAAAAGTTTCCAGTTTTAATTCTACTCTCAATCCCTTCTTATTGCAGCACAATGCTTCCCATGCAGACAGCCTGTCATTTTCCTTCTGCAGGGAAATACAGGGGAGGGAAGTGGGGTGGGAGAACAACCCTAACCTGATTTAACAGCCTATTGTGCAATTCAACAGCATCTTGTGGCAATGTCTGCAAAATTAATCCTAGCACACTAAGGGACCCCTCACTGAGCATAACCTGCCTTAAACCCTTGACCATTTAACTGAGGGAGAACTATTTGCTCAAGCACTTTGGGATGACATCATTTGTTATTTGAGGCCAAAAGCTAAGGGTAATTAAGGCTAAAGAAAATGTTCTGATTTTTTTTGCAATTAGAATGCATAGAGACACTTGTAACAGATACCACTGCAGAACAATAGAAACATGGCTGGAAGAATTTTAAAATGTCTGACTATTGTGCAACCATTGTGGAAGAAGATTGCACAGCCCTTTGTCAATAGCACCTCATTCTACTCCCACAAAGGGAAATACACAAACAAAAGAAAATACTAAGGCTGGAGGCATATGGAAATTGCATTTTTTGTTTATATGATAGATATTCTCCAAAATATTCTAGTGTAATTTTAAAACATTTTATAACAGATTTACGAAAGAATGCGCAGCGATTCTACATGACCGGGCTAAAGAAAACCAGAGGAAGGACCCTGCTAGGAATGACAATTGTTGCTGGCAGCTCTATCGCTCCAACAAACACATTCATGGTTCTTTTTTTCTACAGTCTGGCATATTATTTTAAAACACAAATTTGAAGCAGTTGGATATCAGGATTGAGTTAGCTGCTTATTTTTGGAAAGAGTAAGATAAATACACAGATAAAAACAGACTGATCAAATGCAGTGAACAAGATTTGTTAAGACTCCATGGAAAGTTAAAGCCTGTTAATATGGTAAGTTACAATAGATAATTATTATTTCTTTCTAATTAGATTATAATAGTAACAACCATTGAAAATACCACTCCTCCTAAAAGTAATTTGTAATAAAACTAACTGCCCAGGATCGTATGGTTGCAGAGGAAAGAAGGAAAAGATTGGATCAGTTTTCTCATTTAAACAAAAACATCCCCAAGAAAAGATTTTCCATGTAATCAGTTTAAATTTTACAAAAGTCTTGGCATTCTAAGGGCAGTGCTGATGCCTCTTGAGAATGCTTCCCTCTTCCCTCTTCCTTTCTCTGCCAAAATGAATTAGAGCAAATTGAAGTAATATTGTCAGCCACATCCCATAGCACAATGAGATGCAATTCTGAAGTGAGAGAAGCCTAAAAATATTTCAATCATGACAGCAACTAATGTGGATACTATCATATTTTTTAATATTTTTAATATTTTGCTCTGACTGTATGTTTTGAAAAGCAATAAAAATGGTTAAGAAATGCACAGTATTTAAATACCATGAAGTAATTTCTTATCCTTCTAATGTGGTGAAACAATGAAAAATGAAAATCTGGTGGCAATAAGTGTTTCTGCCTGGCAAACATTTGCATTGACAACACTGTATTTATTATCACAGAAGAATTATATTAGTAGATATTGTACCAGAAGTCATTCTAAGTTTTACACCATAATGAATAGGGTTTTTTTAGAACTGCGGAATAATTTATCAAAAGCATTCACAAAATCATTTAGCTTAGAAAACACCTCTGAGTCCAACCCTTGATCAATCACCGCACTGTCAAGCATACCATTGCACTAAATGCCACATCCAGTGGTTTCTTGAGCATGTCCAGGGATGGCAATTTCAGCATCTCCCTGGGCAGCCTGTTCCAATGTTTCTTTCTGTGAAGAAATTCTTCCTGAGAATTCCTTTCTGGAATGCAAAAATATTCTCCTACAATAAATTGACAGTGCTGGGCAGTCTTACAGACACATACTCACTACAGCAGCCTAAATTAATTTAGAGGCAAGATTTTAAAAGGTTGGCTGTTCAGAGTATCAAAAATATTAAGCACCCATCCATCACAAGGTTCTGTTCAATATTGAGCACTCAGAGCTTTGGAAAATCAGGCCTGACATCGAGCATTTGTATGCGTGCAGAATATAAATTCGGTCCCAAATGCTGGGTAATTGGACGGATCAGTCAATCCCCTGCGGGCATCCCGTGCCCGCGGCCCCACTCCAGAGCGCAGAATGAAATCCCCAGAACACGTGCGGCTGTCGTTACTAAATCCAGCCACCAGAGGGGAGAAGCAGCCCAGCAATTTTCTAGGCAGTTCAAATACAGACTAAAACGGTTTCAAACTTTATGACTTTAAAGCCTGTCTATATATGGAAAGCCAAATAAATAGCCAGCAATTTTTAGTGCAGAATGCCCTATCTGCTATCTTCCTAATTTTCTTAATATGACGTCATTCATAGAAACTGAATCCCAAGATATTTTGAAGTATTACTATGATCCATACAATAAAATTCTAAAGATTAAAAGTGTGAAATCGATCATTAAAATATATTTTTTCATTTTCATTTAATATATAAAACATAATTTGGTTATACAGACAAGAGACCACCCAGAATGTAGAAATTGTGGACAGGTATTTAAAACCTTAGAAGCAATAAAATGTCATGGACTGGTAAAATATAAATTCAGTGCTAAGAGAGTAATAAAGGGTCAGAGAAAAAGAGGGTACAATAATTGAGCTGGTGCAAGGTTATGGATTTTTTTTTAAAGGTCACAATGAGATAATGAGTTTGAAACATATGCAATTTAAAAATTGCAAATTCCCAAAAATTTATAGTGATTAATAACAAGATTAATGACATAGATAATTTTTAATGAAGGGGACTATCTTATACCACCTGCCTACTTCTGCCCTTTTTTGCTCCAAATTGCACAAGATTAAGGAAAAGAGTGTCAGACTATACTCATGGTGTTCTCAAGCCATCCTAGTGGCAGAGGATAACCTGGTTAGGAGCTAGGAGAAAAAAGTCCTGGAACATAAATCCAGAAAGAATGAATATCTCCTTCCCTTTCAGTCTAGGTGTTGTATCAATTTTACTGGCCACACATACACATTCTTACAACATCCCAAGATGACCCTGCTTGAAATTTAACATGAAGAACATTACTTGCACCTGTGTGAATCCACAACATATTCTGTTTGCTCGAGATGCTGGACTTTACACCCACTGATTCACAACATGGATCAAAACACACTTGCAAAATCTATTCTTTCACTGCTTTTTTGTTCTCTTTCTTTTTTTCTTTTTATTTTTTTCTAAGGCACAAGCGATGCATTAATTATTCTGTCATTCTGATACCAGCCCCATAGCACATCTATGTGATCAAACATAAAACATACCCAGGGGTATGAAAGTCATTGGTAATTGCACCCAGCTACACCAAAGCCTGTATCTCCCTAAGCGTTTTTGATCATGTTCTTACCTCCTTGCTTAATAAACAGTGTCCTGCAAAAAAACAGATATTAGAAGAAATCCAATTTATTGCTGTTTCTAAACTTAACTAGTACATGATTACTTTTCCAATTTGCTAGTCCAGCTAAGAAAGCAAAACTTCAGTGGTCACATTGTGCCATGCAAAGCAGCACTTCACTCTTCCTGAGATTCTCCACAAAATACTGCTGGCCCCACCAATATCAACTTTGGGTGCCCGAAATATACAGACTGGTTTCCATATTTTCTGTGTAGTCCTTTCCCCTCATGTCACACAAGTCCAAGCACTATTTCCCCCAAAAAAGAATATAGAACCGAAGGCTCTTCAGCAGTCTTGGATTCCTCTCCCTCACCAACAATCCTGTTTGCCCATTGTGACCACAAGAACTTTCTTTGTGATGCAATCAGGTGGGATCCTTATGCCCCACAAGAGGCTGAACAACCCCAGCTCCTCCTCATATAATGATTATTAGTACTTTGTCTTTTTACTGTTTCATTATCAAATATATGGATAAGATATTCGAAATAGCTCATCTAAAATAACAGAATGTGATTTTGATTCAGGATGAATCCATGACACCAACAACAGGACATGAAATAATTTAGGTCAATCACTGTAGCTCCAAAGTATTCTTGAAAATAAAATACCTTATATTTTCCATCCAATTATGTAATATTAAGTCCTTTAAAATAAAGGGACAAAGATCATAATTTCCCTAACAATTAATAGGGAAACTCAGTCAATCGAAGGAATAAAAAAAGTTGTTTTACAACCAGTTTCTAGACAGCTTTGATTTTATGATGGTTAGTTAAACCTGGGAGTTGGTCTCAATTAAGATTAGCTTATTTTCATATTAGATAAACTGAAGGAGTTTGCAAATGTGTTTATGCTGCTTTTATACAAGGCTTCTGTTAAAATCCAGTCACATAAAAAATGCTGGATTATTTTTAAAGTCACATTTCCTTCTAATTATGCTTTGAGCACAATGTTAATCTTCTTACATACAACTATAAAAGTCCTAGGTTTCACCTCTTCAGAACTATTTCCAATACAAAACTTTGAACAAGTAAAAAAATGTAGATGTATCCACATATACAAGAAAAATCATAAAATGTAGTTTGCTGGTGTGCTGGCTTGCTATTTGTAAGCACAGACTTGACAAACCAAATAATTGCAAATTCAAAGTTTTAAATGACAATTTAATGGATGCTGTTTCAATCTGGGCTTTTGATGCTAACATTGAAGTTTTAAACTATGCTTTTATGTATGCTTCAAGTAACATCACAACAGAACTTTGGGAGCATTGGCTCTTTGGTATAAATTAATGTGAATCTGCTTTTAGACCATAAGCATAGCTCATCTTTTTTGGACAGCACTGGGCATTGCTGAAATTTGTAGTTAGAAAAAATTTAAGATAGAGACAGTAATTAAGAGAAGAACATCAATTTAAAACAAATTATTATGCAGCCCAGCATCCCAGTTAGGGTCACAGGTACTGGACCTATCTCAGGAAAACGTGACTAGAATATTTAAGCCCCATTACAGTCAGAGACAGAGGCCCAATATCAACCTGACTGAGCCTAAATCGTAACTACTGATGGCTGTTGATATGACAGCTTGCCCATATTAAGAGTGAGAGGGTTTTTTGCTAGAAGTTTTTCACCATCTTAGTCAGTGTATCAGCTTATCACAAGGGTCAAACGCTCACTGGAGCCAGACCAAGGCAACATGGCTGGAAGCAAATGTTGTGGCTTCATAAGCTTAAGCCAGAACTAGAACAAAAAAGACTGAGACTTTTCTACATTCCGCAGGGCAAGGAGACAAACAGAAGACACACTGCAAGGCAAAGCATGCAAAACTGGGGCAGGGTGGATTCCAGCATCCAGGGTGGCCTCTGCCAACAGCCTCACCTACTGCCGTTCCTGGCCTGGCAGTGCCTGCACAGGTAACAGAACTGTCACACACATTGCCAGGGGAGCCCTGCATATTGCCAGCAACTACAAAACAAAGACCCTGTGAAGTCCAGACTAATACTTTTCAAGGTGGAAAAAAATTCAGCTGTATTTGAGAAAGTGATGGGCACAATTTAAACCCATGTGGGTCAAAGTAGATATAAATGTGAAGTGAGAGGCTCTTTTTTGACTTGCTTATTTCTTTACTCTGGGAAGAACAAGCTAAGCCAAATGAAACAAATAATGCAACTCTGCTTTTAAATTCTTTTCCCCTTAGCACTATGTGGGATGCTCCTAATACCTCACACCAAAGATCCTGCTGGTAACATTTGCTAATGGAGAGCAGGATGCCACGGCTGGTGCTATTATTATTCTGCTACTATTCTACTGCTTCTCTTAAATTGCTTTGTCAGACTTCCGTCACTTGAGACAAGTTCCATTATAGCAGACATTAGGTGTATTTAGGTATTTGCCAGCTAATAGAGTAAGGTTCTTAGGCAATCAATCTGTACAGATTAGTCTAATCTGTTGCTGCTGGAAACTTTGTTTCCAGAAGCAAAGTAGACAATAGTTTCAAATTACCTGCAATAAGGTTAAGCTATGGGCAATATAAATTTTGAGGTGTGAAGAAAAACAAAATAGAAGAAGGCATTCTCAACATTGTCTTTGCCTTTACCAGATCAGACAGGTATCTGAATTGAGATTTCAATTTCTCTAAAAACTATTCCTAATGGATCTGGCTCAATTCAAATTGCTTTACTTGTGAATGTTCTCTCAAGTATTTCGGAATGCAGGATACAACAGAAGTTCAGTTAGGAATGTTATTTCCCAAATCCAACAAAGTACAAAAAATTAACATTGCAATATCAGATAAAAGTTTGTTATTTTCATATTAAAATAAGATTTCCAAGAGAACGTCAAACAATTCAAGATTTTTACGATTCTGCATAAAAGTGAAGGCAATGAGCCAATGAAGTTTAAAACACAGAAGGGCCAATATCTATAGTCCAGTTCTAAAGTAATGCAGTTTTTCAGTGATATTTTTCATAAAATATAGAAATGTTTTTTATTGAAACTCTCATAGTTCAAACTATCATTCAAAATACTAAGTAAGGACTGACAGACCTTCCCTTTAGCTTTCCCTAGTATGAGACTACATAAAATGATTTTTTCTATCACTCTATTTTCTCAACTTACCTTTCATCCTATTGGACAACAGATATGGATACAAGCATGGAGAAAGGAAGAGCAATACTGTATCTGTTCATGAGATAACATAGAAATTATGTCTAGCAGGAAACACAGGCTGGAGACTAACTGAAGGTCACCAGCACTTCAGGCAAGTGCTTAGAGCGCTGCTGAACAAAGAGCAGCATAAACCTGTCCTTACAATGTTTTCCTACATTGCGGCCATGAAGAGTTGGGTGGGGTTTTTTCATATAAGGCTCTCCTTGACTTCAGGCTGAATATCAAATATGAGGATAATTAACTTTTATGTACTGTTTAATAAAAATGAATTCAACACCCTAAAATTATTGGCAATGATCTGGGTATCTGGTCTGGTCCCCACTGATTCGATCCCATGAAATGCTACATTCTGTCATTGAAAGATAATAGGGCAACTTCCATAACTGGAACACTTATACTGACAACAGACGAGATAACCACATTAAAGAATTAAATAGGCAAATAACCTAAATTAATTAAAATTATATAAAAAGATTATAATTGTCAGCTTCTTTTAACTGATTGTAATTAACTTCTTTTAACTGAGCAATTGTTCAGACTGAAGTCAGTTGAATATTAGTCCTTCCATCGGAGACAACTTTTTCTAAAAATTATATTCTCTATGAAAGCTATCATATTCTTTATAAATAAGCTATTTAAACTCCAATGTGACAAACTGTTTCCAGTAGCAAAATCTATTTTGCATATTGTGTATTTCAGACTTGAAACAGACTTTTGCTACAACCATAAAGCTTTGTCAAGTCATCTGCAGTAATTCATAGTAGCTGAAATTCTTGTGCAACCTAGGGTTTGCATTGTTTTAAACTGCAAAAATATCTCAGTAACTTCTCTGAAAATACTTACTCAAATATACATGCAAAGTTCACTTTTTCCACAAAAAGTAAATTATAATAATACTTCAAGTATTTACAGTTTATTTGAATGAAAATTATAATAAACTTTCAAATCTGGGCATAAAACCATAATTACTATATCATTACTTAATACAGATAACGAGTAATTCTTCATTTTCTGTAGTAGTACTGTAACAGCAAGCCATCCTTCCTTCTACTCTAGCAGGCTGGAGGTGAAAGTATTTTTCACCATTAGAAACTGAGATTCTCTGTGGGATCTTTTCAGCTTTGCACGACGATTCTGGAACCAGATCTGAAATGGAAAGAGAAGGGATGCTTTTCAGAAATACAGCAGTAGAAGCAGAATAATATTTGAAACTTGAAAGTATTCATGCAGCATTACAATATTTTGGGTGATGACAGCAGTTTGCAAGTTCAAAATAAATTTAAAATCTGCAGATGATAGCATGTAGCTACCTGCTGTAATTTTAACACCACAGACAAAGAAAATAATATCCCCAGCTTAACTGGAAAGTAAGAATCAGCTTCACTGTAATTAATATAAAAACTAGTATTAAATTCAGTGACAGAATCAGACCCCGGAAGATCCTGAACATCTGGAATTCACATGTCTTATGCTGCTATTTCTTCAGCTGCTTAACTATTTGCAACATCAAGTTTCCCATCAACCCCAAAATAATACTTGCTTTAAAGCCTGATTAACAACAAATTTTCATGTTTACAGTATGCCTCTTATCACATTGAACTACCTGGAAATCAATAATTAATATCCCTGAATAGATTTTGCCTTTGGGCAGATAAAGACAGGTTCAAACACTGGTTTAACACATCTACGCTCTGCTGGCAGTCTCGCAAAATATGCAGGCAGTCACACAAATTATGTCCATACCTGTTTCAAATTTGTTTTTCAAATACAGTGACAAGCAAAATATAAAAAGTATTTTAAGGAAATTATCAAGTTCTGCACGTAATAACTAGAGATTAACAGAGCAGATATTGTGGAAATATTATAGTGATGAATACCTCATCAATTTTAAGGAAGGCTTTAGATTTCAGAAGGAATTCAATGGTTTCCGTTTTACAAACAATTGAAGGCATGTTTCATCTATATACATTGATTTAAATTGAGTTTTAACATTCTCATTACTGCTGTCAAACTGCTTACTTATATAACCAGAGAGTACATATAGCTGGAATTACAGAAAAGTTCAAATAAATTTTTAATTACCTGGATCCTGTCTTCATCTAAATCTAATTTGCGAGCTAACTCTTCTCTAATATCAATGCCGGGGTAGGAGTTCAATTTAAAAACATTTTCCAAGACTTCAATCTGAGGAGATTAAAATACACTTGTTGAATAGGTATCACTATGCTAACAGCAGTAATACATAAAATAAATAAAATAACACTTTAGTTTGTTCAACAGGAGACTTCTGATCAGTGTTTGCACAATTCTGATTCCATGTATAAACACAGGTCTGCTGAAATTAGCAACGTTCCTGTTAATTTACACTAGTTCCTGATTACATTTCTCTCTGCAGATGTACATCACACTGAATTTATCAGCTGTTAGAGGTTTCTTCCAACGTTTTACTAAACTACATTGTTACTCATTTGTTAAATACTGAGGAAAGCCCTACCTGGTTTCTAGTGAATGCAGTTCTTGGTCTTCTACCCTTGTACCAGCTCAATTCTTGTTTGAAAGACAGCTTTTCAGTGACCGAAAAATATTTTTCACATTTCCAAACTTTTTCCTCCTGCACTGGATCACTTCTAGCATGAAATAATGGATTTTCATAGCAAATAACAGGGATTTGCAGATGGGTGTTACTGTCATCACCTAAAACTAGAAAGAGCAAGAAAAGGAGAGCTTCAGTTTACTGGTTTGCAGTAGAAACATGCCAATATTTTTAAAGGGTAAAAGCTTGAGAGGTTACAAAACAGACTGACTTACCCAAGCTGGTGCATGCATCCATCCAGGGCCTGTGAGGTTTCCCAGCTGGAATGCCATCTTTTTTCTGCTCCAGTCTCAATATACTCTCAATTGAAAACGAGCACTGTGTGGTTTTACTCTCTCCAAAGCCGGGCACCTTGTGCAGATCCGGAGAGGCCGCTGTGTTAGCAGCACACAGCGAGGGACCAGCCATGCCTTCACCCTCAGCCAGCATAGCAGGGGTACTGTACTTGCATTTCTTCACAAGTCCTCCTTATAGCTATGTTGACAAGGGGGTTGGATTTGCAACGTCATTAATTAAAATCTTTTATTAGAAAGTTTTAGCATGTCAATGAAAACTCTCCCACCAAGAGGCACGAGGAGTTAATTGTTTATTTGTTTGCAAGTAATTAGCAACTAATGGTGACACTAGGGGGGCCACCAAGGCGGACAAAAAGTGTTATCTCTCCCAACCAGAGCATCGACTTAACTTTCTCAAAAGAAGCTGTGCACAAATATAGTACTTCTCTTTTATTTGAAATCATTAATGTATAAAATCAGTTTTCTAAAAAACTTTATACTCTAATGGACTCCACTTACCTAAACACAGAAGCATGATAGGAAACCAGTCAAGTAATAAGTAATCTTATTTAAGTGAATTTCCTTCCAAGGAAATTTAAAAAATAATCTCTTAATGCTATTAGGGTAATCCCGATGAAAATGCCTCTGTTTTTTCATATGCATATGTAATGGTGAACGTGGTCAATAAAACAACAATAGCTTTTGGCATAAGGCACTGTGCAGTGGGTTGGCAGTGTTGTCAAAGCTCAGTGTAATTGCCTTCCAAGTGCCTGGATTAGCTAATAGGAACAGTTGCACCAACTATTTTAAATAATTCATGCATTCATTTTTCTTATTAAAATAACTTTGTTGCAGTCTTTTTGAAACATATCAGATGTGAAATTTCCTGATAAATCTTCACTATATAAAAGCAAAACTTCAAGTAATAGAAGCAGTACACTCAAATTTACAGGTTTAAAAGCATCCTTTTCCTTGTAGATGTCTCTCCCTTCTTGTAGGTTTTTAGCAAATAGAAGTATACTTATATCCTACATAGCCAACACTTAAAAAATTATGAGTAATGGAGAGAAAGGAGATAAAGGCTTTGTAATAGGGCTCAAAGTCTGACAGAATTCTGATTTTGTCCATTATAAAGCAAATACTGACTATAACATTTTTATATTCAAGCTCATGTGTCAGTCACACAGCAGTTACATCACATACTCAAAAACAGCTTTTGGTTCAGGACAAGAAAAGGAGGGATTTCTGTAGAGATACTATAAAATCAAGATTTATCCAAAAATAACATGCAAAAATGGAAACACTGTTTTCATTTCAGGAGGAAAAATTACCCCTCCTACTGGCCTGACTTTGTGTTGTGCAATTAGACAGTTGTCAAACCCAGCTATTAAAAAGAGTGACAATTCCAGAAGTGATTTTACCAAGGACACTTCTCACTCATGTCAATGGATCTTGAAGCAGCATCAATCCACCTGTAATGTTCACTTGCAAGTTGAGCTCCAGCCACCATTTATAGACCTTAAGCCTTCTCTTGAAAACTGTATTTCATTATTTTGGCCCATTAGTAATGATCAATACTACCTTGCAACCCATGTGAAATCACCTATAGACTTTTAACTAAATACCTTTCAGGGGCAATTAGAGAAACACAGCAAACATTAAGTTGGAATCCTGAGTAATCAATAATAGGAAAACTCACTGCTCCTTGGATATGCAAATCCAATCCTCCTACAGCATCACATACTTGATGAGGCAGCAAACTAATCTCCCTTTCACACTTTGCACCACTGTTTTTTGCCCAGGGACAGTGGAGTTCATCTATTTAGTAGATGAAGCTCTCATTCTTTAGAGATGGGAAGCCTCCAAGGTCTGTTTACACCAGCTGAAGAGACTACACGGAGAGAGCTCCCCGGGGCTTTGGTCTGAAGCTCACTCCTTACTCTTGCTGCCTTTTGCTCTTCTCAGCCACTGCTACTCCACTGCTGGGTCACCTTTCACGAGAGCCTGGGCAATATTTTCAGCTTTTTAAAAAGGCATAAGTGGTATATATTATCTTTCTTGATTACTTATCACACTCCAAAAACTTGCCTTTCACCTCACCTTTCCCACAACTCCCAGCAGTATTTCACCACCTCAGAAGTCATGCTGCATAAAGCTCTCTTTCAAATATGTTTTGAACATGAGTAACAAGTATTATATTGAAAGCCAACTTCAAAATTCCTAAGACTTTTTAAAGCAAAAGTACCTCAAAATGGTAACACCAATTTTCACAAAACAAAACCAGTTAGCTATTTCTTGGCTGAAGTAAAAGCTATTCTGACACAGGGAGATTGAGTGAATACAGGTAAATTCAAGGTTAATCCAAGGTTGCCACTAGCAAAAGTATGAGAAACAGTGGGAAAAACTGCAAATAAAACCTACCTTATCCACACAGCTACTTTCACTCTCCAGCAGAGGCAAAATGTTCTCTCCATAAGGGCACACATCTGGAATCCTCTAAAGATTTATTTGCTGCTCTTCTCCCTGTTGACAAAGTGCCAAGTGTTAATTCCCCACATTTTTAAGGCCTCTTAGTAGATATTTTTCAGAAAGAATAACAACAAAAACCAAAACCAAACAAAAACCAACCACCCCCCCAAAAAAACCCAAACCAAACAACCAACCCCACAAATCAAAAAGCCCAAACAACAAAAGAACCCCTCACACACTAACAAAAGGTCTACAATGCTGAAAACTGTGTAACACTAAAACCACACTTCAAAGATTCAGAGGGATTCTTCAATTCCTTACAATCACATTTGTTGCAGTCAAATTTGTAGCTCAAGTAAAACTTTTGGATGCCACTTACAGCTGTAAATACACAAAGCTAACTAAAGCCAACCCACTTAAAGTTACTACCTTCCTGAATTCCACTGGGAAAATGCATCTTACAGTACAAAACAGAGTAATTTCTTACAGGAGACTGCTGTAAAACTTGGCCACAAGTTAACTTTCGCAAAACCAGACAGGACATATATTTATAGGTCATGAACCAACGTAAATGTGCTGTCATATGGTTACAGGTACAAGACTTAGTCTTTAAAACGCCTTGTAAGATAACCCTGAATTATTATCCTCATTGACAGGGGAAGGGAGAGGTGCTGTGACTTGCTTCAGTCAGGTGAGTCACCATCTGATCTGGTAAATGAATTGACTGAACAGAGTATTAACTTGGAAATTTCTTCATCACTCCCTACAGGGAAAAACAAAACAACACAACAACAAAAAAAAACCAAAAAGAAAAAACCACCACCCACCAAAAAACCTAAACCAACAAAGAAAAAAGCCACCTCAAGAATCTTTAATTGTTTGTAATTTAACACACCAGCCCTGTCCTTTATCTGCTTTTAAAGGTAAATCATGACCTGATACAACATAAAGAAAGGTCTCCATAGTAAGACCGCACAATCATTAATCATTTGCTCTGCTGAATAACTTCATGTACTTTCTAATCTGGTTTTATACTAAGTTCACCTGGTCCCAAAAAGGCAAAACCAACAAGGGAAGAGCTTTTTTTTTTTTTTTCTTCTTTTTTTTATTTTTTCCCCAGCTAAAAACTATCCTCAAGTCTACCATCAAGTCTACCAAGTCTTGCTCTCTAAAACTACCTGAAAGGAGGTTGAAGCCAGGTGGGGGTCGATCTCTTACCCTAGGTAACAAGTGACAGGACCAGAGGAAACAGCTCCAAGTTGTGGCAGGAAAGGTTTAGACTGGATATTGGGAAAAGTTTCTTCATGGGCAGGGTGGTCAGGCACTGACAATCACCATCCCTCGAAGTGTTCAGATGTGGCACTTGGGCACATGGTTTAGTGGTGAACACGGGCTGCTGGGTTATTTTTTGGAGTCAATGAGGTCTTTTCTAACCTTAGGAATTCTACAGTTCTAAGTAATTTCAGAGCTGAACCAGTTTGCATATCCAACCAACAATCTGTTTCAATTCCAGTGAGCCCTCACAGTAGTTTGAAGCATTTAAAATTGGCCACCAACCTATAGCACCACACTTATTCAGTCTAAGAGAGCAGAGAGCCCATTTTCTAATATCTAATCAGAATCTCCCCTGTCTCAGCTTAAGGCCTCTCACTGAAAGCACAGTAGAAATGACTGGCCTCCCTCCACCTGGGACCCATCCACATGGCAGGGATAAGAGGAGACTTCCCAAAAGGGATGCTCCAGATAACATGGAAAGAGTGCCAAGGATGCTCCATGAAGGCAGGGACCCAACAGGGCTCCCCCGCTGTGAGTGTGAGGAGACGACAGCAACCCCCGGAGCACAGGCAGGGCTGGGAGAACGGTTTGCTTGACACCCATGACCCGCACTGCCAGGCAGTCACCTCAGCGGGGACACGGTTCCGGCTGCCTCCGCTCCGCTTAGGTGCGATCCGCTCCGGTCTCCCCCTAGAGCCGCTCCCGCAACGTCACCAGAGCCTCCGCTCTGAGGGGCCGCGCAGCGAGCGACCCCGCCCTCGGCCCCCGCGCCTGCGCGCGAACGGGCGGGCCTGCCAGCCAATGGGCAGCCGGGCAGTCATGGGGGGCGGGCCAATGGGGAGGCCGGGCGCTCAGGGTGCGGGCCAATGGGGAGGCCGGGCGCTCAAGGTGCGGGCCAATGGGGAGCCCGGGCGCGCGGGGG
>VZTF01009652.1:43025-191519 GCA_013397755.1 Cnemophilus loriae
GGAGTGCCGCGGGCCGGGAGCGGGGCCGCAGCTCCGGGCGCGGGTGCTGCGGGTGCTACGGCAGCGCCGTCGGGGCAGTGCCGGCACCGGCTCCCTGATCCCCACCGCCGCCTTCGCACCCGGGTTTGATTTTAGACACCTCGTGACCACAAAACCCGTGTTGCCTTCTCAAAACGATTTTTCCTCTTTGTTTTTCGCTAAGGTGCATTAAGGTTTAATAGACTCGCATGAACGGAACGTACGGGGTGAGGTTATCGCGGCAGTGGTTAATGCGGAGAGTAGGTGCGAAGCACATGGTGCCCGGAGGCCTCTCATTGCTCCGATCCTTCTCTTGCATTGCTGCTGCCTGATCTGTGTCAGCGATGCCCTGTAGTGCACTGATGTGTCTATCTAAAGTAGGAAATGCTTTATTCAATTGCACTGGTTTCTTTTGCTGGCAGCAGCAACAGCTAGTCCTTGTACTGTGCTTCTTAGGTGTGGGGAAAAAAGTTTGCAATGTATTTTCTTTTCTGGCAGCATTTTGAATTTAGATTCTTGTTGTGATGCATGGTTTATGTAGTGAGCAGGATGTCCTATATTGCAATAGCATTGGTAGATTTAATTCCTTAGTCATAGGAAGAGAATCTTTCACTTGTTAATAAAGGAAATTTAGCCCCTAAAATGACAGTCATTTTAATAATTCTATATTAAGTAGAAGGACGACTTAAAAAAAAGGCAAGAAAGGGCCATGCAGAAAAGAAATCGTTGCTTTCCTAAGGACAGTGCCCCAAATAGCTCAAATGCTGGATGTGAGATGAGATCTGGCCTCTAATGTGGGCTCTGGTCTAGGGGTGAAACCTGCTGTCATCTCATGAAGAGGAAAAAAGCTTTGATAGTCTTATAATAATGCTGATTTTAAAAAATCATCTCTTGAAGGTCTGCTCTTAGTATAAGGAAGTCAGAACTATTCATATTTATAGGAAATGTCAAATGTGACATGAATTTAGGATAATCTGAGGACATTTGGGAAGCACATGAAAAAGTATTACTTATTGGAACATAATTGTGAATTCTAGAATCTTCCATGTGAGGTTATTTGTAATACAGACAAGCCAACCCTAATTCAGCCCAATGTGTTTGAGGTGCTTAAACAATTGGATTTGCCAATATTGTCTTCTGTTTTAGGTAGAAAATTTACATATTTCAGTCAACTTAGTATTTCAGGTGAATTCTGGGAGCCAGGTCCTCTAGTAAGGACTCAGTGGTTTCTGTTAGGTTAGTCTATTTGTTACATTAGTTAATTTCTGTTGCTTTGAAATCAGTGCACTGGAAATGGCAACAAATGTTGCTTGAAGAAAGTGGAACCCTCTCTCTGGAGGAGTTGCCTTGACTTCGATACATTCATGCTGGAATATTGAAAAGCTCATCAGCCTAGGGCATCGTTTAGTGCTGTACTATGGCCTGCAGTTCGTGTTTCAGACACTGATTGTAGATATATAAACGTCACATCAAGCTTATTCTGTGTCTGAGAGAAGGAAAGGCTTTTCTAAAATGTCCAAACCCATTCATCTCCTGTTGTCACAGGATAAAAATCTAACCACTGTGCTTGTCAGGCCTAAACCAAACACCAAGTTTACATAGTCTTTTGCTATGCAAAGCAGAGCAATTTAAGTATTAACGTAAGACATTTATTACACACACACTCAGTGTGTATTTAGAGAGAGTTTCTGCTCACACTGATTTGCATTCCCAAAGCATTGCAGAACAAAAAACCCAAGAGACTCTGGTAGCACAGGCTCTGTCTCTTGCGGTGCCCTCCATATGATGGCACAGAAGGCTTAACACTGACTTCTAAGGAGGTGATTTCTTTGTGCAGCTTCTCCGTGGTCCTTTCCTGTTTGCCTGCTCATAAACACGGGTTGAAAGAATCCTAAAGAACATGCAAAATGGTGCGGAGTTTTACTAGAAACACAAGTAAACAATTCCTCTAATTTTCTGCTAAGCAGAAGTCTGCCATAACTTGTTTACAGTTTCAGGTTAATTTCTTTCCATCAGTATCAGACCATATTATTTTGAAGGCTGAACATCAATAATGGATATTTTTAAAATAAAACATAGAAATATTTTTTTTTCAATGTTTAGTTTTGAAGAGTAAGTATAATCTAGAAACCTTACAGGATACTCCTTTAAGATTACAAGCTCAGATTTATTTAGGTTCTGGTTGAAAGGTCATGAGTATATAATTCAGTGGTTATAGTACCATGTAATTTTTTCTTCTGCATTCTTTCGTGTATGTCTACTTTAATGGGAGAGTCAAGACTGTTAGGATGACACATGTTGCCACACCTGGCAAAGATTTGAGTTCTCCTCCACCTCTTTCCACTTGTTTTATAAACTAGAACCAGCATTAAAGCTATTTATTGTGTTGATTTTGCTGTTTGATTATATTTTTTAATATTTAAATATCTTTTAGACATTATATAGTGTGGCAGTAGTTGTGATATAGCCAGGCATCTAATGCAAGTTAGATAAAAGAATTTTTTGTTAAAAGAATTGTTAAATAATATACTTTATATGGGTTGAATATGTACTCTTTGATTATCATTAAAAGAAAAAATCAGAGAAGCAGCTGAAAAAGACCTTCATGTTTCCAGAGGAGATGGACTAAAGACTTTAGTAATTTCAAGACAGCCTAGAGAAGACTAAAAAATAGAATTTCCAATTTCAAGGGTTTAACAATCATAGTTTGGGGAAAAAAACAATTATGTGCTTATGATTCTTTCAATTTTCTGTCTAGACATTAATTTTGGTGTAAACCTAGAAACAAAGCACGGTCCTTTTGCTAAAACATTGCTAAAGTATTTCTTTTGTGGCTCTTGCAAGCGCTGCTTCTGGTTCTATAGCCAAGCATCCCAGCCAATGTTTTAGGAAAAGCCAGTGTAGCCTGCGTAGAGTTACTGGTACATCCTCTGCTTTTCCCCCTTTAAGATTTTTGTGTTGGTGGAAGGAAGCCATTCAATATCCTCATGGTGACGAATAACCTTGCTTCCAAGTGCAAAACGGACGCAAGAACTTGCAGTCAGCATCTCATTTAGGCTTACAGGCAAATTACACCTCAGGAACCTGATTGCCTTCTCATCGAGTCAGTCATTTGGGCAGAAGGGAGAGCAGGGGATGTCAGTCACCCTGACTTATGCAAGGACTCTGACATGGTCTGGCAACATTCTTCTGGCCAAAAGGGAGAGGTATGGACTGTGATCTGAGTGGAAAAACTGGCTGGATAGTTGGGCTTACAGATGGAGATAAGTGTTTTAGTGTAATAGGTGGCCAGTGATGGAAGAGGTTGATTTTTGAGGTGAATGCTATTAAGCACCATCAGTGATGTAGGTAGTGCAGTAGGACACAAGAGTCGTCAGGCTTGTGGATGACACCAGCTAAGGAACAGACAGATTGATAAGCTGGGGTAAGGACACAAGGACAGATTTTTCCGCTCCCTTTCAGTGGTGAGAAATATGTATGTTGAGGGCAATCAGATGCAGGTTGTATTGTTTGTTTTGGTTTGGTGTAGTTTCTCAACCTTTTGATCACAGAATTGATGGTTATTCCACAGGTGAATTATAGGTCCAAGCACAATCAGCAACTGTCTGTGTTCAGGTTGGACAGAATGGGACAGCCACAGCCTTTATTTGGATCTCACTGCAGAGGAAATGTGTGTATCTGGCAAGCTGTTTAATACCAGTCGTCTTTACCCTTCTCCTTAGGGATGTACCATAGTGAGCCCAGTAATCGCCCACGGTTTCAACTTTTAACAGTTGTCCATCTCATTTGGTCCTTTCTCTTCTGAAAATGTATTAACCTCGAGAGAGGCTGACAGTAGGAGGAAGGCCGAGCTTGGATACCTGTAAAATTCTTTGGCATGCAACAGGTATCATTGCTTTGAACAGTATTGGAGGGTTTATAAAATTTTCAGTAATGAAACATGAAATAATGCTATTTAAGTCTGGAATTCCATTATATTTAAATTCTTCTCTTCTAACTTGTCGTGGTCGTGTTTTGGCTGTTTGATTGATACAGACCCGCTCTTTGCTGGGAGTATTTGAAGAAGATGCTGCTGCAATATCCAATTACATCAATCAGTTGTTTCAAGCCATGCACAGAATATATGATGCACAGGTAGTGTTAATGAAATTCTTGAATGCATTATAAAGCTTTGGAACCACATTTCATGTCTCTTGCTTTTTTTGACATTATTATGAGCAATATGCTTTTCTTTAACTTCCATATGCTTTAAATGTAGAAGTGAAATAAAGTAAGAATTAATGATAATTTTTCTGTATGTTAGGGAGTGGTGAAGACTAAATTCTTGTGATTCTTTTTGCAACAGAATTTCTTATGACAAGTAAAATGGTGTTCTCTGTTGTCCTAGTAGCTCTTATGTATTTCCCAAGTGTTTCTAAAATGATCGCGGTGTGTGTAATTGTATGTACCAAGTGGGAGGTTATTTTTTTACCCACAATATATTCATGTTTCACTCATCTAGAAATAACTCCACTTTTACGCCAGAAACAGAATCTATTTTGTATGTTTTTTAAAAAATTTGAGTTTATGGCTGTATTTTGAATTTGTATATACTTTAACTGTTTGACTTTTTTATTGATTTTTATTTTTTCACTTTTTTATCAGAATGAATTAAGTGCAGCAACTCATCTGACTTCAAAGCTTCTGAAGGAATATGAGAAACAGGTACTGCATAAATCATTGTCGTCTGTGTGTGGTCAGGACTGTATATTTTTGTAGTCTTTTATCTCCCAGAGCACAGTGTAGAATGTGTTTAGGTTTGGACCAGATAAAATGAACTGCTGTAGTTGGTGGTTCAAATCGTTGCCAAAAGAATCTACTGTCTCTATTTTCGTTCTTCCAACTAAACCAGAATGAAGTTCCTCTTACCATTTAAATATTAATAACTTCTGAAATATTTTACTTTTGGATTAGTTTTTTTGGGAATTGCTTAGGCTGGTTCTGTTTTGTTTTTACTTTATAAACCTGTTTACCCTTAAGTGCTTAAATATCAATAGTCACAAAGAGATTGCATTGCAGTCTCCAATTAACAACCATAATTTACTCTGTAAGCATAATCACGTCTCTGAAAGCACGGAATGTGGAATCCATAACTTTCTTCCCTCGTAACCTATACTATGAAGGGTTCTCTGTTTGTAGCTTTTCTGCTGGGCCCCCTTTTCTGAGATTAAAAATGTTAAAAACAAAAATTTGCTTCTTTTAAGAGGCTGCTGCTGCCTATCTTCCTTTTCCACCTAATGAGGTGAACTGCTTCAGTGTATCTTAACTGTGTAATGTTTTAAAATAATGGAATACCTGATATACAGATGATTAATCCAGTTTTGTGAATGGCAGAAAACACTGCAGACGACATAACTCTTTTTGCCTTTTCAGCGTTTTCCACTTGGGGGAGATGATGAAGTCATGACTTCCACTCTGCAGCAATTTGCAAAAGTGATTGATGAGGTAAGTGCTTGTATGTGCTTTGCTAATGTTGTCAGGTACAGACTTTAACTGCCTAATTATTCCAGCCTTTTTTGAGCCAGGAGGTCCAGAAATGGCATTCATTTGTCAACAAGGTAATGCTTAATTGTATATTGCAGCATCTATCTAAAGTTACGTAACCTGAAGATAAAGAACAAATGAGGATACGTTGCTGAGAAAAAATGTAGTTTAACTACTAGAGATAGAGCCAAAACCATTACACAGTGGCAGTTAGCAACTATTTACATGAGGGCGGGTATCTGTATTGCCTGATTTCAGGTACCTGGCTGACAAAGGAGCGTCCTGTCTCTTAGACACTGACTCTTAGGACACACAACTGAGCACCATTAAGAGCTGAATCAGGATTTTTGCTGTGATCCTTCTGCTCACTTAAACAGCATTTTAGAATCACGTTTTGTTTTACCTCTGTGAGCTGTGAAAGATGGGCTGTGACTTAGCTGGAGGGAAACTGGAGAAATAAACTGACTAGTCAGGATGTATGAGGCTGTTTTTGGATGTGATCCAGTAACTTGGAAAAGTTCAGACAAAAACTAAACTCTAAAGGTTTTCTGTAAAAAGCTAATGATGAGATCTAGAACCTAGAAAAAAGTAGCTGCGAAAAAAGGAACGTACAAAAATGTGTTTGACTTGTACATGTCATCTTCGAGTGACATCAATGTCCACTTATTGTGATTTGGTCTCAGCACTGCTTTCCTAAGATCTCCTTCTTTTGTCTTTTTCAGCTCAGCTCTTGCCATGCAGTACTTTCAACTCAGCTTGCAGATGCAATGATGTTTCCTATTACCCAGTTTAAAGAAAGGGATCTAAAAGGTAGAGGACTTGACCAAATATTGTTTTTTATCAACAGCAGCAATAATAAGAACATAGCATTTAATCTCCATAGCTCGTTTCACTAAATAGAATACACCACTTATATTTCAGCTCTCAAAAGTATGCATCTCCCCATTTAAAAAGAAAAGTAAGTTATTTCTATTCATGAGAGTATTACAGTTGAACTTAAGGCTGTTATTGTTTCAACAAAAATATTACTTATATTAGGGACACACTTCTGTTCAAGATGATGAACATTTAGCAGCTACTCAAAAACGTTAGGAAAGAATAATTTTCAGGTAATTTGCATTTTCAGGAAAGATTTGTATATCAGATCATGACATCAATATAATTGCTGGACTAAACTCAAAAGGCAAAGTGCCAAAGTTGTAGTTCTTACTATATGAAGATTTAGTAATATGATTATTCAACCCTGCTGGTAGTACAGGTGACTTCTTATGTGCAGACATAAGGTGCTTCCAGCTTCTTATTTTTGTAATAGTTGTATCTTATTCTGCCTGGTTTAAAATAACATCTAATGTGTGTGATTATGATAGATTTTACTCAAGATACTGGAGTGAATAGACTGCTGTGGCAAATGGGCTTCCAGGTAGAAATTATGAGTTAAACCCCAAGTAACTTAAATACCCCTATTGTGAACGTTCTAAAGTGCGTATACCTAAGATATGAATAACTTCAGTCTAAATTGAAATTAAAATTATAAGTCTATCATAAGTCTTGTAACTGTTTATGAATATTGGAAAATACTTCTTCAGCAATAGTTTGCAGCAAAATTATGGATTGAAAAGATAGTGTTGTTTTTGGGGGTTTTTTGAGCAAGGGATCATGACTATCCCAAGGCTGATATTACTTCTCAGGACCTGAAAAATCTCCTGTTAGTACTCACTGAAGAAGCATCCCTGAGGCAATAATTGCAAATTAAATTTTCCCACTGGAAGATTTAACCACCAGCTGTTGTAGTTTGTAATGACCCCACACTTCTTTATGGACTTCACAGGCACTTCCTGGACAGCTTTCCCACGGTTTTTTGTATTTGCTTTACCATAAATTTGACCGTGGCTCTCTGCTGGTTTGTATTGTAATATGGCACAACCAAGATCAGAAGAGGTGTAAGGTATTGTGCTGATTCCAGTTCCCTGACACAGTGAAACAATAACCAGCTGGAACTTGGATGATTTTAGCTAGGATGAGTCCCACCCGTTGTGTTTAGGGCTTTGATACTTCCCATCTCCTGTGCTTCCACTTCTCCAGCTCAAACCAGAATCCAGACTGGAACTACAGGTGACACATTTGTATTGATGGTGACTTTCAAGGACTTTTGAGAAGAAGTTCCTCCTTACATTATTACAGTACAGTATTTTTGTTATGATAAGCACAGAAATGACCCTCAGGCCCCAGGTAGGAGCAGACTTGCCTGGCCATGTAGTGCCTGTGTTCGTAGCTCAGTATGGTACAAGGTGTTACCTTCAACTGCTCAGCAGTGAAACATAACACGAGAAACTGTAATACATGACTCTTACATTAATAACAAGTTATTTAAATTGTGATATGTTGTTTTTTTAGAGATATTAACTCTAAAAGAAGTTTTCCAAATTGCAAGTAATGGTAAGTGTAAAGTACTTGTCTTGTAATATTGATAAGATTAACATTATTATTGTAGATTATTATTTGTATTTAACTAGTGGAGTTAAGCCTGTAGGCTTAAAGTAACTAATTAAGGTGTAATTTTTCTTAGTGATACTTAGGCACTCGGCTTTCCCTGGTTCACTTGTAAATCCCTCCTTTGTGTACTGAAGCATTAAGGCAAATTGAAAGGGCTTTTTTACAACACCTTAAGTGTATGTAAGATTATTAAATAATGTAGGATTACGCCACCAAAATTACAAAAAGAGTAAGGTGCTAGCTCACTTCTTAAAGTCAGGACCGGATCAATAAAAAGATTGTACCTCCCTAAAATGAATTTCATAGTTCTCTTCCCTATTGTCAGAAGTTTTTTTTTTTTTTAGCTACCGCTAATATTTCCACATAGAGAACTCTCACAGTGCAAATTGCTTTATTGCTTTAGAAGCAAAAAGGATTAGATAAAGGTTTTCATAATGTAAAGTTTCTCTACTTAATGGACAATTCTTCTTTGAAAAATAGTGGATGTTTAGGGAACTTTGTAACAATTTGGTGACATTTGTGTCTGGTTAGAATTTTTCTTCAGCCCAAGTATTTGTAGCAGTGAAGTCATTATAGACAAGAACAATTCCTCAAGGTGTTAATACGACAGAAATTTGCATTCAGCTGTCTGTGTAACACAGTGATATAAAAGGTTTTCTGCTCTGTTTCATAAGTCATTAATTTATGAAAATGATCATAAATTCTCTCTTGATTGCTTAGACCATGATGCTGCCATTACCAGATACAGTCGGTTGTCAAAAAGAAAGGAAAATGAAAAGGTCTGTAAAACAAAATCTTAATATAAAGATTTTTAGAGAACATAAGAAATAATTTTCATCTTATATGTATTTATGATGGAACACAGTGTATGGCAGATTCCATGTGACATTTGATAGTTTATGTTTTAGCAGTCTAGGCAGAAAAACAGGTTTCTCCAATACATGCCTGTCCTGTAACTCTGACAATGCTTTAGGAATAATATCGTGATGATATATTCAATTTGTTTTTGTGAAGAAATAAGCACACTTACCAGGGAGAAAAGAATGCTGTATTTGTTTTTCATATATCTCATGTTTAAATTAGAGAAGCAGAATTGCAAAGTAAAATATGCAGCTGCTGGTGATAAAGGGTAGAACATGGCTGTTGGTTTTTCCATGCTGGCTATAAAGCTGTGCAGAAGGCATGTGATCAATGCCAAGTCTCAAACATTCCCTTTTTTCCCTCCCCCTGTGTGTGTCTCTTCAGATCAAGGCTGAAGTTACAGAAGATGTATATACTTCAAGGAAAAAACAGCATCAGACTATGATGCATTATTTCTGTGCATTAAATACTCTCCAGTACAAAAAGAAAATTTCTCTGCTAGAACCCTTGCTAGGATACATGCAAGCTCAGGTAATATCCGATTCTGAAAGCTGTAGATCTGAAAGAAGATCTAAAAGTACTTCATGAAGGTCAATGTAATGAAATCCATTGCAAGACCTCTTCTGCAATCCAAGGAAGGAAATGGAGAAAAAGACCCACCTATCCACTTCTCTGAGCTGCCACAGCTGCTGCCCTGGTTGTGCCGTTAGCTGGCACTGGCCATTGTCCACTCACTGCAGGAATCTCTTCATGAGATGCCCTCACTCCCATCAGAGAGTGTTTTAGCAAAGTCTGGGTGACAAATATAAAGGTTAATTTTTCCCCAAAACCCAGATGGCTGGATTTGATATAATGCCTAAATTTTCATTGCTGGGCACTTTATTCCGCTACGGGGAAGAGCTGATTAAAGCTTTCATGCAAGTCCACATGGTAGTGTGCCTTCTCAGCAAGTAACATGGAGGCAGTTAAACTCATTCCTATGGCAGCTGTTCTGAAATGAGATAATGATCAAAAGCCACATCACTACTGTTTTCAGTCAAGGCTGTGGAAGAGCCAGAATGCTAAAAAATGTTCTGGTTTGGTTTTGCTTAATATAAATAAGTTCATGATTGGTTTATTTGAGGGTGGGTGCAACAGAAAATACAACCATGATAAAGGTATTTGGAGAGACTGAATTTGTATTTTCAGAAGTATGTCATTAAGCATGGGGCTTGGGTTTTTTTGCAAGTCAAACTTTCCAGCATCTGGCACTGCCACAGTGACCTGAGTAGAAATTAACTTCTGCACACTGTCTGAAAGCTTTCCAAAGGCAAGAACCCTTGCTTTGTTTTGAAACTTTGCAGCTTGTATTTAAGAACCAAGTTCTGCATGTTTTGTGCAGTAAAATAGTGCAACCTGTTGCTTCGGTGGAGCTTTTTGCTGAATCTGAGAAACGGAAGGGCAGGGCCACATGCCAGGGCTTCCTGTTCTGAGATTTCTCATGGCTAACCTTGATTTAGCTGCAGCAGATTTTCTAGCCCATTATGGAGTACCCTGTACTTAAAATACATATTGTTAGTTCCCTGTGGATGGCCCAGGACAAATCCTCACAGGTTTGTTCTCTCCTATGTGCCCCAAATAATGCTCCCATAACAGCAGTTAGCAGAGTGGTGGGCTTGAAAAAGGACAGAGAGACCTTGGGAGTTTTTTCCAGGGCAGTTCTTGTGTGTATTTCCTCCAGGCAGCTCTGTGCATGTCCTTGTGACACAAATCCCACTGTGGTGCCAGCAGCAGCCTTCACCTGCAGCCACAAACACATATTCTGCTGCTTTTAGTAAGAGGCTTTGGTGGGAATGAGGGGTGAAAATTCTCTGATTCTCTGAGAAATGATTTCTCTGAGAAATGGGTGATTTCTCTGAGAAACTTCAACCTCCTATGACTTCATCTGTTAATTGTTAGTGTAATTTTATTAATGACTAAATTCTTCCTTTTCTTCCTCTTTTTTAAAGATAAGCTTTTTTAAAATGGGTTCAGAAAATCTTACTGAGCAACTGGAAGAATTTTTGACCAATATTGGCACAAGTGTACAAAAGTAAGTTGGCTTTGTTGAATTTTGAACTTCTTTCAAGATAAGTATTTTTTCTGTTTCCACTTATTAATAAATTATCTTTGTTAATAACACATTTTTTATCTTAGTGTTCGCAGGGAAATGGATTGTGAAGTAGAAAACATGCAACAAACTATAGAGGACTTGGAAGTAGCCAGTGATCCACTGTATTTGCCTGATCCTGATCCTACAAAATTTCCTGCTCATAGGAATCTAACACGGAAAGCTGGCTACCTCAATGCAAGAAAGTAAGAGTAACTTGTTATTTAAAAATTCCAGACTATTTAATTTTGGGAAAGGAAAGCTAAAGAAGCTGAAATTTTCTTTTTTGGATGTTAGCTATGCTGATTTTACATATTTAGTTCAATAAGTCACATAGGAGCTATCCTGTTTCTTTCTTTGGACTTCTTCACCTAATTACTATCAAATTCATTGTTACACTGACATAATGTCGTTCAGGTGCAAAGCATAATTATCCTGATTTTAGTCTAATTTTGCCTGAATTTTCACAGTTTAAAAAAAAAATTTCTCTGCATCCTAACTGGAAAGTAACAAGATTCCATCTATCAGGATTGTTCTGGAAGTGCCTGTTAAAGCTTTGGGATTCAAGTTACTAATAAAACATCATAATTTTGATCTAAACAAGGCAAAACACTCTGTTAACAAAAATACCCCTTGAAGGAGCTTCTGGATTCCATGCAGCAGTGGCTCGTTGTCCACAGGAGGGAGCTGTGCCTCTAATGAAGTCCATCCGCTGCTTTTCAGAGTTATTAAAACTAAGTTGTAACATTCAGATTTTTTTAATGTAATTTGTATAATAAGCTCCAAGGAATTAAAAAAAGAGTTGATTACTTTTACAACAACAGTTAAAGTAAAATACTCACTGAATGAGGCATGAATTTCTGTATTAGAACACAGTTGCAGCAATTAATATTATAGAGTGTCTGAGCAAAAAGGGAAGCTAACTGAGGACCTCTTTTTATCTTGTAGTAAGACAGGGCTGGTATCTTCCAGTTGGGAGAGACAGTTTTACTTCACTCAAGGTGGAAATCTGATGAGCCAGGCAAGAGGTGATGTGGCTGGGGGCCTTGTCATGGACATAGACAATTGCTCTGTGATGGCTGTGGACTGTGAGGACAGACGGTACTGTTTTCAGATAACATCTTTTGATGGCAAAAAGTGAGTGGTCTTATATTGCTGTTTCTTGTAAGAAATGCTGGACTCACTAATTAAGAAGAGAAAGATGGTCTGCCTTTGGCCAGATGTTAGCTTGATATATGTTGTGGATATTTAGAAGCAAAATCTGGGATGTCCTTTTAACTGTGTAATGTCTGGATTTTTGTTTATAAACTCTATAATGTAGAGTAGTATTTCAGAATAAGATTATGATAATCAGTTGACAATCATGTATTATTGCATTTTGTGAATACTTAAGTATTGCATGGGCACAATTAGAGTTTTGTTGGTTTTCTGTTTCCAGTTGAAAGGAAAGCATAGGTTACTCCCCTCCCTAATTAAATGTTGACTGCACTCAGCACAAACACAGTCTTCAGCCTTTCATAACTTGTTGTTCAGTGTGTAAATATGAAAATGTAATTTCCTGGCTGATTGTATTTGTGAGGCATTTTAAATATACAAAATTGTCTTTTCTGTTCTTCTCTTTCAGGTCTTCAATCTTACAGGCAGAAAGTAAAAAAGATTATGAAGAGGTAAGCTTATAGGAGGTGTGCATAAAGCCCAGTGATCTTCTGCTGCACAGAATGCTTACATTCCTAACCATACCTGGATACTGCATATTTTTTCTGTTTCTTTTTGTTAATAAATTATCTTTGTTAATAACATGTTGCTTATCTTAGTGTTCCAGTTAGTTTCCTCCTTCAGAGAAAAGTTGAAAAGCCAGGAACAGGAGCAGATGGTTTTCCAGAGCAGAGAGAGAACACAGATTCGAGCTTGCAGATGCAAGAAATGAGCAAATTCCACAAAAGCCAAATTGAATTTTTATAATGTCTTGAGGAAGCAGTGTCATCTGCAGCACAGAGTAATGAAGTACAGAGAATTCTGATGAAGTTTTTTTTTAATTCCTTAGAGTTCTGAGTTAAGCTTTCTTTAGTTTAGTTTTAGTATGACTAAAATAATTTTTGTGAGTAAAATCTAAAATTGCAAGGTGCAGTATGCAGGTGGCAGTGAATTTAATGACAAGCTAGGTGTGCAGAATATTTGGCTCTCTGAATTTACAAAGAAAGTAGAAAAAGTGCTGAAACTAGCAACTCAGGTATTCAATCTCGTTTGCTTAGAAAACATGACAAATTAATGTATTTTCTTTTTTCTTCCTTTTTTTCCAGTGGATATGCACCATAAACAACATATCTAAGCAGATATATCTAAGTGAAAACCCCGAGGTAACTTTACTAAAATTTGTGGTTATCAGTAATATACTTACATTTATATTTATGTAGTAAATTCATATTGATACAAATTTACATAACGATTTTGACTTGCTAAATTAGGGGAATTAGCCCAATAAAAACTGTTTTATAACAGAGCATGTATCTATAAATGAAATGTGTCGTCATGGGTTTTAGTTCACAGTTGAGGTCTGCATTTCTCTAAGTGGGATTATTCTGGTTTTTCCTGCTACATTTGCTTATTTTTCTCTATTGCTGGCTTTTATTAACATTAGCAGTATTGTAAAGCCAGTGTGTTCACTTAAATTGAGAAAGTTAACATCAGGGTATGCGTTAGAAGAAAAATTAGAACAAAATGCTGCAGGTGTGTTGGTGAAAATTTAAGAACGCAAGATTCTCATGAAAGGTTGAGTTTATAACTTCTGCCAATAGCATATAAATAAAACTAAAATCTGAAAGCTTATTTTGAGAAAAAGGTTTTCAGTTAATTTTTCCCATCTCTGCTGCAGGAAATTGCTGCCCGTGTGAACCAGTCAGCTCTGGAGGCTGTCACTCCTTCTCCTTCCTTTCAGCAGAGGCACGAGAGCATGAGGCCAGCTGTGTAAGTGAAGCAACCAGAGGGCATTTGAAGTGCATGTATAAAAACAGAGTCCTGGATAAAGTTACAGAGGAAAAAAACCAAAACAAAACAAACCTACAAAACTTCCTGTGTTCAGAACTAAATCTTTGATAGGGCAGAGGAAAATTTCCTGAACACACCTTTCACTGTTGAAGCACTGTTGAGCATCCATTGTTACAAGTAATCCCTATGCCAGCTGGTGGACAGTTTGGTTGGTTTCATCATGTCTGTTTTGTTGTGTGATTTAATGATGAGATTTTTCTTCATGTGTCCAACTCCTGGAAGCAGGCCTCAGATTGTATTATACTCAATATGTGATTATATATTGCTGTTACAACAATCTGATGCAATTATTAATGGAAGTAGTAACCTTCACTTAAATTTGACTAGGTACAGATTTGTTTGCTATACCCTGATCTTCAGGTTTTTAGGGGTTTTTTTTGTTTGTTTTACGTCTAAGTTCTGGAATATTGTATTGGTGTCCTCTATGGTTTTAATTTATTATCAGCCAACCTGAACTCACATACCCTAATTTTGCCTTTTTGGTTTTGTTATAGACAATCTCGTCCTCCTGCAGCTCGTACCGGCAGCACAGGGTCACTGGGATCTGACTCAGCAGCTCTCTCAGCACTTTCCTTGGATTCCCTTGTTGCCCCTGACACTCCCATCCAATTTGACATAATATCTCCAGTCAGTGAAGATCTGCCTGGCCAAGCAAAATCTTCAGGGCAATCGGGCAGGTAGGAAATGTAGAGAGAAGGAAAAAAATCCCTAAAGTTAATGTTACTAATTCAAAAACAAACAAGAAAACTACATTTAAGATGCAGCTCCAGCACACACATTGCCTTTTCCCTGACTGATGTCACAAATTTTGCAGTGGTCAGTGAAGCAAAACAATTTGTTTAACCTTTAAATGGAATTGTAAAAAAAGGCTTAATTACATCACTAGAGTCAAGGTGTAGTTTTTTATTTTGCAACAGCTTTTCTTGCTTTAACAGCCAATGCTTTTATTTATTGATTTATTTTAAAGTTTTGGTTTCACGAAGTATTTTCCTTTCCTATTGCTTGCTCACCCAGCAGCTTGGGTTATTTCCTCTTGGAAACTCAAGAGAAATTTGGTAGCCCTGCCTCCAGGTGATGATGGCATACGATGACCCTCCTCTTAAGCTGAAAGGTGAGTGAAAATGATCTAGGCTTCTTGAGTAGTTTCATATACAGACAAGTTAAAATCATCTAGGAGTTCATCCCAAAAGATAAAAACATTCTCTCCTACTTGTTATTGTATTTGAGTGGGAGATGTACTAAAAACTAAAGACCTGTAAATCATCTCTGCATTTCTAGAGCTATATCTATAGAATTCATTATAGAAAATGTATTTGCAGATCCAGCTGCTCTTAACAACAAAAACAGCCAAAGAGATGAAAACTAATTTATGTGACCCTTGTCAAAAAAATGTGTTATAACCCCCTGCCTCTAGGAAAATATTTGAATTTTGAATTGCATCTCACAGATCTAAGAGTTAAAATTATATATACACAACTATTTTTTTCTTTTTTTTTACAGTTTTCTTTTTGTTGTTGTTTGGTATAGCAGGATAAGCAGGTGGCCAACTAGATCCTTCAGAATATACTTATCTAAAATAGACTTGAAATGTATTGCAGGAATTGGAAAGTTTAAGACTTAGCTGAATTCCTGTGGTAGCCTGGTCTAGCTCAGTTGGTCAGAGCAGGATGCCAGTAACACCAAGGCTGTGGATTCAATCCCCGGATGGGCCATTCATGGGAGAGTTGGACTTGATGATCCTTGGGGGTCCCTTCCAACTCAGAATATTCTGTGATGTCATCAGTTATAAGTCTAGTCTAGAAAATAATATTTTTCATATCAGAAATTATAGAGTTGAGCTCAGTATTTTCAATTAACCATCACCTTCAATAAAGAACTGCAGTGTTTGTACAGATAGGTAACATGCTGTTGTTACAAACCTACCTTGGTTTCTGATACTGATGACATACATTTAAATTTTATTTTTGCCTTTTGAGAGATCCTGGGAGATTTTGCATTTCCTGTTCCAGTTTAATATTAAATGACAAGAAAAGTCTGAGCAATAGAAGATGCTAGTAGAAAGAATTTACTTTTACTGTAATTACACAGGTCAGCGTTTAATGGGATGGTTCTTGATTGAATCCATGTTACCTAAACATTGTAGCAATGCCATCTTGACTTCAGAATTCAATCTAGTAAAATTTTATTACTTTAAACCAGACATCTCTTAGTTAGAAGATTTCTGATAATTGATAAAATAATACTGGCAGTCAGTATGATGTGTAACTGAACAATTTTTTTCCTCATAGATCTGAAATTTGCTTTTAGAACACTATCACAGTGACACTTTCATTAATCCCATAAAAAAATCTAATTTGAAGTGTATTGAACCCTTGCCAGTAGCTTTTCAGCTATCAGTTAGCCAAAGAGAAAGGGTGATTTCCTCTACAAATTTTAAATAAAATTTCCCCATTTCCTGTGCTCATTCCTTTACTGTTTTTGAAAAATGCAGACTTGGAAGCCTAGAGTATTTTCACTTTTCTTTGTAACTTGTAGTAATTCTGTCTCTGAGAGGCAGAAGTAGCCACATTTCTCTTGACCCTCTAGGAGTAAAACCCCGGTGATGTTTTGAGAAAGCTGCATTTGAAACAAACCCAGGGGCTTCTCTTGAGTAAGTAATTCAACACCTTGAGAGTGATGAGAAGTGGGTGCTCCTATGGAGTACTGAAAGGGCCTGGCTTTTGGCTGTGCTTCCTGAAGCTGTTCTGTGAAATTTCATCCCCTAAAACTACACCTTTTCAAACATTAACAAGGTTTTGGTTTGGGCTTAATTCAAATATAAAAAAAAAATAAAATGTGAGCAAAACTTTGTATGGCAGCAATAGGACAATAATATCTGGTATTTTCCCCATAGTGGGGCCCTCAAATACAGCAATTTATGTCTCACTCCTGATGAAATTGCTTCTCCTTATGATTCATGACACATTATTCCTCCAGATTACAAGTTTGTGAACTCATTATGTGTTGGTATTTGACACAGCATGAGACTACTGCACTATCCATGAATGGTTCCTGTAATCTGACTCCTGCTTTAATGTTTTCATTTTTTAATAGACGCACAAATCCTTTTGGTGAATCTGGAGGCTCAAAACCTGAAACAGAAGGTAAAACAAAAATTTTATTTCAATGCAAAATAAAAATAAATTTTGACAATTATAGTTCTGTTTTCATCTCTAGCTTCTCTCTTCTAATTTAACACCAGCTTTAAAACGCTTAATTACGTTGCAAGGTATTTGATAAGTCAAGTTAAATCAAACTGCTGTCTGAAAATCTGCTATAAAAATGATCTATGGCATTTTTTGTATTCATTAGCCAAATGAAAAGATGTGTGATGTGCTGTGTAGTAACTGCACCTCTAATTGCTAAGTAGGAGCAATCTCTTTCCAAGTTAGGAGGAGTCTGGAGTTTTCCTGACTGCATTCCACCTTTGGTTTTGAATGAGAAACCCAAAATGGGGTTTGTTTTTTCCAATACTTTTCTTTTTTCTTAGATTCAATTCTTCATCAGTTATTTATTGTAAGATTTCTTGGCTCTATGGAAGTGAAGTCTGATGAAAGCCCAGATATTGTTTATGAAACAATGCGTCAAATACTCGCAGCTCGCGCCATCCATAACGTTTTCAGGATGACAGAATCACACTTATTAGTCACTTGTGACTGTTTAAAGTAAGTTTGCTTCCTGAGTTCTACTGATGTTTATTTACAGAATGATCTTCTTTCACTTTGGTAAAATTTACTTTCTGGTTTGTCTTTAAAAACAAATTTTTAGGTTAATTGATCCACAGACACAAGTTACAAGACTACGAGTAAGTAACTTTGCATTTTAAGATAAATACCCAGCAATGTAATTCTTTTACTTTAAAAATAATATTATTATATGATAGCATAAATCACTGATAGCATGAGGTTTCCAGCCAAATTTTCACTGCAATTAGGAGAGCAATGCAGACATTTAGAAACACTTGCAAATCATGTTTAGGGGAGTGATTGCAATAGGTCAAATCAGGTTTTGAGACTTCCTTCCCCCCATGATCTGAGAGGGTAAAATAGTAAAGATAGAACATTAATGATGGAGTCATATCAGTTCTGAAGTCCAAGAGGGTTTGTTTGCTGTTTGGTTTCTCTGTTTTGTTTTATGCATAATTGCCTTGGGGATGTTTAATGGTTTCTGGTTTGATTTCTTGGTTTTTTACTTCTTTATAAAAAATGCACTTGAAAGAAGTGGAATTCTTGTTAGGATATCAAATACGACCAGCTTAATTCTTCAGTAATAGCAGGCTTTATTCTTCATATTTCAAAACTATTCCCTCTTTCCCTTTTTATGCATAATTTATGGTCTGTCATTTAATTTCTTTGTGTTTTTAAAAACATTCCATTTTTTGGAGGCTCTGAATTGCTTTCCTTTTAGTAAAAGGAACCTTAAGTATGGAAAAGTATCTTGATATTTAAAGTTTCCCATGAAGTTCAAAAGTGCTCCAAAGCTGTAACCTTTTACAGGTGAGATACATCAACTGAGGATATGTCCCATATGCTAAATGCAAACATCTAATTCTAGGAAAAACTCATTCTATCAGTTTATAGCAGCTGTAATAGAGGCTCTCAGAATTTTTAAATTGATCGTTTTATAAGTCTTAAAAAGATACTTTGAAGTCCAACCTCTTTTAGGAGTAAGAATGCAAAACAGTTTCTTTATAACAAACTAATGAGGGTATGTGATTTGTATGGGTTGGGTGTTTTTTTTTCTTGCTGATATAATTAGGAGAGGTGAGCTAATTGCAGTAAAGGTTTTTGAGAAGTAGTGCCTTTACATGGAACTAAATATTTGAAAGCTTAGTCACAAATGTAACTATAATGAATGATTAAAACAAAACAAAAAAGGAGTGTATCCACATTTAGGAAGATGACTGACTTGCACTGCGAATGTGGTCCCTTTTTCTTACATAGAGTGTGTTTTTTGACATTTGCTTGTCTTTGGAATAATTTAGTCCTTGCTGTCTAATCTGTTTGTGTTTCGTAATTACATTTGGTTGGGCAATTTCTTGTGCTGTGGTTGTGCATTAATTAATGTGCAGTATATTGGAACCTCGTGTAGAAAATATTTGGAATCAGTTTTAATCTTTCTATATTTGATCCTTTTGGCAGTTTCCTTTGCCCAATGTAGTGCTGTATGCTACACACCAGGAGAATAAGCGCCTGTTTGGATTTGTGCTTAGAACCTCAGGAGTGAGAGCGGAGAGCCACCAGACTTCCATCTGCTATATATTTGAATCAAATAATGAAGGGGAAAAGGTATTGGTGATGGTTGTGACTTGTATCAGTTATGAATCTGGATTCCAAGATGCTAGATCCATTCAAGCTGTTGAAGGGATTTTTTATGTACTGAAAAGGTTAAACTTGTCAGTTTAAGTACCTGCAAGTGCTTTAATGTGCTGTTATATCTAATTTGGGATGCTGACTTAAATTTAAAGGCATTTTTAATTATTTCCTATCTGTTTTGTGTTTAGATTTGTGACTCTGTTGGATTGGCCAAACAGATAGCTTTTCATGCAGAACTGGTAAGAATCTTTTTGGGGCAAGGGATACTTGGGAATGGATGGAAGGGGGTACATTTAATACGTGTAATAGATTATATTCTGCAAGATGCTTCTAGATGCAGTAATACTGTTGTGTATTTTAAGGGATTTTTTTCCTGGAATTAGAATTCAAATAAAAAGACTGACCAATATCTGCTGTAGAACAATATTCAATACAGGATTCATTTTGCTACTTTTAACAACCCTACCAGTCCTTTAAAAGCAGAATAATCAAAACAGTGATGTCACAGTCTTGAGCAAGCTCGTATCAATCAGTAGTGTACCAAACATCTCAGGCTGTTGTTACTGACTTTATTTACATTTTCGCCCTTTAGGATCGAAAAGCCTCAGAAAAGCAGAAAGAAATAGAGAGAGTCAAAGAGAAACAGCAAAAAGAACTGAATAAACAAAAGCAAATTGAAAAGGTACATTTCATCATTATTTCTTAATATTAGGTATTTTCTACTTACTTGCTTTTGCAGTTTTGTACTCCAAGCTCCACTATCATACTCTGTGGTATGAGTTCATAGAATATTATGAAGTGAATTATCATTAAGTGTTTCCTGTGCAGATTTTGTATACTTTTGTATAGTAGTTTTTAGAAAGATCTCTTTGAGAAGGTAAAATGACAAAATGTCTTTATAGGAACACTTAAGAGCAGTGCTTGAAGGAACACCTATCACAGGCCAAGAATAATTTCAGTTGCTGGTGAGGGTTCAGTCACGCAACGGGGAGAGGGGCTGAGGAATCATGGAATCATTTAGGTTGGAAAAGACCTCAAAAAGATTGAGTCCAACTGCTCCCCCAGCTCTGCCAAGCCACCACCAACCCGTGTCCCTCAGTGCCAAATCCACAAGACTTTTAAACACCTCCAGGGATGGTGATTCCAGCTCCCTCAGCTGCTCCTCGTCAAACTGCTCCAGCCCCTTCCCCTGCTCTGTTGCCCTTCCCTGGACATGCTCCAGCACCTCAGTGTAGATGGGGAGAGTTGTTCTGGCCCACTGTGGTTTGCAGGCTGTAGGTGCAGCTGGGTTAATGTGGGAGCTGTTCTAATAATGCCAGCTACCGAAAGTAAATGTTTTGGTTTCCTGTGCAGTCTTTTAACTCCCTTTGTGCAGAAAGCTCTCCACTGATAGTATTGATAAATCATTTAGAAATTACAGTAATGGTACCTTGTGTCTGTTGCAGATGGCTTTAAGGGTAATACTCTTTTTCTGATTTCTCAACTCTCCTCCCCAACTTAGGACTTGGAGGAGCAGAGCCGGTTGATAGCAGCTTCCAGCAGATCCAACCAGAGCAGCGCAGAAGGACAGTTTGTAGTCCTTAGCAGCAGCCAGTCAGAAGACAGTGATGTAGGAGAAGATGGAAAGAAGAAGAGAGAATCTGAAGCCTAGGGTTGCCTGCTTCATTAAAATTGGAATCATGGATATATCTGGTGAAATGGCACAAGTTTTACAAGAGGTGAAATGTAGGTGGAGAGTCTGTCATGTTATAGAAAAGACTTCACAATATATAGACCCTATTATGCCTTGATTTTTCTTTCTCAGTTAAGTGATTTCCATTTCCTATCAGTATAATTTCTCTTGTATGCCAGATGAAGCATGGTGATGCTGCCATGTTTACTACAAACATATGTTTTCTCAAGGCTTCTCTGCAGTATGGGAAAAAATGTGGGGTTTTTTTTCCCAATTACCTCTGTGGAATTGACTGCTTTGGAAGCAAAACCGAAAACTCACTGGGCTTCAGCAATAACACTGAAATTCCTTTTTTACACTGCACTATGGAGAACACCTTGCTGGAAACAAAAGTGGATGTCCAAATAAGACAGTGCTAAGCTTTACCCAGTGTGTTGCACATACCTGTTCTTAGATTTAGAAGGAAGGATCCCCATTAACATCAGCGAGATGTGCAATCCTTCTAAACAGAAGGATCTTTTTTGTTTCATTTTGCACTGTATGATACTGTCTTGATTTTTTTTTTTTTTTTGGTGAATACAATGCTGAAAAACTTCTTTCAACAGGAGAAAAAGATACTGTCAAACCTAGATAAGAGCTGATGAGATGCAGCTAAACTTTGCTGCATGAGGAAAAGCATTCCTCATCAAATTATAAGAGTAGTGTATATAGCCTTGTAGCACAGGTGCCATGTTCTTGGTTTTTCCCCAGTACTTGGAAAAAAAAGCTGTAAACCTTTGAGTTCATTTTTATAAAACATGCTTAGAGTTGCAGGAACATCTTGAACTCCATCATAGGAAGAATCTTCTGCATATGTAAATGCCTTTCTGCCAGTATACTACATCTACTGAAAATGAGTTGAGGCTCTTGAATCTTTTTATAGAAAATGATTTTGCAAACAGAATTTACCAGTTCTGAAGTAAGAGACGATACTAATCCTACATCCTAGAGTAAGTCCTGTAAAGCATTTTTCAAAGTGGTGTCTGTTTACAGCTTGTAATCTGCACTCCATATTCCATACCCTGTGTAATATTTATTTTGTATAATATTAGATATGCATTCACCTTTTGATCTAGAAGAGAAATCTTGTTTGAAGAGAAATATTTATTTTTGCACTAATTACTATAGATATTAAAATCCAGTGGAACAGAAGATAGCTCTCTAATAGTGGCATGAAAATAACGGGATATGTAGAGAGAAAAGAATATACTTATATTCCAAGTTATAATATAACAGTTATGAGTGATTTACAGTTCATTGCAGGGCATTTCTGGTGTTCAGGAATGGAAGCAATTTTCAGAGTATCTCCTCAGCAGCTGGTGATGGCCCAGCCCTTCCTAGCTGGAGTTGCTCAGTTCTGATAAAGTAAGTGAGGAATCTCAGGTCATGTCTCCTGGATGTCTAGGTGCACAGAGGGCTCTTCTAACTCGTGGGAGTGCCCTGCATTGGCCAAAGCTGGCAGCCTCCTCCTGCCCTTGGTGCTGTAGATATGACTTTGTGTGCAGGAGTTGGTGGCCTCAGCTCCTATGACAGGAGAGAAGGGCAGCAGTCCTTGCCCTCGCAGCCCTGGGCTGGAGCAGAGGCAGCTGGAGCTGCAGCAGCTCTGGGCAGAGGTTGCATCACAGCCCAGGCAGAGGCTTGAGCAGCCACCAAAGGGCCTTGGCTTGTAAAAGGAGGGGGAGGCTGAGGAGCAGAAAGCCCCCAGGTTCTCTTTCTGAGTTAGTTACCAGGTCCTGTTCCAGTGCATTTTTCATCCTCAGAGTAGCCAGTCACTTGTAGAAATATCTGCTTTTGCTGTTGCTCTGTTAGGTCAAATAGTATTGCCCTGTGGCCAGATTTGGCTGGTACACTGCCACATGGACCACACCAACCTGAGGCTTCTTTTAAAAGACAGTGGCATTTTTATTTCATATCTAGGCCTCCATTCTCAGCTCCCACTTTTACTCTTGGCAACAAAAATATACAGAGAGGCACCAAATCCATTTTTTTCCCTTTTTATGCTTAAATCAAGGCTTACAGAGAGTGGCAAGGCAGTTTGTCTCTGCAAATTGTTCCAGTTCATTTTTGTTTGTGTTTGTTTGTTTTTATTTACTGACCTTTTTTTTCTATAAAATAATATTACAAGGTAGCTCAAGGTTACAGTGTCTTACTTGCATCCTTCTCAAGTATTTACTGAGGATGAAGCAGTTTGGAAACAGCACAGGGAGCCTATGAAATCAGTGATCTCCAGTGTCTAGAATCCAGTCCTCAGCTTATCAGAGGGACTGCTTGTGTTGAGCACTGCAGCTGCAGTAGCCCAGGCTCCAGAGGGATGACAAATAATAGACAAGCACTCATGAAAAAGCATCTTTGATCTGCAGCCTGTTTTGCATTAGCCTTATTGAAGAAATGTCAGAAAATGGAATTACTGTATTTTTCTCAAAAAACTACCCTTATAGATATAAATCTGCAAAAAGGAGGAAGAAAGGCTAATAAAGTTGGCAGGTGAATTTACTGTCAAATGGGATTTTTTGGATTTAGCAATAAGTATTGGAATTATTCCATTTCCTTTTTAGGTTTCCATATAGGCCATTAAATGTAGCTTTCTAAAACAGAGTAGGAGTGAAGTACATTTCACTTATGTTACATGATTCTCATCTTAACCACTAAAATATTGATATGCATGAATGAAATGGGGGTTGTTTTTTTCCTTATTTAGGGGAGTTCAACTGGTGTAAAATGAGCAAGAACACATAAAAGCATCTGGGATAATGATGAAAGCTGCAAGAGAAAAGGGCATGTCACCAGAGCTGGGGAAGTCAGACAGGAATGGTGATTGAGTTAGCGGGGGGGTGAGAAGTACTGAGCTTTGCCTAAGGAAAGGATCACACAGGTTGTAATTAGAACTATCTCAACGCAAAAATAGCTGCTGAGGTTTTACCCATGCCCTTCTTCTCAAAAGGAAAAGCTATTTGGTACCATTTTTCCTATAAGGTTTAGAACTACTTCATTAGAAAACAGCTTTGTTTGAAAAAAAATCAGAATACTTGGTATCTTCCTTGAGAGTATAACTTTTAGTAGGAACACCTCATGGTCTGCTGGCAACTGCTGTGGTAGGATTTTACCACCGGAGTATTTTATTACTGTAACTAAATTACAAGTTGGTTTCCTCTCTTAAATTATAGGAGTTTATTTAAACTCTGCTGTATATTATTTCCTATTGCCTTTTATTCCCAAACTGATCTTTCAAGCACTTTCAGCTGAAGCTGTAGTTTGCTTCATGTGCATCTACCATTATTTCAGTCACTCCTGAAAATATTAAGTCCATGATTTTGAAATTACTTTATGTAGGTACTGAATCAGCAGTATTGTTCAGGGCTAACTTGTTATGTTGCTAATTGCAGCCTCATAATTACTGCCACACTTTTATCCCTTAGGTAAGAGGATATGAAGCTTGTTGCACTGTAGAGTTACGCACTGCAGACCAAGCCAGTCTTGCTGTCAGTTGTTTCAAGCTACATACATTCTTTATGTATATAATGGCATGAATATACAAATCTATCAGGTGCGCTTATGGGTATGCATTTTATTGATTACAGATGATAGCTGGCACTCTTCTGTGGCCACTGCCAGATTTCGCCAAGTCTGAACCAGAGGACAAGGTCAAAGTCATGTAAACATATCTAACTGGCTATGATCAGGTAGTGAAAAGTCATTTGAATGTCATCGTCTTACTTTCTTAATCTATTTGAGTTTGAAATGGTATCAAGACAATTTACTGTCTAACAGTAAAGTAATATTTCAGCGTGAAGAAACATTCACGTTCTAGAGGGCTGTCAGATTTCCTTTTTATATGGATGTAAACCCAGAGCTGAAAATCATCAAACAGCTGAAGCTATTTATGAAGCTGTAATTGATGAACATGGATATAAATTTGACTGTTTAAGGTAAATTCTGTCTCTGTTTAAGGTAAATTCTGATTAATTAGTTGCACAGCATTTGGGACAAGCCAATGGTGAAAACTATGCTACAATATAGTCTCTCATTATTTAGGAAATAGTTCACCTAGAGAAAGAAAACTGCCACTGCTTAGTGAATTTAGTAGAGGTATTGTCTAGTGTAACAGCAAAAGCTGATACTTTATATTCTTTCTCTTGCTCTATGTTACCAACATTCTTGCAAGTTAATTAGTCCCCAAGGCTTTTTGTTTTAATTAAGCGCTAAGTTGACATTTTTTCCTGCCACAGTGGTATCTAAGTTGCCATGACAAGAGTAAGTTAGTGTGTCATTGTGAATGCACTTGTATTCCTAATGAAGTTTATATTGCAAGCCGAGGCTTTTGTACAATCTTTCTGGTCATTTTTATAATAGAGTGGAGTGGTCAAATTCTTATGATGGTGCTCTGGATTGGTCCTGTTCTGGTGAAGTGTAAGTGATTTTTGCAGTGTTTGAGACTGACTTTCACATTTTCCCTGAATAGCTGTATTAAAAACCACCAATGGCATATTTAGTCAACTCTGATTGTTGTGTCTTAATCTTGGAAACATTGATAGTAACACTCTTGTGCCAGGGCTCCAGTCAGCATTTTGTACATTAAATAAAAGCTTAACTATAGTAACTTTCTGGGTGGGACTTGTACTGATGCAAAAGCCTCCTGCATTCTTCATCATATTGACTTTCAGGAAGTACCATTATTCATGACAGGATGCGCTCCCTTCCATTAAACAAAGTTCTGACATGCAGTTATAGCCCTCTATTGTCAAGTGTAGCTCAGTTCTCTTAATTTTTATAATATTAGCCAGATAACCTCAGAGGAAGTTGTTACATTTGGGAATGCTGATAACTTATTTTTGCAACAATCAGAGACTGAAGGTGAGCAGGAGCTGTGTCAGCTGGCTGGGCAGGGCCTGTGGTGGGGCAGTGACAGGGCAGTGAGGGCTCTGCGGAGCCGCAGTTTCGGGAACAAGCTGAGTGCAGAGGCTCTACCAGCACAACCTCTACCGTGGGCACTGGACATATCTTCACAGGCTGAGTTAGTTTATTATGTGATAAACACCATGTAAAAAACCATGGGCCATAACCACATTATGGTTAAATTTGTATTTTATAAGGTTTGTAGATTTTTCTGGGGAAAAGCAGACTTTTGAATTCTGTAACTTCTGTGATAAAGATGCATGTATAACTAGAAAAAAAAAATCTATGCTTACTTGCTTATGAAGGAATAAATACTACTAATGCCCAATGTGTTGATGAACTTCTTTTTTTCTAAAATAGGGACTGATATTTGCAGTATTTTTAGAAGGAACAGGCATGCTGTAGGTCTTTCTAAGACTTCTCTAAGACTTCCTAAAATGACAGGGCTCCAAAAGCTTAAGCTCTACTTCTACAGAGAGAAACTCCAGAAATTGCAAGCATGGCTTTGGACATCACTGTAAAAGGAAGAGTCAGTTCTAGAGAGAATAGTCTAAGCTGATGGTGGATTAGACATCCCAGAACCTGAGAAGGAGCTGCAGAGCCAACACAGCTTTCAGCAGTGCCACCTTGTTGAAACATTGGTATGTCACACAAGCTGCTGTGATAACTAGAGGTTTCTCAAGCTTAATCCTATTTCGTTGCCTAGAATGGGGGATTGCTTTATTGGGTGAAAAAAATAATTACTTAAGCTGCTCTTCAGAACTTCACTGTAGGACTTCATAAATAAAAACTACTTTTTGTCAAGAGAAGGGAGGAAATACAAGAGAAAAAAGAACTATGTCCCTTGTTTTGGTCAAATCCCTGACCTTTAACTAAACCCTGGAGTTTAACCCTGGAATGGGGGTAGTGGTATCTGATATGACAGGCTTTAACTTAGCCGTAACACAAGGCTTGGAGGCCTGTATTTTACATTTCCTTAACTTATCACACTAGGCATTTAAAATACTGTTGCCATAACTTCCAGATAGGTCACAGTCCAGGAGATCCATAGAATGGGATCACCAATACTTACATTTTGGGGTTCTCGCCATTTTCTTCAGGACATGAGGGGAGAACAGTGGCCTTCCTTAATATACAGAGAAAATCCCAAAAGAAAAAAGCACAACAGTCTTATCCACATTAACATTCCCTTCAAAGTACGGGATTAATACTTATGCACAGTTGAGGTTGTATATCCCTGTGAAGTTTTCCTGTCCATAGAGATCATACTCCTTGTACAAGATGTAGTCTTTCAAGCAGTTTGGCAGTGGAAGGAAGGTCATGAAGACAGGACAGCGGAGACGCAGCCGGCCCATGCACGCCCGGATCTTCAGACGGCAAAGGTGCTTCAGAGAGCGAGGATTTGCTAGAAAGGAGAAGCAAAATTAAAATGCTACCAACCAAAAAGGCCCCAATGCCAAAACAGCTTGTTTTCATTAAAAGTGTAAACAGATACTCACTTAAAATGAAATGGATGTCCGGCCAAAGTTCCTGTTCTTTGAGAACTGCTTCGAGCTTCCAGCAGATCTTAATGTGATCAACGTAATCTAACATGACTCGCACTACTTTCCCGGACACATGCTTCAGCCAGGACAAGGTTATCACTTCACAGAACTGATAGAAACAAAACTTTTAGTAGGGTAATATTCAATACTGCAGTAAATGACTTCTGTCTCTGAGGACAAGAACAATTAACTAACTTGAGCAGGGTTTTAGAGGTTGCCACAGCTTGCATCAGCCTCATGAGTAGAATCTAAAACTCTGAGAGATGGTTATTTTGTACTAGATGCAAAAATAAACTTAAGCAGCTGCATATGTGGGAACTTGGTGTTAAAAAAGAAGTGCTACCACTCTAAGTAGAACTTAGACTTGTGTCCCATGTGCTTAATAGGGGGATCCATGAGCCCAGTGCATACATCATCCCCTTAACTTTAGGTTAAAGAAGGATTTATTAGGTTCAAATGGCCTTTACAAACTACAAAACAATGACACTGATGAGTGTCTCCAGGAAGCTCTTTAAGTTTGCTAATTTCTGCTCAGTGTTTATCCCACCAGCTCCAGGGGTCCTTTCAACAGCCTTCCAGTGTTGGTGTTCTGGTACAGGACAACGCAGAGAGCCAGCCTGCAATTCTCTGCTTTCACAGCGTGGACAAGACTGCCCTGGAGAGGCCAATTCCATGCTGATCATTAGCATATCATCAGCTGTATTTTCACAATTCAAAATTACTGTTTACAATCATTTGCCATCATGAACCAGGCATCATAACAACATCTATTTAATTTTAAAACCTTGTCTATTCCTCTCTTTACATATAAACTGTCTTCAAAACCTCCTTTTCTGACAGTGCATTAAGCATCTTTCCATTTAGTTTTAGGAAGGCCACTGGTAGTAGGACAGGACCCAAAGCCGTGTGACACGCTTACCATGGTGTCCTTGATAACGGTGGAGGTCCAGCCGTCGGTCACATACCGGGAGTGGGCCCCGTTGCCCCACAGGCAGTCGAAGCAGCGGTGCACGTCGTAGCCATAGTTCAGCAGCATCCTCAGCATGACCTCATCTTTGAGGGCGTACTGCAGAGCTGATGGGAAATGCGTGGTGTTCACGCGGCAGAAGTAGTTGACGTTGGCCCCGTGGCGGAGCAGCAGATTCATTAATTCATAGTTGCCCATTCTCAAGGCTATTTGGAGGCAGTTGATGGGATCTTGGTTTGCCAGGGCTCCGGCATTCAGCAGCAGCTGTGTAGAGCAGATATCCCCGTTGGAAACAGCAAAGTACAGGGCTGATTTCCGGTGATCATCATAGCCTTTGCGAACTCTCTGAGCCAGCATAAAATTGGCATCGAAGCCAGATTGGAGGAGAAACTCAAGGCACTGAGGATGTCCTCCTGCTGCTGCTGAGTGAACTGGACTTATCCCACTTTCTTTAATGGCAGCAAAATCAGTAACTGGAACTAAGTATTTTAGGGCTCTGAAAGTTAAAAACAGAAGCATCTCAGAATCTTAAACATTTTGGTTCACCTAACTCAACTTTGAATTTCTCTGTGTTGTTGGGCTTCAGAATTCATCTTGACTGTTAGAATAGTCTCAATATACCAAATCAGTACCATGGCATGCATTGATTGGGATTGCTAACAGTGAAATTGTTTGCCAGCAATGGATACCAACTTTACACCTACTACACATAAAATATTTTTACATTATACTATTATTCATGAACTGCCCATTCCTTGCTATGAATAATTCCTTCTCAATAGAAATCTTTCCTGAATGTTGAAAACACAGTGTTATTGCTTAATCTATAGGGATTAGGGAATTAACAGAATATATATATTATAACATAAATACATATAATCTATAATGTTGCATATACATCTAAGTTTAAATAAAACAATATATAGAAAATATTAATACAGAAATTAAGAATCCTCAGATGCTTGTTCCTCATTTGTTAGTTGTGATTTTAGCATCAATATCTTCCAGTAGTCTTACTCTCTCTAAAATATGGATAACCCTTATTCCCAGAGTCTATTTGCCTATTTAGTACATTCACCTTCCTGTGATGAGGTGGAGATGAGATATTGACTCAAAGAGAGTGAGGATGTCCCAAGAACTTCAGCAACAGGCTGGACAGTGTTACTACTTGTGACAAATGGGGAAATACTATGGGGATTAAGATGTACATTCTAAAATCATGAAGATTTTATCCTGACTGGTCTCTTGCATTCAGACACAGAACAATCATATTTACACAGTCAAAACTAATTCCTTGTACAAAACTACAGATTTGCTGCCTGCTTTGAATAAGGTAAAATTAGTAAAATTAGTATTTCTGGTGTCACTGTTACTTGATTTTTAAGTATATTAACTCACAGAAAGTGTCCTCTATATGCAGCTCTGTGGATTGGCAAATGGCCTGAGTGCTTTGGTACATTGGCATCAGCCCCATATTCTAGTAAAAGACTCACAGAATCTGGATTTCCTCCTCCTGCTGCTTCAAACAATATAGAAGCACAGTCCATTGCCTGTGAAAGAACATCTGCACCTGGGAAGAAGCAGCAAGGATTTTCACAGTAGTCACTGTAAATATCCGACTGTAATTAATATCTCCAACCCCCCAGTGGTATGGTATTTTGAATTCTATTCTTCACCAAATAGAACGACTGTGGGCATAAACCTTCATGTTGGATCCTTGATTTTAGATATGTTTATGTAATACTGGAAACAAGAAGGTCTAAATTGCTTTGAACACAGTAAGGATTGCTCCTAGAACTGGGCCATAGGCCAGCAAAGGGTTTGGTTCTTATTCATCAAAACAATTGCTTTTGGCTTACATACAATGCATTTCAATTCTTTTACTTCACAAAAACCAGACAGGTGTAACTGTAAAGGTAAGAGAACCCAGTATCCAAACAGTTCATGCAATCCAGTTCCAGTGCTGCTGAACCATCATGTAAAATTCCCCACAGTAAATGTCTTCTCAGGCATGCCCTAAGGCGTCCTGCCTACATGAGAAAATGATAGAGCATTTAAAAAGCAATTATAAGTACTCACTAAAATATTAATATCTTATTAATATCTTATTTTAATATTATAAACTTTTATATTTATCAGGCTTTTACTTCACTACATCGCAACAACCCACAGTGCAGATGGCATTTAATTTTCTCTAGTAAGGTGAGTTACTTCTGCTGCTGTTTTTGAAGGTGTATCTGAAGCCTTCTCTTCTTATAAACTCCTATATAATAAAATCTCACCCTTTTGCAGTAAGAGCTCCATAATTTCTGTATGTCCCATCTGTGCAGCCAGTGCTAGAGGTGTGAGCCCATATCCACTGCGGGGATCAGGATCTGCTCCAGAATCCAGGAGAAGCTGTACCAGATCCTTCCTGCCCAGTCTGGCTGCCTCATGCAGAGCAGTTCTCTCATGGACACAGCGCAAATTCACTCTCGCACCAGATCGTAGCAACAAGGAGGCAATGTCATAGGAATCAAGTTTAATTGCTGTAGGACAACAAGCAAGGAATCAGACAGGATTTTATTCCATGCCATTCTGTGCACCATGGCTGCTGTTACATGGCAGCCCAGGAAAGCTGTTCCTGGCAGTGCTATTTATGCAATGAGAAATGTCACCCTCCATTGAAAGGTTTAAAGCATCAACAAGTCTGTTCTTTGCTTCCAGGACTAAGCACTAAGTATGCAAATGAATCATTTAATGGTAATCTCTTTTTCTCCCTGTAGAATTTTTTTCTCTCTGTTGCATTTGGTAATGGAACAGAACACAGCTTTCCTTGCCACTAGATGGAGACCACACGCAGGGCCTTGGTGCTCAGGAGCTGCCACCAGAGCTCTATTTAATCTCCATAACCAGTTACCATAATGTGAAACAAAGCTTATAATGACTGTTTCATATGCCTTCTTAGCTTAATAAGCCTGAACTCTTAAGTCAGTGAGGATCTTAAAAGAGAAATTTGCATTAGCTCCAGTGGATGGAATGATTAGGTAACACCCTTCCCTCCTTCTCTCTTTGATCTTCCAGGCTGTGCAGGATAGAGAGTGTCCTTCACCAGGACAGATTAGGCTGAGCAGCTTCACGTGCCACAGCTGCTTGAACACCAGTGACAGCATTCTGTAATAGAAACTGTGATGTCCCACTATGTGTAACCTACAAGGCTGCTTTAGATAAATCCCATACATCCCCTTCTTGGGGGATGTTGCATTTTAATGTCGTGCACTTCACAAGTATCTAGGAGTTCCCTCCGTTTTGTTTAAGCAGATGGCCCTGACTTGAAGTTGCAGCCATTTCACAAGGATGGACTGAGGGTCCTACAGATGATTGGTAGGCTTTTTTCTCCTCCTTTAACAATAGTTTTGAAAAAGAAACCACCCTTCCAATACAGAAAAATGTATGGGATCCTCCAAGGAACTTAAGAGTGCTCCTTTAGAATTTAGATAATGAGAACACTTTCCTTTTTTTGGCTAGGATTCAGTAAAAATGAAGGCATCATAGCCCAGACGGAGTGAAGCAAAGGAAATGAACACAGAACACTCTTGAAAAACAGTTTGGCAAAATATGGTTCTTTACAAATCAAGAATTACAGTTCTTGTGCATGATCAAATTAAAGTGGCATTCGCACAAAGAATGTGGGCATGAGACTATACTAGGACTATACTAGGTACGGGTCCTTATTCTAAATTACAAAATATTAAAGAGCAGTGAACTGAGAATGTCAGCCTGTCTTCTTCACTTGTCATCCTTGGACTAATGCCAGCAGTGCCTAAATAGGGACAAACACTGCTTTGTACTCTACATACTGCAGATAAATCAGGCTGGTTGGCTATAATTTTTGAAAAATAAAGCAAATTACCATGGGTTTTGGAGAAAGAGAGGCTGATGCAATGAAGGAGAAACCATGTGAGCAGAGAATATGAATGTTTTATGCCTGCAGACATGAAGGGCAGTAACAGCATGAAGAAGCAGAAGGACTCGTTACCTGGCACCACTGCAGAAATGATGCCAAGGAAAGCAGAGGATGACACTCTGCACTTCATGGAGAAAGCTAATTATCATCTGAGAAAAACAGACAGAGGCAGACACATTCAATGCTGAGATTAACAATTTTTTTCTCCTTATAGAAATATATTTTAGGCATTGAAGTCAAATATGTTGCATTGAAACCTAAAATGTGTAACTATATTCTCACCTCATTCCCTCACCTCTCCACCCCTAAAAACAGTATTTACCTATAACTAAAGGAGAATCTCCCTCTTCATTTTTAACATTGGGATTGCAGCCATTGAGCAGGAGAAAGTGGACATTGTCCACAAAACAATTTCTTACTGCCACCAAGAGAGGTGTTTCCCCTTTTAGAGTGGTCTGTTCCCAGGTAACATCACAGGAGGCTGAAATACAGAAAAGCAGAACACATTTGAAGTTGGATTATTCATCAAACTTTACTTCATAAAACTTTTTAGTGGAAAACTAGAAGTACCTTTTAAAGTTATTTCAAGGATGTTCTTATTTAGCTGTGCTGCAGCTTCATGCACAGGAAGCCAGCCTTGCTGATCTGCTTCTTCAAAAGCAGAACTGTGCCTCACCAACTTCTTCAAGGCCTCCTCTTGGCCTGTGATATTTTAACACCGACACATATCCCATTACTCATCATAAGACAAAATTCAAGCAACTAATACATTGAGTGGTATTTATCTCACCAATCTATCTTGCTCATTTTAAAAGAAAGGCCTGGAGTTTTCCCCTAATTTCAGGAGATGGAGCACTGGAATTTCTGAAAGGGGTGACACTTGAACCCATCCCACTTCCATGATCCTATCTAATAAGTTAGATTTTGGATGTCTTGTTTTTAGTTTCCTTACTTCTCCCAAGACTATGTAAAGAAAAGCTGCACTTAAATCAGGTGATCAAACCCCTAAAATGTAGGCATTGCTCAGCCATTCCCAGAGGTGTAGGCTTAGTGTGGTGTATTTGTACTTAACTGTCCGAATCGCTGCAATGATCTGCCCATGTTCTTTACTTGCAGTATACTGGAAACTGCATAAACAGAACAAGAATAAAATGAGAAGAAAAAAACCCATGTGAAGTTCAGGATATAATTATACCTTACTTTAAATACTCTAATTTACATAACATGTTAGATTTCTCTAAGTTACATTGGTTTTGTGAGGGTTTAACACATTGAAACACTTTTTTTGTCGGTCTTTCCCTGACACTATAAATACTGAAATTTTCACACAAAGGCCAACAATTAAATGCTAAAATGCGGGGAAGTTCCCATACCAATCTAATTTTACGTCACCTACTTATCTTCTTCATAAAGCCTTATACTCATTTAGATATTGATATGTAAAACATCACCTGAAAGTTTCATATATTCCATATTTTCCAGGAAACAGGTACACTTTTTCAGGGAGAAGTCAGAACAAGTGAGCTACCAGTGCTTTCCAGTATCCATGAGACAAGGTCAGCACAATACAACATATGTAGTTACAAAGGAAAATAAGATTACTATATGCTTAAAATAATGCCAAGAAAACACGCAAAATAGAAATAACAAGTTATTACCTTTCAACCTCTGTTGCACTGCCACTTGTTTCAATTTTATGCCTATCTTGTAAGCTTTCCTGAATAGCTCGTTGGGTAGGGATCTCCTCATCAGAATCACCATCAACCATATACACAGAATTATTCATGGCAAATCAGGACAACATGGATCACTTCCGTAGGGAAACACTGCTTTTTAATTAGAAGCAGATGTTAAATCTTCAGGTTAGATCTGGAGTAACAGAAACAGCAATCACTGTGTCAGTATCAAGAGAAATGAAACGTAGTTTAAAATTAAATGACTACACTGTTATATGCTCAAGCAGTCACGCTGTTCTTGGCATATTCAAGATCTCAGATGTTCTGTTAGGCTCAAACCTCTCATCTGTTTTACCTTATCAAAATTTCCACTTCTGTCTTTCAAGAGAGCTGGCCTGAAAAAACAAAACAAAACTACAGGGCAAGGTAAAATAAAATTAATAAGTAAAACTGAAAGCAAATAACTTGGCAAAATTGAATGAGCACAGGAAATTTAAGGAAGTTGTCAACATGCCAACTACAAAGCTTGGAATAATTCTAGAAACATCCTAAAGTTGGGCAGCAGTAATTCACAGCAAATCTCCACCACTTAATTTGTTATTCAATCCACCTAAGGTGTGATTGCAAGGCCTTGTTCTGTAATTGCATATGTAGCAAAAAAGAGAAATATATTAGCAACATATACAGCAAGAAACTGTTAGTTATTGATTTTACTATGGCTCAATGAGTATGTAAATATTTTAAGTCTAGACTACTTTTTTTTTTCCTAAAAATACTACTAATTTTCCTATTAATTGAGAAAACATACTGGGTTTCCTCACCTTATGACACAGAGAAGACTTCAGCCTTTGAAGAAGTGATTATTAACTTGAAAGTGACATTTTCAGGATTGTAAACAATCTCGGCAGAGCCCATATCCATTAATAGCTCACTATAAATACCCGATCACAAGATACTCTGGGACTTTCTCCACGTTTCTTTCACACACATCAGTAATGTTTAATAATCTGACCTGACAAGTTTTTTCCACAAAAGAAGGAATTAAAAGTCCAGTTTCCTTGTAAAAATACTTTCGATTTTTGGAATGAGAATTTCAGAACTATAGCAGTAAGTATTACACTGTGAAAAGAAAATCCTTTAGTGTTGTCCTAGGAGAGCAAACTGAAGGTGGTCTTGGGAGCTTGCTTAAGAGTGAGACAGCAGAAAAAGAAAAACTGAAACAACAAAAGTGAACATAAACAAGCAAATAAAAATCAGACAAAAACTCTATTAAAATTATTACAGGTTTCTGATTCCTTAATCACAATTTGCATTAATATAAATAAAAAAAGCAAATGAAAAATAAACAGAGTTTTTAAAGGGAAAAGCAGTTTCAGAAAGACAGACTTACACTGGTTTAACACCCAATAAGCAGGGAAAGGGGGGACACAGATGCCCAGTTGTAATAGCGATGGTGTGATGGAGTGAGACCTTTATGTGCCTCAGTCACTCCTACTGTTTTTTATGGAGGGATCCATACACGGAACTGACAATGGCTGTATCTGAATGCAAGGTGGAAACAGTTCTTTGCTAGAGGAGATCAGGAAAGAATGCTTGAGTAATGTTTTTTAATTATTTTTAAAGAAAACAAAAGTGCAGAATCAAGTTTATTACCTGTAATGTTTCTCTCAGAAAGTGTAGACTACTTTCATTTCCCATGAAAATATATTTTGTGATATTCAATGCACAAAAAGGATGTTCGCAGTTTAATACTATTACCAAGGGCTAAAATCCTAGTTGTATTGCTTACAGATTTTAAAGATGGTCATAATAATAATACATACTTAATTAAGACAAAAGCTTGAGGGTCAGAAAGTGTTCGTATGCCCTCTTACAATAAAAAACCCTCCAGATGGTTCTTTTACACATTAAGTTCCACTTTCTCTGTAAGCCAACGAAGAGAACAAGATGTTGTGAAGCCTGTACATGAACTGCCCACAGTCAGTCATCCAGCTGGCACAGCAAGGCTACACCTCTCTTGATCCAGTGCTGGACCGGCTGGTCTGTGTTGAGCCTCAAAGCAATGACGAAGTTCGTGGAATGCCCAGTAGTGGATAAGACTCCTTTGCGCTCGCTTGTCTTGTAGAGTGGGCAAACATAGGCATTAGATTCCTTTATGTCCGATTTTACAGCTTAAAAAAAATCCCAAAATAATGCATTACATTCAGCAGATCTATAGGTAGAAACATAATCTACATGCAAATGTTAAGTATTTACAGTATCATCTTTAAAGGTAAATAAAAATGCAAAATTGTTTTGTGAGCAACAGAACAAAATTATCTATGTTTTTCTTTTTGTGTTTTCTTGGGTGGTTTGTTTTGTTCTTAAACCCAACTAATCTAGCTATTATTTGTTTTCAAGACTCGATGCCTTCCTGTGATTCGACCAGCTTTGTAATACTCAAAGACACATTAAAATCTGAAGAGTTACCAAGTTAATACATAGCTTATAAATGAATTTTTCACAGCTCTACAAGAATTCTGGTCCAGCTGGCAGAGAACCTAACTGCAATTCAAGTAATCTGAGATCCAAGGATAGAACGCTGCAAGAACTCTTTGTATGACTGCTTGCATGGAACTTGTGCAAAGCCTAAAATCATGCAGGTCTGAACGAATTTATCCAATCTCAAGAGAAGGCATTTGGGAAGAGATGGGATGGAGTTGCGGGGTGTGGGACATGCCTGCAGGAGCACATGGCAGCACAAAGAACACAGGACCACATGGCTGCTCAGAGAGGCTTGTCCGGCCTTGTCCTTGGGGCAGCCACGTGGTGGGCCCCTCCGGGAACGTGGGGGGAGCCCTCCGAGAAGGAGCCCGCCAGAAGCTGACGGGTGTGATCACCCCACAGAAGGGCACTGAGAGGGCGTGTCTGCCGAGGTGGCCACGTGGGATAGGTCATTACCATGTAAGGAAATACGGTGCTTGAGAAATGTATAAAACCCGCTCATCACTTTGAATAAATGATCTTCTTGGGGACAAGCAAGGAGGTCCGTGTGTCTTTGTTCCCCATTGCTACAAAGGCACAAGCAGAAAAAGCGGCAAATTTTAATACTGCCTATTTGCTAACATGTAAGTTGCAACAGTTGCAGTTGTAAGTCCTGATTTTGTGCATAAATAAAAACAGGGATTTCCTCCTCTCAGTCAAAGAAAACAAGAGTTGTGAAAATTACCTTACTAGTAGGAAAGACAGCTATCACAGAGCTAAAAATAACCTGAGCAAACCCTGCTAAATCACATGAGGCAAAACACTCAGTTTCTGTAAGTCAGTCACAAGTTCACCGCAGTGATCTTCAGTTAAAAAAGCAAACCACTGTTGCAATTTCTTGCTGAATAGCTCACACATCAGAGAAATCATACTCACTTGGCTTTATCCAAATGATCGGCATGGCATCAAAGAGCACTTTGGGATACTGCTCAGTTAACATTCCCCTGGTGAGAGAAAGCAACAAAGTAATTGCGGCTTGACGGTTTTGGTGAGTGTTTTTTAGTTGCTACTTGCATGTTTGTTTTTTCTTCCCCATTTTCCATGCATTAAAGAGTACTTATTTTGGTGTATTATTTCAATAATATGAAAAGTATCACTTAAAATATTTAAACCAGTCTTCTTTGAGCACTGGAAAAAGCTTTCCAGAACCACAGTAAAACACTTGGCTACTGACTTGGTCCTGTCCCAGCGAGCTCCGTCTAAAAATAATCCGTGAATGTAAACACCGTCTTCTGGTGCAGTATCAGCAGTATCCTGAGGAATAACCTGCAAGAAATAAGTGTTCATGCCATTAAACTTTCACAGCTCTTTGCTTTTTGAGCTATTATGCCAATTGCCAATTTTCAGACCAAACCAAACCGAGAACAATATAGTAACCCTTCCTTACAATGCTGCTTTTATACGTATCCATACAGACAGCAGACTTCTCTGGGTTTGTTAATTACCTTTATTGTAGGTTACAAAATGAGGCTTTAATCACACACTGAAATATACACTGGATAGGCTGTTTTCTTGAGTGAAGTTCTGGGTCCAGTGATAGAATTAATTTTAATCACTTTGAGAGTACTTCTTCTACAGATGTCATTTAGCCTGCCAGCCTTACCAAATAATTAAATGCACGTCTTCAGACTCCAGTCAGTTGCAAAATGAACCTTCCAGTTAGGATTTACTTCCTACATCTCACCACGAAATCAGGACTCGGATTAATAAAATATTAATTAATAACTTATTCATACCTCAAATTCATATCCTAGAAGGTCAATAGGGATTCTGTGCTTCCTAGCATAGTTTTGCATGGCTCCAGTTAGGAAAGCTTGAGTAAAATAAAATCCTGACAGCCAAAAAACAGCAGGCTTCCCTAATTCATACCAGTCCTGGAGAGAGGAAAGCAATACATTGAACAATCAGAAACAGAGGAATCCCATTCTCTTTGACTATTTTCTACATAATTGTACTAGAAAATCTAAACAAAGCCTATCACTCCTTTCCCAATAAAGACAAACTGTATGGAAAAGTAGATTAAATAACTAGCAGCACTGCCACTTGTACATTACCTGTAAAAACTTCAGCCTTGCTAGCAAATCTACAATGTAGCTCCCTAATGGTTTTAGACTTGGATATGAATGCTGTGCCCACTTCTCAGGAACTTTTCCAACAAGGAGACTGCCAGACAGAGCCTCCAGGTCAGCATCCATAACGACCAGTCCTTTAATGGCTTTCTTCAGGTTAATTAGTGTAATGCGAATAGTTCGGATTAAACTAGAATTAAAAAATAAAACAATTTTCACACATTTTGTGTGGTTTGTTAAACATGACATTGTCATTGGAAAAAAAGTAGAAGAAGTGGATTATGGAGGCATCTATATAACTTTTACAGGTTTTTTATCTACATATCTATATAGATATCTGCACAATAAGCCACATCTGTAGTCATGGATTTATGCAGATTTATTTAAGGCTAGGAACAGTAATAAATTCTTTTGTTATCTCTGATATCCTCAGAATTGTTTGGTAAGAGGATAAATTTGGAACTCCAAATGTATCCACCGTATACTAGATGAAGGAAAAAGGTTTAGATTACAAAAGAAGAGGTGGGTAGGGTGTGCAATAAGGATAACTTTGAGACTTAAGGCCAGAGAGCATTTGGGAGAAAATTAAGCAGGAGACGTGAAGACACAAATGGAAAAGAAGGAGGACGGGGAAAAACCAGATAGAAGGAATGGAGAGGCAGGCGAAGATAAGAAAGAAAATTAGGAAACAAAGTCAAAAAAGAGACTGAGGACCCAAGGAGAAAAATATATGCAATTCTAGGTTTGTAATCTTCTAAGACTAGAAGAATAATTGTGAAAATTAGGCATAGGTAAAAAAGCATCGGAAAAAGGGGGAAAAAAATTTTGAACAGAAGCATATGACAAAATTAATAAACAAACAGAAATATCTCCATCACAGAAAAGATTTCATAAACTATAACTGTGCATGTACAGTTTCTAACTCCTTTACCGTACAGGTGTGAAATATGAAGAAAATAAAATAAAATTAATGTAAAGATGGTGAAAGGTAAAGTGAAGTTTAAAAAAAAAAATATTGTTTGCATTCTCTTTTCCCAGTACTTCCTCATACGCGCCTCTTTTCTCTTTCAGTTAATTTTGCCACTTCATTTTTCCTGACATCTATCCTACACTCTGACTCTCCACAAGGAGCAAGGGTGTTTGGACTGCAGATATCACTGCAGGCAATTAGAAGGGAACAAAAAAAAAAAATTTCACATAACACAGGGCTTACAGAATGTGATTTGCAGGAAATTTTTTCTGTAAATGGAATGATTTCTGGTAAATTTAATAAAATAAAACAAAACATTCTTACCTGTTAAATCTTTCCATTTCTTGCACCAGCACAGTGTTCATACTTTCTTCATATCTCACAGGATATTTAATTAGGCAACTTTCAATGTCAAAATCCTTTGGAAGCTGTAAATGACAACACATTTGGAAAGCATTCTAAGTATCATTATGATTTTACATTAAAGGTATGCAAATGTAAAAATTTGCAGAGCAATAGATACCACTAAACTTTCTGATTAGTATCTTATCAATACAGTATTCAGTAGTTCAATCCAAATAAAAGTTAGGGGGGTTTTAATGTTCATCTTTTAAAAAACATTGAGAATTTTTAATATCATGGAAAGTTATAAATATGTTCCAATTTATTAATTTTCAATTCATTCATGTGAATGAATCAACTGTTGTTGCAAATTCTCTTTGCTCTGTTTTCTCTCTTTCTCGTGTCTTCTGCCTATTTAATAAAATTCCTTTCAACTGAAATATAGCTGTGGTCTGTTACAGCCACACAAGTTCTTACTTTCACATTGCACTAAATTCCTTCCAGGATGCTTTTCTTTCAACATGAAATCTACTTTACACTGAAGATTCTTCGTAAGGAATTTCTGCTTTGTAAAAAGATAAACTGAAGTCATTTGCATAATACAATACCTTGCTGAGAATATCATCTGCAATTGCATAAAGGGTGCTGTCACCACCCCCTGAAGTTCCCTGAGTGCCTCCTCCTTGTGTTAAAAGCAGAGATTCAAAGAGGGTCTTAGTTTGCTGAAGATCTTTTGCAATATCCACATTTTCATGCAAGCCAAATATCTCTGGGTGCTGAGTAAAGGGAAGATTCTAGGACAAAATAAAAAAAATGTCTGTGTGGCATAAAGCAGCATGAATCTGATCCAAGGTTTCTTTAAGAAGTTGAGTGAAAAACTACCGCTGACTTCAACTGCAGGTGAGTAAGGACCTTAGTGGCAGGTATTTGCAGACAGAATTACCGGTGATAGAACCACCACCTCTCATACAGAAAGCCATTTGCAAGGAATTCTCAATTATCTATGCTACACGTCCTCCTATCTACTTGCTGATTCCCTCTCCAAAACATTCTAGATCACGGCAAGGATCATACAAGGATGTCCGGCAAGAATCTGAGCACACAATTTAATGTGCTGCAAAACTACCTTTTTAAGGCAGAGAAGCCTTTAAGGATTGCTTTCTTAGCACATCATTATAACAGTGCAAAATCTTGCTGCTACTTTTTACCTTAATAAACTCAATGTACTCCTCATATGTGCCTTTGGGTGGAGCGTAGTAGTTGCCACTGGGAGAAAAAGTGTAACGAGGATTTTCAATTATATCTGGGTTATAGAAGTCATCCAGCATTGTCAGCAGCAAACGTCTGTCCCAGTCATCTGTCACTCGACCTCCATAGTTACACTCACCAGTCAGGTAAGAGACAGCTTCAAAAGGAACATGGCTATACTCATTGATGAATAACTGAAACAGAAACAGGAGCAATTCTAGAGACTTGCAATATCTGCAAAAAAACAGTGTGACCTAGCAGACTAAAAGGCTGGAAGATATTGCATGCGTAAGCTGCAGTTTATGGAGTTTTCCTCCTAGGTGCTGGAAACCCAAATTCTGAAAACTTATTTTCCGGTAAAAATTATTGTTTAAAATCAAGAGGAGTTAATAGTAAAAGCCTCTTACAAATCTCAAAATTATTCAGTCATCCAAGTCATTCTTGAATTATTTACAAGTGGATGGTTTATCCAGTCTAAACTTTGTATATGACACTTTTCTGCACCAGAAATAAACGTGCATTTCACTTAATCTATCTTTTAGTCTTCAGTACCCTCCAATCTCTTTCATTAACCTCTTGGTAACTTTTTCAAATCTTCAGCCTCAACTTCTGTAATTCAGTTTTAACTCTCCTGACTTTTCTACACAGTGGCTATAAAAGGTTCAAGGTCAAGTAGTGTTCACCATCTCATCTTGTGGAAAGAGAATAGTCTGAGGTTCTGTTAACTACCAGAATACATGTAAAAAAAAATTCCTCCTACTAACTACCCTAATAGGTGACTGTCATTGACATGTGCTACTTAAAGAACAGTGAGCTCCTGTACATGACAAATTTAACTTTTATAATACTCACATATATTCGTTATAATCCATCTGTCAGTAGAAATCTGAATTTTTTATGTCATTTGTAGTTTTGAAAATATTTATAATATGATTGACACTCCTTGCCTTTATAGACGAAGCCCTGAATATCTATGAACATTTGAGGTAACTTCAGTGTATTGCTCCTTGTGACTCCCAGCTGTGCTTTGCAAGATCAGAATTTAGGAGGTAATCAGTGATTTTACCTGCAGCTGTCTGATACTGATTCGCAAGTCGGATTCATTAAATCCATAGGGTATATTCCAACCAAGGGGCCCAAACTTCCTTCTCTCCTGAACAAGAGCATGGAAGAAGCAAACTCCAAAGAGTAGTTTCTCCCATATCTTTGAGAAAAGCAAAAGAAAAAAGTATTGTTAACTAGTCTATAAGCTTATTGTAGTGTGTAACCTGTATAGAGAACACCCTTGGATTACCACTCTCCACCCAGGTATAAATCCAGGCCACCACTAAGTACCCTGTGGTTTTTGCCTAGGGAACAAGTGCACGCACAGCACCACATATGCAAGCACATTTAGCCAGTTCCTCAAGTACCATGACATTCTTTCATGTATAGGGCAACTGACTTCCTAAGAATTCCAATAGCACCAGCTGTTTAATTTTAAGGTTCCTTGGATAAACACAGAATACAAATGTATTTTTGATGAAAGTCCTTAGGTGCAGTCACACCTATGTATATTGATAACTCATATCTCTGATCCCACTGTTTTTCACTTCCTTCACAGGTAATGATTAGCTAAATTGTTCACCAGCTATCAATAAGATATATGGGCATTGCAGTACTTGGTCCCTGGTAGCAAGAAATGGTCTCCTCAGTGCTTATCATCTCAATAATGACGGACATGCCCTTCTAATCAATGTTCAGAGTCCATGTACATTGTGTACTATGTGTGTGTAACACGTAAGTGATTTAATAAAGTCTAAGAAACCATTTTAAATATTGCTACATGAAATTACCTGGCAGAGGTAATTCTTAACTAATTATCACTGCAAAACCTAAATTCACAACCATAGTAGAAATTTTAGCTTGTAATTATTCACTGGGCAGAAATCAATGTGTCTGTGGATGAAAAACCCCAAACCCCAAAAACTTTTCAAGAGATAGACACATTACCAGCTCCTTTCCAGGGCATCCAGCAAAGAATTCAGGATCAGAAATAGGATCAGAAAGAAATGACTGAAGTAGGTTCAACCGGAGACCAGTAGGAGGTTCATTTGTCATCTTCACTCCATTCTGCAGAATGGTCACAGGAAACTAGAAATAAAAAACAGCAAAACCGCATTCAGAAAGAGTGGAATAGATTATATATTAACAATACATTATTATTCCGTGATTTTTACATAAACAACTATCTGCCAGAAATTACATTTTAAAGATCAACAGCTTATGAAAAATTCTCCAAGGCATCAAGAAAGTAAGATGCTGCTGTAAATAACAAATCTGTATTTTAAAATGTTTTCTTGGTATTCAACGCTTCACAAATAAAAAGCAAGATTAAATTTTTGAATTTATGTGAGAGCAAAAAAACCTCCTTCATCATATATGCTGACAGATTGCAGTTCCACTGAGTAGTACACAAAATATTGCACATCACACTATCAAAATATTACAAAGGAAGCTTGATATTATTATGTTTATAATTATTTTTTAAATGTCCTTTTTTGGTTAAATTATCTCTTCAAAGCCTCATTGCATTTGTGAGAAGTTTTGTATTATCAGCTCATTCAGGTATACAAAAATTCCCTAAAAATACTAAATAAAAACTTCCCCTTTCCCTAAACAGAGATTATGGGGCAATGAATATACCTTTGGTGAAGGGTAACTTGTAAGCCAAAGTCTGAATTCTGGGTGACATTTTTCACTGTTAAGCTCCTCACATATTTTCTCCAGCACTGGCATCCAGGAGACAGCTAAATGACAATTTTGTAAACAAACCCAGGTTCCTTCTTCCATTCCTGTTTGAATCATTTTTGTAGCTATTGGTCCTTGTCCTTGTCCTAATGAGATGGACTGAAACTTATCTCCTACCATCTCTCTGTCATTTGCCAGTTTCAGGAGGCCTTGAACAGAAAGCATAATATTTTAGCACTTAAATGTTAAAAAGAAGTTATGTCAGAAAAAAAAAATATTGAAAAATTTCTATTATTTTGTTTACATGTACCTACAAATTCCCATTTTTAAGGGGCACAAAATTCTACTAGTCTGACATAATGCATTCAAATCTACTGGCAGAAAAAGCAAAATAATCCTCATTGTGTATTGAAGGGGAATTTGAGGTCCCTGAATTGAAAAGCTGTACTACATTTCTGTTTTCTCTTTCTGTGTACACTTACTAGACATGGGATCTGCTCCTGGAGATAGCACAAATATTAAAGGGACTGTAGCAGTTGAATCTAAGTAACTTTTTGCTAGATCAAAAGGCGGTGGCTCTACAAATTTCTTCCCCAGTTTCTCCGTAACAAATGTTGTTATAGCTGGACCAATCTGGTGAAAAAAAAAGCAAATACAAACCATTAACACAGACATAACTTCAGATCTGACACCATCTTTTATGCCAAATTCCCAAGCCTGCAGACACTTCTCTGATTGGCAAAGATTTGAGACTAGTCTTGCAGAATGACCCAGAAGCAAAGGTTTCACCTCTTGTTGACACCTTCCCCTTATTTTTTCCTTACAAGAGGAATAATAATGTTTTTAGAAAATAAAGAATAATATACCTCATATAAATAATATTAAATAACGTTAAGACTGTGATTCAGGCTGTTCCTGATGTGGAGGACAAGCACATTCTCCCTTAGGAAATATTAACGCAATTATTTTTAATTAATTCTAGGGAGCAATTGCAATATGCCTTAAATTCTAAAATTGATAGTTCCTAAAGAAAATGCAATACAATTTGTTAAGTGCACCAAAGGCAGAATTTGTTAAAAGTTCATCTTAGTTGTTCGAATCAACACATTTTCTCTCTTTTTGCCTTAAAAATCATTTGCATGAAAGCACATAGTATTAGATACCCTGTGAATTTTTTTCAGGCTAGTATGTCTTGTTCTCGAGTATATTCAGTGCACCAGGAAACAGCCTAGCCATGAACAAATACTTCAAGAAAACTAGAACAATGAGAATCCTCCAAAAGATCTATTAAATCATGTCAGTAAGAAAGATTTCAGCTGAGGCGTGTGGTGTTTGTATTGGTCACTTGAAAAATAAGAACAGCATTTACTTTCTTAATAAATACAATGAAGAACAGACTAGTTACTGGAACAGGCAGTGCAAACTCTGCTACAAGACATGGCACAGTCTACAAACACTCCATAACAGATCATTTCACCTTGTCCGGTCTTAAGCACCGAAGAACTATGATCTTTTGTAATTCAGTTAATGTATTATTTAACTCTTCTGGTAATGGAAAGTTGTGAGGCTCTTTGCTATCGTACATTTTTTGCCATTCACCTATGTTTTCAGAGACGTGACTCCTAGAGAAAAAAAACACAAGTACTGTAAATACCTGGAGTTTTTATTTTTAATGTTTATCAAAGGCAAATGACACTGTATTGTCATTTAAGCCACTTCATATCTACATCAGAAAATAATCCCACAGTTGAGCTTCTCTATGCTGATTGGTGAAAAACCTCTCTCCACCATGCTGCTGAGGAGAGACTCCATCTGAAACGTTCCAAGTTGACAAGAAGTTCTGTCTGTTCCTCCAGCCAGCACTGCTTGGACCTTCATAGGTCTGGGTGAATTTTCTGCCTCCACTATTTCAAGAAAACACCACACTTTAACTGAAGAAAATAACCAGGAAATTCAACTAGGGAAAAAGAAATATTTTCCTTCACGCAACATGCAGAGTATGTCCTCTGCAATGGGACAACTTTCAGATTATTTAAAGGCTGGATCATCATCCACATTGCTACTAAAACTCCAAAGAGGCTGAAACACAAAACAATCTCAAAGAACTTCTTCTAACTCTAACGGAGCAGTGTTACTGCACTCAGATCCAAATGCTCCAAATACTTGCACTCAGTCAGCTATTTTACAGAAGTCTTGTACAGCCATGCTGTCTCCAGAATTTAGTGTTAAATTCTATTTAAACCAAGAGTGAAACCATACTGAGTTCAGGAGAATAGAGTTTACTAGAAAAACTCTTTCCCTAGAACTGCAGTGGAATTCTGCTACATGTACCACCTCTGGCTTTCACTTAACCCTTAAAACACTGTTTCTCTACCATGAAGACATTCCAAAAGAAAAGTTTCTTTAGGCAATGCCTCAAATAATTTAGAAAAAATAGTTTTATTAAATAATATTATAATCAGTGATCTGACTGATTGGAGTAAGTGAAGCAAACACGATAATGAAAAAAGGCGGCTGGTTTTATCCCACTGGCATTCTGGCACTGATTCGGAAAACATAGCAAACATTTCTTTCAGTATGTTACATATGTATTGGTGAAAACCAATTCAGGCCAATTTACATCAGTATTTTAGTATACCTCAGTCTTTCCATTGCTGGGAATTCACTTGCACGACACAATTCATCCCAGCTCTTATCTGATAGCCAAGATGGATCTGGATTCTTGTGCTTATTCTTGAGACCCACACCTCCAGTTAGTAAGAACATAAACTCTTGATGTTCTATTTCATTATTAGCCCTATATTAAAAAAAAAAAAAAAAATCAGTAATTGAGATACAATTTTACATAATTTAAACAGCTGTTTTAAATCAGTTAAACTTCACTGTCCTTTAGGAATGCTTCTACTTCAGTAAGAGCTGAGATCAGATCTCAATGTTCTATATTATTAAAAAACTACATGGTAAAAATGTCTGATTAAGACTAAAGTAAGGGTTTCAAGAGGTAAATCTTAGAATCGACAAATCGTTTAGGCTGGAAAAGACCTTTAAGATCATCAAGTCCAACTGTTCCCCCAGCACTGCCAAGCTGTCACTAACCCATGTCCCTCAGTGCCACAACTACACAGCCTTTAAATCCCTCCAGCAATGGTGATTCCACCACTGCCCTGGGTAGTCTGCTCCAGTGCTTGACAACCCATTCGGTGAAGAACTTATTCCTAGTACCTGCTTTTTCATTCCTGAATTTTAAAGGTTTTGTAGAAAGTAATGTGTTCTGCAATTAGCCTTACAAATTGGCCCAGGAAGAACATCCATGTACAGATGAGTATACACTGCAATTAATTAAGTATGCACATTATGGTTGTGCAATTTTGAATATATCATTCCTTTGATACATTATGATGTATTCACACAAAACTAGGAAGAGAAAACTAAAAAGATGGTGGAAAGGAAAAGACTGCATCTGAGATCTCATGATGTTACACAAAAGGATAACAGAGAGAGAAGAAAAAAAATGAAAAACAAGGACAAAAACCTAGACGTTGTTGGCATTGCACATTATTGCCTAAGTTTTCATTCTTAAATGTTTTCTTAATTAATAGCAATTGTTTTTGACATAAGGATGCTACGTAACACTACCCAGATTTATCATTGACAAAACCATTGACAAATGGGCACACATTCTTTTTTCATAATATGTCCTGTAGTAGTGATAAAAGCACTCACATACTCTTCCATTTGTTAATACTACACATCTTAGGAGGCTGAAAGTATTGGTGACCTTACTCCCAATGCATTATTATCAAAGTGCCCAAGAATATTCCATCTCATCAGTACTTGCTTCCATGATAAGAAAATCATTAGTTTCTGTTAGTAAGAGACTTCATAAAAATGAGCTTACATGAGCAGATTACAACACAGCAAAAATGAGAAGAGCAGCTTGTCCGTTTCAAATAGTGAACGACACACTTGGCAGTACAGATTGTAGGTGAAGTGGTCATTTAGATACTGAAGTCGCTTCTTCAAAATTTTGGATTTATTACTAAAAATTAAAGAAGTGATAAACTGAGACTTCAAATTGAATAACATATGCAATTAGTTAAAAAATTTAGGGTTGCGAAGGATTTATATTAGATCCACATGCTCCACAAGGGATTTAGGTGCCAGTTTCCCCAAAACTTCAACTAGACTCCACGTCTTTTTTAAAAAGACTTCAGCATTTTTAAACATCCTAAGCAAAATAATGAGCTGAAATCAATTTGCCACAGTTAAGTGGTGGCACTCAGTCTTCATAATGGAGCCTATTTCAGAACCTGACTTCACACTAATTCACATTCTTAAAAATACTTAAATATAGCACATGTCTGCAATTCACCATTTGCTTTAACAGTAACTAAAAAGAGCAATTAATTCATTAATGAATCATATTATTCTTCAAAAGCCTGCATTTAAGGAGGTAAATTGTTTCCAAATGGAGAGAACTCTTCATAAGAAGAGAACAAAACCCCCTAATTTTACAGCAGGCAGACTCTCTTTACCTGTCATGAATGGAGCTGATGAAGAGGTTGACAAACCAGCTGAGGGAGTACTGGTACATGGGGTCAATGTTGGCCAGGTCTGCGATGCTGAAGAACAGCACTGCTGAGTGCTGTGCCACGGGCCGGTACGCCTCCCGTGACTCCGCGATCTTCAGCTCCGTCTTCTCTGCAATCTACACATCAGCAGCAGGGGAGAAACAACAGCTTTTAATAGTCTTAATTCTCTTAATAGTCTACAAAAATATTACTACTTAGTAACATTACCAAAATAGTTCTATACAGCATTATAACACCAAAGTAACGCAACTTTTCTGCTCCAGAAGGCACCACCCCAGCAGGTAAAAGGAGCACTTGGCCCTCCCCCCGTACTGCCTGATCTACTTACCTGCACTACAGATACACATACTTTAAAACATTTTATAGACTGAATAAACTACTAGTGAAGATTCTAGAACAAAACCAACTTTATTTCTCTTCCCATTTCACAAGTACAGAATTTGCTCATTGTGCTACGCATCTAATTCAGAGACCTTCTTCTGGCTGCAAAGTTTAACATTTAATTTCTCAGTATTATTGAGGGAAGCACACATACACACTCTTTACCTGCTGTTTTTTCGTTATCTCATTAGCCATAACTTTGGCAGAATCCAAGACCTGGATAGCAGTCTCATCTTCCAGAATATCACCTTCAGATGACTCTAAAGTTTCTAAAATTTTCTTTTCAATTTCTTGTAGATTCTTTTTATTGGCTGCAGACTGAACAATGAGAGCATTTCTTTCCTCTTCTAAATCTGGCCTAAAGAAGAAAAACACAAAAACCAAAATCAGTCAATGCTCATCTTGCACGAGCTGCAAAAGAAGCCCATGAAAATGACTCTCTCTTCCTACAGGAAGATATTACCTAATATTCTTTTCAGTTTAAGCAGGTTTTTGCTGTTTAACATCTATTTATAATGGTGAGTACAGATTTCTTTGCATGATTTCTACTCAGTATCTGGAAACGATGGTCTAATCTTTAACATCGTAGCATTTTGCAAATGACAGTGCATCCTACTTTTCCTTTATGGTATCCCTGATGCCTGAAAAAACCCCCATGGGATATGCAGAGCCTGTTTACTCCTGGGAACACTATTTTAGCAAGCAGAGTTTAGCCCAATTGCACAGAGATGTCTGTCCAACCCAGATACTACTTTCTCTGTGCCTCTGTGAGGGTTCAGATATGATCCATAATCAGTTTCAGAGGTACTTTGCATTTATTTCATACAAAATTAAAATGAAATCCTCATAATTCTGCACCTTTGTCTGGCAGTTCAGTCACATTGAAAAAAGAACAGTAATGACTTAAACTCCAAATGATATTTACATAGTTTTCTAACATTCAAGGAATATTTCAGGAGACAATTGCTGTGAAAAACCAATAATTTCACATCTGCTATTTTAATTAACTTGTGGATACTTACCTCTAACACTTCCCTAAGAAACTTTTAAATTTTTATTTAAAGCTGTTACTGAGCAACATTTACATCATGTAACATCAATTTTTCTATACAATAGATTAATTTCTCATTTCCTTGGAATTGTGCCATAAAAACTTCAATGGCTGTTTACTATAAAGAGAGACTTACCTCTCTTCTGCTACAACAATACCTAGCAGCTGGTCTTCAAGTCCCTCTGGTGTTATCATAAAATTGAGTAATAAAACTTTTGTAGCAAGTTCAGGCATATAGTGTGGATTTCTTAGTTTTGTGGTAATAAAAAACTTGAAATCACTGGAATACTCAATAACGCTCTCACCAAGCCTGATACACTCCACACCTCCTAAAGTTAAGAGGACAAACATTAAGAAAACCTATCTACTCCAAGATATCTACTCTATTCATAGAAAAAAAAACTTTTGTCATTAAATAAAAGCAAACTTCTCATCAGTGACAAATTTCTTGAAAAGTAAAAATGAGTAAATATATCTGCTAGTCTGAAAAATTGTCACAGACTTCAGTGGGGCCACTTATCACTCTTAGCAGATGAAATCAAGTCAATCCAATTACTACTGTACTTCCAATTTGCATATACAAAAACTAGAGATGGCAACAGAGAGCTGTGGAATTATTCCCAAATATTATATTCTTACAGACTGCTCTTTCCTTGAATTACTTTTCTGAAAGAGGAAACCACAAAGAAAATAAAGTGCTTGAGCTTTACTTTTCTTTTGTTTTTAATTCTGAACATGAAAACCAATAAAGACTAACTAGGCAAGAAGGAAGGAAAACATATTTTTCTTTATGTGCACTTTTCTGTCATCTAACAGGAGGAAAAGTTGGAAACCAAATTCATAGCTACTTGCTAAGTACAGTGAAATCTATGCCTTAAAGCAAAATGACTTGACAGCTTTTCTTGATTTGTGCAAAATTTCGCAAATACTATTATTAGACTAAAACATACAAAAATGAACAAGCAAAGCAATTTCACTAACAATGTTCCCTTCACAGAACTTCTTTAGTCTCTTATAGCAGTCTGGTGAAGGTTTTCACATAAAACCATTCTCATGATAGACAGGAATGATATTTATTAAAAAGTAAAACTTCAGGCTGTTGTGCAATTACCCTTCTCTTACCAGAGGCAGAAGTAAGGCAAGAGGAGAGCAATATGAAAAACATCAGGCAGTGCCAGAGACTATAAACTGAACAATAACATCCTCTCCTTCAGGGTTCTGAGTTAATTCTGCTGTACCTTGTTTAAATGTCTGTTTCAGCAGCAGAGGTTCAAGAGATGGGTCTAGTTCTTCTCCAACATTTTCTAGCAGCAGTGGAGTCCCAAACTGAATGCAGTTCTCCACGGTTCTCATATAATCTGTGTCACTGATCTTGATAACATTCAGACGGTTGTCCTTCTCAAAATTCTTGATCCATTTATTTGCTTGACCTTGAGGATCAATCATTAATGGCCTAGAAAATACACAGCAGTTTTCTCAGTGCTTGCCGGCATTTTTCAAAATTTTAAACTATTTTACATGTTTGTGTATCAGACTGTCAAGGAGAAGTGATACAATTTTAACTACGTTATTTTAAGATATCAGTGAATAATGAATGCATAGGTGTTTTGAGATAATTTGAAAAGTAATAGCAGAAATAGCTTTAAAAGTTGCAAAAAATGTTTAACATTTTTCATAAAATAACGAGAATGCAGAATTCTTGTAAAATATTTTTCTACCTCCTCCCTGGAATATAAAGATTCCACCCCTTTTTCAATTATATTGCTCTACAGAAGCTACATTGTTTCCAGATTTTTTTTTTTTTTTTTAAATGGGAACTTGTTTGGATTTGAAAATTAAACCTTTTTGTTACCTACCAACGTCTTGAGTTGTCAACAATGACCCCATTGTCTACAGAAAATACGTCAGTTGGCAAACCAGCAATATTCCAGGCTCTTATTTTTATCGGGTCACCAAGATTCTTGCTCAAAGAGAAATTCTCAGAACAAGGGATCTCTTTCTCCTGAAAAAGAGGAGAAAAAACCCAACAAAATAAACATTTGTCTTTATTCTGTGTTTCTTTACATCTTTACTAAATGCCACTTCAATCCAAAAACGACAAGGTGCACTTTCTTTTAAGAGACTGAAATAGGTCATCTGTAAGTAATAGTCCTGGAGAAAATAAAACCATAATTTCAATAATTAACTACATTTCCCCACTAAATATTTACTCTCACTTCAAATTTTGTAAGATTTGTCCAGTTTTTGGTACATTCATAATGTGGGAGGTTTGTTGCAAAAACTTATGACTTAAGAAATTCATATACAGCTGGAAATATCTAATTATATCTTCCATTAACTCTGTACAGCAGTCCAATGCTGATTTGTTACTCTTTAATGCATTTTTAAGTGATTCCAAATCACTTGGTTTATGAATTATGGCATTCATATAAGTATGTTGGAAGTGTCCCTTTGCAAACCACACCATCAACCATCTAATTAACATGCAAATATTTGATGGTGTAAGTTACAGAATGTTTTACATCACACATAACTGCATTTTAAATTTAATTCTTTCATTTAAAGGCAAAATACATAAAATGATGAGATTTTTACATCTGTAACAATCAAGCCTCACAAAATCAATGATGGTCTCTAGTTTTTGATACGCTACTGTAAGTGTGGAGTAAATTCACTGATTTAACTAAATTCAAATCTACAAAATATTGGATCAGCAGAGTTGATCCCATTGGTTTACCTATGAGGTTTACTAGGCTAATATAAAATAAATTACAAGGGATTTTTGAAGCCTTTTGTAGCAGTCTCAAAAAACCCAAACATTTATTTAACTCTAAGATAACCTTCTAACCTCGCACAGTCTGCTCCAATCTTTGGTACATTCTTGTCGAAATCCTGCAGTAAAAGCTCCCAGATATGCGATTACACCAGCTGATATCAGAATATCTCCTGTCAGATTATCATATTCTGCTTGAAGATCATGTGCAGCTTGATTCCATCTATGATAAGCAGATTATACAGAAAAAAGTCATGCTGAAACCTCCACATTAATGATATTGATGTTAAAAATCAACTTGTTGTTGTTCATTTTAGGTGAGAATAGGTGAAGAATATGGAAACCTCATTCATGTATTCTATTCTCATTTTGAAGAGATTTTCTCTACAATTCTCCCAGTGTTCCTGCCCATATTTTTATGTTACAAACAATTAAGAATATTTCAAGGGCCCGGACATTCTTTAGTGTTACAGTCCTCAAACAGAAATATAGAATTAAAGGCTTAGAGAACTGAATTTCAAATTCTATTTCTACAGTGGTTGTTTTATCTGACATTTGAACTTTAACCTGACCTTGTTTTCTCTCCACCAAGGCCTCCAATCAACTTCTCTGCTCGTTCCAGTTTTTTAGCACACATATCAACCTGGAATTCTAAACGAGTCTTTTCTTCTGTCTTTTCAGTGAAAGTTTGTTCCAAAGCAGCCAAACGACCTTCAACTGCTGCAAGTTCTTCTCTCTTCTGATTCAACAGTTCCATTGTTGTTGCCAAGGACTCTTCTGCCACTTTTAAACGTTCTTTTTTGGGTTCAATCTCCTGTTCAATTACAACCAAAAAACAAATGCTTTTAGTACATTTTTGTAATTTTATTATTAACTACAATGCTCAGGGTGAGTACAAGGAGCAAAGGAAGATTCCATAGCACCGAGGGACACGGATCAAAACCCCACCTTTGACACCCTGTGATAGACTTCCATTCCCTTAATCCATTTGCATAAACCCTCTGCTGCCGAGGAAGCTTTAGCCACCACTTGTGGATCAAACTCTGGATTAGTCAGGTACTCAGTCCGAATCTTCTGCATGACAGCTTCCTGGATAACAAAAGCATTATAGCCCATCAGATCTCGTGGCTGACAGTTCAAAACTGAACAGACTCATTGCCATTTCTCTACACAATGAAATAAGAAAGAACTATTCAGTATTAAATGTTGTAGAAATCACTGCTCATTTGATTGTTTTGGTCTTCCTATCATGTTTCATGGTCTTTTCCTGATTTCATCCTAATCCTATTCTTATCCTTTCTAATCATGCATTTGTTGTATCTTCCATGCAGCAGCTCCCTAAGTTCTAAGAACATTACAGTCACATAGAAGCCTTAATTTGCACTGCCCTTTGTGTAAAACACACCAATTCCATTATTCACTATCTTTTTCTCAATACACAACTTTGGGGATCACTATAACAATGCATTTCTCCTAATGTAATACAAAATTTAATTGCATGTGCCTACTTTTGGGGATCAGTTTTATAAAGGACAAAGCATATTCTATAAAGGACAAAGCATATTCAATTTCCAATGAATTCCGCAAAGGGCAAGAATCACACTCTTGGATAGCAAGACCTTTGGGAGAAATGATCATATTTGAAAGGTTATATAGCTAGTACCTTTCTGCATTTATTGTATATCTGCCAGTATAATTAATAAAATATTACCCATTTTGTCATCATTCATTCATTCAGTCAGTCAAAATAATACAATTAGAAAAAGATTTTAAGAAAGGCAGCAATGGGCAGTCAATTATAAAAAGAAGTTTATAAGGCTGAATGATTGATCTAGAAAAACTAGCAAAACAAAAAGGCATAGAAAGGCTGGTCAGGGATCAAATGTCCATTAATTCCACCAAAAAACCCCAATCAACTCCCAAAACAGAATATGTGAAATGAGGCTAAAAGGACACAGGTTCAGAAGAAACTGATTGATTTGGACAAATGATGTCTCCAATATAGTAATTTCTCATTTTGTTTTTTTTCCCTGCAAGGGAGTGTCTACATGGTAAAAATCACTGAAAAAGCCTTACGGGAATGGGTTTCTCGGAACAGGCTTTCAGTTCCTTTAAGAAATTCATGTTGCCAAGCATTTTCTGGCTCGCAGTCCAATAATCCAAAATCTACAAAACATAGTAGGAAATACCTTTTCAGGCTTTAAAACAAATACACATACAAAAAATTACAATCCTTATTTAATTAAAATTCATGAATATTTAATACTGATAACCTAGTATCTCCTTGAGATGCCAATAAAGCAGAAAGCCTACCAGATCAAACATTTCCTTCCAATCATACTTAAAGCCAAAAAGTAAACAGTATCTCAGGGAAGTTATGTATTATCTATTCTCAAGAAATGAGTAAAGCAAATTAAATTTGGCACATTACAAAATTTGGAAAATAAAGAATTCTGAAAGTTTTCAGTAAGATCCTGGGTACGGGTCGTAAGTACTCGCCTACTTTAATGGACCTTGGGTTATCTTGTTTATTGGAGAAGTGTTACAAAGAACACGAATCACATTTTTATTTCAGACTATTGTCTGCCATTTTACCTTGCCTCCAGATCCTGAAGGATCTGCAATTCTTTCAGGTTTTTTTTCTCTTATGACACAAACAGCAGCCATGACCAATTTGACACCAGATGGAGGATTTTTCATTGTTTTGACAACTGCTATATCAGAAGGCTAAAATAAAAAATACACTAAGTATTATGTCTTTCTCAGCACTCAATAAATGAACTGATAGAAAAAAAAGAGGAATTATAACACCATTACCAATGAACATAACTAGTAATAGAGGACTTTTAGAAGAGATGATACAATGTTACCATCGCAATTAACAATATCTGTCAATATCCCCCATGCAGAGGAAATAAAAATTAAATAAATGCTAATAAACTGTAAACTAATGATTAAAACATAATTTTCTTTAAGAATTCTAGGTCAGAATATTTTTGATATACTTTTGTGTCATCTAAGATATCTCATATACTTCTAAATTCCTACTTTATTTTAGAGAGTTAAATAACATTTTCAAATGCTGAAATTTAGATCAGCTTGCCTTCAAAGTGTCAAGAGCACCAATTGCAGCCTCCATGACAGGTATTGCCTCTGCCAGGTCACTCTCACATTCATTTTTCAGTGCCTGAGCTTCTTCAGCTTTTGCTGTAGCAATTTCTTCATCCACTTTTACAATTTTTCTTTTTTCTTCTACTTCTGCAGATTCTACTTCTATAGTCTAAAGAAAAACCATGAGTGGGCTTTATATTGTGCCATGAATGATCAAATAAACTGAAATTACCCACTATAGGACTTATGGAATACTGTAAAATACAAAGACAATATTGAAGTTTTTAAATGTGTGAAGATAATTTCAATTTATTTTAAGGGAATAATTTCTTGGCATATTGCAACATCATCATGGAGTTTTAACAGCAGATAAACTGCATGATATCAGATTACTCTCCATAAAATGTGTTTGAAGTTCAGGAGCCAAGAAACTCTTCATGTTTGTGCATCAGGCTGTAACTAAAATGGATGAGCTTTTACAGGGAATTTTAGCTTCAAAGTCTATAATATTGACTATTGAAATGTATTTTCTTTTCAGGGATAAGTCAAGCCTTTATCCAACTCCCTCTGCAGTTCTAGGGAAGTGACATTTTGTTTTCTTAGAGGTAGAAGAGATATCACTGTATCTGTAAAAACACTTAGGAATCAGAAACAAGTGTATAACATGTCGATTAAATCATGCTTTTTTGGTGATGCAAGTCACATACTAGATAAGTATGTGTATATTTTCATATACTGGAATTTTCAAAACACCCACGATTTTTGACCCTAAATCCCACTAAATTCCCATGAAATTAACTGGGTTTAGGATCCTTTTATAAATCAAGCATATAATCCCTGTGCATACAAATATAGACTTTGCAAAACTAACTGTTCTTATTTATTTTGTCATATCTGGTCACATGGAAAAACTCTTTGAGGTTTTCATAATGTTTGTGAATCAACTTGGGAAACCTGATTTAATCACTATTAGCACAAAAGTTCATCTAACATCCTTCAGCATGGATCTTAGGCAAGGACTGTATATCCAGAGAATGTATTTTATACAAAGAATGAAATTTTCATTCTGCTCTAAGGGTATAAACAAAAGTAGCCAGTTTCAGAATACTGGAAACCTCTGTAAACAAGAAGTGAACTCAAAAACCTCAATTCAACTCTTACTTTCTGAAAGTCACATATCAATGAAATAAGACACATAATTACATTAAAAGACACAAAGCTGTATTTGTATAACTCTACCTTCATCATGCTTGCATTTTCCACTTTAGCCTCTTCCAGTTTGGGCTGCAGCTCAATTAATTCTACTTTCATCCTACCAACCTATACATACACAAAAGAATGAGGTGAGACTAAGGAGGGTCAAGCAGAATTTCAAGCAATTTCTTTAAGACCTAGATTTTACCTAATGACTAATTTATTGACAGAAGGATGTAACATTCAGTTTCAAATCAAAACAACTTATTTTTATCTCCTATGTACAATGTCTAATTTTAACACCTATGCTCACTTATAGTTACCTGTTAACCACAAGGAAATAGAAGCTCTATTCATATACTACTTAACAATATATGCTTAGAGATGTACAGCTCTAGCACAAATTCTGTGATTGTAGGAAAAAGGCAAAATACACTTGTTAGTTTTACTGTTGAAGATTGAGCAAAACAAAATCTGAAGAAACACTTTTGACTGACTTCTCCAGAAAAAGACCTGCATTTGACAAACATTTTCTATTTTCAGTTCCATATTTGTCCTAACTCACTTGTGACTCAGCAAAAGCTAGTTTATCTAGTCCATTCACATATTTCTTCTTGGCTTTCATTACACTGTCTCGTTTCTCAGTGAGAAGTCTCTGAAATGCAGCAATAAGCTCAAGATAAGAAGTAGGAGTAACATAATTATGGCGTCCCAGACTTTGCAAGAACCTATCAAAAAAGAAAAAAATGAAAGAGTAATTTTAAGTTTTGATTTAGTTTTTTGTTTTTAGTTTATCATTAGCAAAGTTATGTAACTGTTTGATAGGAGTTAACAATTTCAACGATTTTATATAATTTTTATGAACGCAAATAGCTGTATCAACTTTAAATACATAAATGAGTAGCATTGAAACTCAATCACCGACTACTTTATGACTGTTTGCAAAAGCCATAGACTGACCTTTCAGAGAGTGACAAGACTGAAGTATGAAAGTATTTACAGATGGGCACAACTCCCTGACGCTCAGTGTCTGTGAGCTGAAGTGTTTCTAAGAACTTACTAGCCACACGTTCAAGAGCATCTTCAGGCCACGGCTGAGGGAGAAGTGAGGAGGAAAGAATTTTTAAAATTGAACTGTTAGCAGTCTTCAAATATTGAAATCAGTTTTTACTATTCAAACCACTGGAATGAGACACACTAGTCTGAGCTGTGTCTCAAGAACAACGAACTGATACAAGGGTTGGTTAGCTCAGGCAGAAAGGCCACCACCCATGCAATGTTTTCTGGCAACTCCTGGCTGATCTTCTAGCTCAAAGCTACACATTAACATTCCATCCAAATAGTTCTGCATCTATTCATCCTTTGGCAGAATAATTAATTGACATCAGCACTAGACCAAGCCATAGAGCTAACTGTGCTTTATTGAGAGCAATACTGCTTATATCAATACTGTTTCTCTAAGTTTTATTCTGCTATAAAAGATCTACTGATTATCAACAGTATTTGTATTTGCTAGTCATTCCTACAATGGATGACCTGCTTAATAGGCAGCCACAATTAAGATCATTTTACAGTCACAATGAAATGGTTTCTCTAGGCCTTTAAAACATACATATTATGTAATAAAATTACAAATTGCCATCATCAAACTAAGACTATTCATACTTCAGAAATGTGTAGCACAAAATTTAACTTTATCTAGATGTGGAAATGTTGAGATCACACATCAGAGCTCCCAAAATATTACAGAAAAGACCTATGCAATTTTAAAATTTTGAAAAGCAAGGAGTACTTCTGCAAGGAAGACAAAAGAAAATCTAATGGCACTTAGAAATATAGAGTGTTAGAGAACTGGAGCAGATTTTTGAGGAAATAATAGAAATATCTTCTCATACCTGGAACCAATCAATAGTACAGCAGTTGATGAGCGATGGAAACTGTCTCAGACGATTGCGGAAAGCATCTCCAATTGGGCTGAATGCCACCACAATATGGAGATTTTCTTTGCAGAAGTTCACAAAAAGTGCATACAAGGCCAAGGGACTGAGTTCTTCACCTTTATCACCAGCCTGAACTGCTGCACGAACACCCTTAGGAATAATACATAGTATAAAAAATGTCATATAAATTCTCATTAAGCACATCTGAAGTCCTATAGTAATCCTATTAATGTAATCCTATTAATCCTTCCAGCACCAGAAAATAAAATTTTTTAGCGGAAATGAAACAGGCAAAATAAAGTAGAAAACCAGGACAAGTGGTAAATACTGTCTGAGAACAGGATTGCATTATTTATCTGTGACCTTGACAACTCATTCTAGAAATGATCATCTGCTGCTCTGAGCAACTGAGAGTAGATCATCACAATAGAGTAAAAGAAGAATTCTTTTGAGGGAGCAGATTTAAAGGAGTAAAAACTAACTTTGCTCCAGCTGGCACATTGTGGGTAGCTACCAAGTTCCAGCATACACCCACTGAATATGCTCACACAAACTGTATTAATGGAAAAGAGCCATATTATTTTAATATTGTCACTATATTCCTGGCATGACTGAAATAGTAATAGACAAAGAACACAAGAATTATAATCTAACTTCTTTGAAAGATACATGAATCCAGGTATCAACATGCTCCATAACTTAAGTGCAAGAAAAACCAGTAGTAACACCTATCAAGTTACACAGATATTGCAATAAAGAACATTCGTGTGTGTACTAAGAACCACTTTGAAAGTCAACTAGAAGCATACCTAGTTAATTTATTAAAAACATCACAGAGGTAGGAAAACAGCACAGCATACAGTTCCAAATAGTGTTTGCTAACATTAAGTTTCCAACTTGATGTATACAAAGATTGATGCCCCTCCCTCCCAAATTGTGACTGCTATTGTGAAAATCCAAGTCTGATTTTAGTTAATTTTTTTTTTTTAATTTGCCTGAGTACATTGCATCTTTATTTCTGAGTCTAAATTCATGGAGCATCTTTGCCCACCTTGTCTCTGAGTAGAAGCGACAGGACAATGAAATTCTGTCTAAAAATGCCATAGTGCCCCAGAGAGTAAGAGTCTATTGAGAAAGGCAGGCCATGCATTCTAATAAAAATGTCACATCTTTGCACTTCACTGATCAATGAAAACATCATGATGCATATTCTTGTCCTACACAATACACTACAAAAATAACTATGGCCACAGGGTATTCGCGAACAACACAAGTTCTCTACATGCACAACTTAAAGTGTTTGTGAACAGAGTGCTAGGTCAGAATTAAAGCTTGTAGTTGTCATAAGCTACTCCATAAGTTTACTAATAACTGGTTGATTCATCTAACGTCTCAAAAAGAAGTCACAGAATTCAGTGCAAATATCCAAAAGCTGCATTTCACACTGACCAAGTAGATTAAAAGGAAGGTGAAATTAAAGAGACTTTCTAAAGATACCTCTACAGTTTCTTGTTTTTCATCTGCTGCAAAAAGATTAGGAACCTCCCCTGTGTTGAGGACACTGTCAAGATCTTCTAAAAAGCTTTCTTCTTTAATTTGTGTATCTGTGATTAGAAACACAGTTTTCAAGCCTTTTACACCTGCATTCTTCAGAAGTCTCTGAAAATGCAAGACAGTTAAAATTGTATATTCCGAAACACCCTTCCTCAAAATTAAGTCAAAATATAGACAGGTTATTAATATTCACTTTCAGATCTTCTCTCCACTCATTTGTACCATAGGTCTTAGAAATCTCTGGTTGAAAAACACACATTCTTGCCATGAACGCTGCCAGGCGAGTCAGAGACTGCCGCCCACTTCCTCCCATTCCAACCAGCAGAGCATTTCCCCCTGGCTGCTTCAGAATGCGGCTTAATCGAGACAAATGTTCCAACATGTACCTGCATTGGAAACATGCCGATTAGCAGAAGAGCAGAAATACATGTACATTTATGCACCTATAAATCTGTGAAACAAATCAAGGAGTAGCATCTCCAAAGCAAATTTCGGAATGCAGGGTGGGTGGGGTAGAGAGGAAGAGGAAGAAAGAGAGTGTGCATGAATCACAAAATAAAGTAAAACTTACAATTCTTCTATTATACAAGTACCAGTATTAAGCTAAATTACTACAAATTACTAAAAGGAACATGCAGATGTAAGAACAGGAGCGCGATAAAGATAAATGTGTTAAAGGAAAAGAAAAACATTAATCCTCTACTTCAAAATCACAGCAGTATTATAAATTTTAACTTTCTTGAAGTATAGCAATTTAAATATCTTTTTAAAGTAATGAGGGAACGTGGTTTATATCAACAAACATCTCCCTTCCCTCCACCTCTGACAGTGGTATTTATAACTTATATGTGGAATTGACATTGGAACATCCTCAGGAAGTAGTATCTGCATATTACTGAGAGTCCTTGTCAAAACTCAAGCACGATTTATCTTAGAATATGCAGCAAGGCCTATAGGAGATCACCTCTTTAAGCACACAGCATGGGGTAATTAAAGCAAGCTCAGTAGCTATTAAAAGTGGTCTCAAAAAAGCTTTCAGGCATTTCAAGAAAGATAAATTCTTTTTCAGTTTTACTGGTTAGAAAAATAAAGGAAACAAATTCAGATGTTATCCACGAGATTGAACTCTAAGGCTACAGCCAAACATGCTCTCCTGGCTGCTGTTCAGTGAGGTCACTACAATATTGCTTCTACACCCAGGAAGTGGCCTCTGATCAGAGGCTGCCAGCGCTTCAAACTCCCAGCCTAGCTGTATATACAGGTACTCAGAAATCCAGCTTGACAAAATTACCTAGACTAAAACAAGCTGCTATTAGAAGTGTTTAAAGTAACCTTAATCACCTTCACGAAGTACCTACGTATCAAGTTACCCTGGCAAATATGAAAAGACAGTAATCTCCAGCAATAGGGAAGAGGAAGGAGTTTGACTTCCTAATCTCTCTCAGTTGTAGCTCTGCATGATCACAAGTTAAGGTAACAATAAGGGCCTATAGAGTCTAAAATTTCACAGGATTAGCTGCAGCACCAGCTGGGTGCATGGCTGTGCCGTGTAACAACAGTGAAGACAGACAGCTATGATTGTGAACATCTCACTCTTGGGATGCTTGTCCTTGGGAAATGAAAGTCCAGTGACATCCACCTTCACTGGTGACAGAGTCCTAGGAGAAGTACAGCGCCTACCTGATTCAGTGCATAATGCTTCTGTAACAACTAAGGAAAATATTCAAAGACCCTTAGGAGAAAAGCTTCTCATTATTTACTTTCAAACAGAAAAAGGAGAGGCATAAGAGGAAAATCAATTTACTTCCATCCAAAAAGGTGTAAGTCCACAAACACTTTTAAGTGTCCACCCTAAAGGGGTGGAGACATACCAAAAATCACAGTCCGCAAAATTGAATATATTAAATTATCAGCTACTGCTTAAAGCTCTTTATAATATGGATCATAAACACCTGAAAACGACAAGGTTCATTCTCGTTTTCTGGGTTTGATTATATTCATCCAGACACTGCTCCACAACATCACTGAACTCCTCAATGCTTGGAACCTCAACATAAAGTCTTTCATCTCCCTCAAGTTCTGGAACCATGTAGTCACCAAAACACAAACTTCTCATGTTCTCTTCTGTTACCTATAGTAAATATTCAAGAAATTATGAAGTCAAGTTTAATATTTAATTAATGTATTACTCATTGGAATTTTAGAAAACAAAGGAGAATTTAGACAAATACCTCAGACACAAGAATAAGCACTCCAAAATATTTTGACTCACAGACAATACCCCATTCAAAATTATGTTTCCTGCATTGAACTACATACTTATTCTTAATTTTTTCTTGGAAAAATATTAGGTCAAATAGCCACTAACAGTCTCATAATCACTACCTTCAGATTACACCAAAATCATACAGATATATATTATGAAATGGACAACTAAGATCACAAAGTTATTTCTTCTATACATCAATGAAATTACAAGGGACATAAAAAACAAACAACAGAAAAAAGGAAGACAAGGCATAAAATATAACACAACTCTACAACATTTTGGATACTAAAATTTAATAAAAATTGCAGGATGCAGATGCACAAATTTCTTTTAAGGGAAGGTAGTAAGTTTACTCACATTTTAAATGTAATATTTTTTGAAAAGAATGCTTACAACAACAGTTAAACCCTCCCAAACAATTTTCATTTCTACATTGTTTTCCTCATGAAGCCATTTTGCCAAAATCAACTCAAACTTTCACATGCATTTGAATCAAAATTTCACCTCTGACTAACTTTCTACTCCTAAATTTGCAATAAAAGCAATTATTTTGCAACAGGTCAAACATGATACTCACAGGTGATTTTCCTTCCTTCAGGTGTGCAAAAACTTTGTCGAAAGCTTCTTTGAAATGTTCCTTCACAATATCTTTCACTAGATTGAACAACCAGGCTCTATCATCATCTTCCACCAGGCGGTCATAGAAGACACGAAACACTTCATGCACAAACAGCCGAATCATCACGTGTTTGTTTTCAACTGCACTTTTCTTAATGAGCAAACAGCCATGGATAACCCGTGAAAAGTCACGAAGGTTGAAGGTGTAATGAGATTTGGCTGGTGTGGGCAGAAGATTTTTGATGGCTTTCTTATACACCTTCAGATAACAACAACAGAGAACAACAAAATCAACAAAACAGTTACACTGACTGTATTATTATGATAATTCCTAAATGTCTTCTAAAACAATATTTCTCAAAAAAAACCCTTTCACACTACATTATTGTAGAGCCAAAGGAACTTTAATGATATTTCGATTAAGGTATTTGCCTCTTACCTCTAAAGTGGCAGTGACAATTTGATTTCCAATTATGGAGAAGTCAGAAGGAAAGTCATTAATCTTTAGGTAAAGAGCTACTACAGTAGAGAAGATGCGGATCATTGTTTCATCACTGAAAGAGTTGATGGTACAAATGTTGAAGTGCCGCAGGAATCGAGGGGTGACAGGATTCCTCCCACCCCCTGGAGGCCCCATAGCAGCCAGTAACTGGATGTCAACAAGGGTGATTTTAGAGGTGTCCTTAAAATCATACCTTCAAAATAAAATGCCATGTGACATTTAGATACAGATATAACACATTTGTTACACCTTAGATGCATCTATACGACAGACCACTCTCCGCAGGCATAAAAAAAGTATTTAAAAATATATGAAAACACAGTAGGCATTATGTAATGTAACATATATTTCTGTATATTTTATATTTTTAAAAACAAACAGCCCCTCATCCCCAAAAAACAAAAAAAACAACTAGTCATTTAACTATGCACCAGTTAATCTCAACATATCATTTGCTGGCCCAAAAGAAAGATTATTTGTTTAAATTGTGTTCTGTAAAACCTGACATGAAATTTTGACATGAGTATTAAAACTGTAATGTGTCAAGATATATCATCTCTATTCAAGAGCAACAGATTTTTGAGCAGCGCCTGGAATCACAAGAGTAGCTGTATTAGTGAAGCGCCTGGAATTGTAGAATGATCCAGACTCAGGAAAACATCTGTTCCAATCTTCAATCTAAGCAAAGCCATAAACCTCAGACGCAGGGAAGACCTTCAACTTATTTTATTTCATGCCTATTATCAGATCTGATTTCACTGTGAATTTTAAAGAAACATTTTGAGATCTTGTTAAAAAAAAACTTTTAGTGACTGATAGAATCATGGATAATAGGGAAAAACAACATAAGAAATAAAATCAGAAGTTTTATAAAACTGCATATATATAGATATGTACAGAAAACTGCCAACTCACTTTAAGGAGGAAGAGAACGAAAAAGAACAAGAAACTGCACTGGTAAAAACATGTAAAATAATCAAGGTGTAAACGAACCATTTTATTCAACTTATTCTAACTCTGCTGAAGTTCAGCAATACAACATTCTAAAAAACTCAAAACAAATTTGATCATCAATTTCCTAAACTAAGAAGTCCTTAGAAAGTAATATACAAGTTGCTTCAACTTTGTATAAAGTATTTTTATATAAACTAAATCTACCTTAACATTTACAAACCACTTCAAAAAAGTTTTGAAAATAAAATTCAAGGGAATAAATAAGTGTAACAGCAAATACAGTAACAAAAAAAATTCAGGTGTATTTCAAATAATTACCAAAATCCATGGTCAAAGAACTGTCTTAAAAGTTCTATAGGAGGCTGTGCCCCATACTTCTCCAAAGCAGGCATATTCATATCATCTACAAAAATAATGCACTTTTTTCCCATCGGAGGGCCAAAGACTCCTTTGCGCCTCTTGTCCAGCCTGGCCATAATAATGTTCTGCAATGCAAACAGGATCATTCAGAACACAGATTAAATATTCATATCCACAATCTCCTTGAGACATAAATTTTCTATTCTGCTAACCTGGGTCTGATTGGCACTGGTTCGAGCTGAAAAATTAATGAAGAAGGGGAAGTAGCGCTCCCTTTCCAAGTTGTTCATTAACTTGTCCTTGACATACACAGATTTCCCAGTTCCTGTTGGTCCCACTAGAAGCAGTGGTCTTCACAAAGAGAGAAATAAAGTACACAGACAGCAGAAACCTAACACAGTAAACTAAATGCAGCTAGAAGTCAAAGGTTTTGCTAACTTTCCATTCTTCTTCTACCTCTAAAAACATTACTTGCCTAAAGAAGAAACTAAACTGTTCTAAGGCATTCATTAAATCTCTCATAACTTAATTTGTTTCCACCATCAAGAAAATAGGAGGAGAAATAAGTATTTCTCATTCTCTTCTCTGTTCTACTGGTGTTGGAGTATATGAACACACAGGGGAGTTAAATTTTTCCTGATAGGTCTTGCATTAATTCAAACTTCATAAAGTTTTCAGCCTTGGAACCTGAGGCTAGTTTGTATTTCATTCTCTTATATGATCTGACCATGGCTAATATAACTGATTTTAATATGATTAATCAAAGAGAAAACCCCTAAAATATATATTTATATTATATTTACATTATATTTATATTTAATTGCCAAAATAGAAAGAGGGTGCAAAAACTTTTTGGGCTGTCCTAAGAGCATCTCAGAATACTAAAGTTAGACTATAATAAGGTTTCACAAAAAAAATAAAACCAGACTTCTGGGCAAATTTTTTTGTTTGTAGTAAATGTCTGTTTTCAAAAGACCAAATAAACTGAGGGTTTGATAAAAACAATTAACTCAAAGGAAAGAATAAGAGGTATTTCTACCGATGATCAAATTTCACTTCAGAAATTTGTAGTGAAGCAACTTACTTTCCATTGGTAATGAACAGGTGTAGCAAATAGGTATAGCGAACTGTATCCATAGTTGGGACTATAATATCTTGAATCTTCACATTTTTATCACTGTAACTAATTTGTTCAATAAATTTGTTCCAGTGAGCCCAACCTACTTTGCCTTTGAGCTAGGAAGAAACACAGATGTGGAACAGATTGGTGTTATATATATGAAGGGTTTTCTCTACCACTTCACTTTTGAAAAATTAAAATAATGGATTTTAATAAATTAATGAATATTTGATGTTTCAGAAGTTCATACATTTAGTTTGCTTCACTTTACTAATAAAGTATGAAAGTACACACTGAAACTTAGACTCCTTTCTTTTCTTAAAAATTTTGTTCAGCAAAAACAAACAAAAAAACCACACACAGAGAAAACCCCAACAAAAAACAAGAGAAGAAAGAAGTCTAATAGGCACTATAAACAAAAATTGTAACACAAGCCAACTGCCTATGGCCTTAATATTCTGCTTTCCTTCTGAACAGTCCACATTATTCCTTCTATACAAAAGCAGATTTGAATCTGCCAACTGAGCTTGGGTTACAGAAGAACTATAAGGCAGCAGTATTACAAATAGAACTGAAATGTAAATCTCGGTATTTTATTAAAAAATTGGTCAGTATACTGGTATTTGTAACAGAAATGAAAAATGCATTGTGGGATTTAATCCAACCAACACTCTACAACATCCAACAGGCTTCCTAAAGTTAAAATATCCACCTGGCTGTATTTTCCTTCTATTATGACTGTAAGAATCTATTTAGTAGATGCAGAAGCCAATCCTACCTCATACAGGTAGTCATAGACCAAGCCTTTCTCTTCCAAGGGACATTCCCATGTTCCCAAACTCTCCGGTACAGGATTTGTTTTAGATTTCCCAGACAAAGTTTCCCTCAAGAAATTATCAAAAATTGTCCTGCTGTCACCATCACAAGTCCCACCAATAGACCAGATTGTGGCAAAAGCAAAACAACCCTGCAAGGGCAAAAAAATTAGTAACTGTCTCATAAAATGACATATTACATGAACCTCATACAGTCTGATTAACAAACATAATTCTAAAAAATATTGTTAAGCAGAGAGATGTTAGAAATTGCCTTTGAACAGCCCTGGCCTAAAGAGATTTAGAAATCTGACTATAAAACAGAGCACACAAAAAAGTCTTACTCAAGGACAGAAAGAGAGAGAGAGATAACAAAAAATAAAGGCCAATGACTACAGCAGTATGTCACATGACAAAGCCAGAGAAGAGTTCTAATGACAAACCAGGATCTAGGAATTTTCTAATTCAATTTTAAATAACTACTTTCACATTCTATTTTTTTCAGTTTTTCATAAAAACAATCATATAAGGTCAGAGGATCCAACTAATACAACTGTCAGAAAACTCTCTTATACAGAAATTGGCTTGTTTGTTTGAGCAAAATCAGTGTTGCATGAATATTTATTTCCTTTAAGAGAAAGAAGAACCCTTTGCTTTAGCTAACTTCTTGGTTACTTAAAAAGCACATTTAATAAAAACACTATTCCATTTAATTGGAAAAATAGTAAAATTTTTAATCATATTTGTCACTTGTAAGACTTCCATCTCATCTGACACCTCCAGAGTATTGGGAGAGAGACCAAGGAGGTAGTAAAATTGTTTCACATGTCTCTTATCCACAAATTAAAGTTGTTTAGATTAGTACAATTGTTTTGAAAAACAGCATATATGGAAACAAATATACATTTCGCTCCATGTTAAAAAACCAACCATAATCCAGGCACGGATGCTTTTGTTGGTGGGATCTTCTTGCACAGCTGGACAAATCAACATTTCAAAAATCCGTGTGAGAGCTACTACAACATTGATCTCACTTGTATGTACCAGTTCCTAAGAGATTAAAAAGGTTGGATGTCATACTTTACATGTTCAGTTAATTTACCTTTCAGAGATAAAATACTAAAATAATTAGATCATTAGCTAATTCTGACTACAGAAGGCAAGGTATACACTGACTTTTACTCAAAAGATCATTTGCCCTCCTCAGTCATTGAAATGTCAAGACCTTTAGCTTGTTATCCATGTTCATGGCTACCATGTGTTCACTACAATTATACCTCTTAAAACAAACCAAAACTCACGGAAGTAACTACAGCAAAACATGAGCAAAATTCTAAGCACTGTCACACTGAGCTTGCAAGGAACTACACATTTCCCCTAAAACTTAAAAAAGTACTTCCTTATGCAACATGACACCTTTAAAGATAAAAAAAAGTACAAAATTCTCTTGGGGAGACTTTTTAATCAGTGTTTTAAATACTTAATTGAGTTTTGAAAATAAGAGATGAAAACTATGATCAGGTTTCAAGTCTTAGCTGACATTCTCATTTTAATTTTCCAAACTTCTTCCAAGAGCCGCATATTCATTCTAAATGTGCTTGTCATTAGAAAACAGTCACCTTCTACCAGGAGTAACAGGATGGAAATAGCCACTAACTACTGCAGGAAAAAATGGCAAAAAATACCTTGCATTGTTTCTGACGGACTCTTAATGCTGGTGGTACCAACCAATCAAAAAGTCCCTGCAGAAGATCTTGATGTTCCTCTGAGTTCAGAGGTTCAGGCAGTTTACTCAGCCAAGAGGTAACAAGTGGCCTCCAGCCTAGCTGAGAAGGTTCTAAATAAATCATGCCACAACGACTGACTGTAGCAGGCTAAGGAAAAAAGGTAAACTCATTTTATTGTGCATTTAATAGACTGAATTTTCTTTTATATTTTCATTAAATACAAAACTTACTGATGCCTGGGAAAGGTCCATAGTCTCAAAAATAAGAGTCATCTGAGGGGACATCTGGATGACTTCCCCACTCATCAAACAAAGCTTGAAAGATAAAAAATAACATGCAAGATTAGAAAAAAACCTAGTTGTAAATTACACTTCCTATCACAGGAGAGTTCTATATGAAAATTGGCAAAACCAAGTAAAATCACAGGTAAGGTCAACTAGATAAAATGTTTAACCACTTGTAGCTATAGATTTTTATCAAGTTTTAGCTAAATTCTTCACTTAAACCATAGTACTCCAGAGTAACCTACCAGTAGGTCCATTACAAACCATAGTACTCCAGAGCAACCTACCAGTAGGTTCATTACAATCACTCTTGCATATGACAGGATAAAGAAAAGACAGCAAGCAGAAAGGACAAAAGATATCTGCAGTTATTGTTGCTAAAACTGAAGCATTCCAGCTGGAGACCCACTACCCCTTCTTACTAAAGTAAGAGTCCAGTTTGAGTATTTTGACACATTATCATTCAGAACTTAAAAGTTCAAATGTCATCTCTAATTTTTATATTTGCTTTGAGATTCCTAGGGCCCATTTACAAAAGCGGTGCTACAATTTCAACTTCAGAAGCCATTATTTTGAAAACGCAACCCTTTGTATCTTGGGATTGTCTTGAAATATAAGTGTCAAAGTTTGTGCAGGCTTAGAAATGATGTGGTTTATAATATATAATTAATTATAATTTCTGACATTTAAATTTCAATTAGTTATGTTAGAAAATTACATTTTGACATTAAGGAAATACTATACAATTAATGTCTTTCAGCAATTAGTTGGTTTTGTGATTATGATTCCAATACAGTGAAACAAAACAGAAAAAAATCCAGTCAAAAAACACAAAAAAAAAAAAAGCTTACGACTTGTCACCAACGCCATCTTGCACTCGCTCTTTTCAAAAGTCAGGCACTGCAGGTTGTACTTGTGCTTTTATATGTAGAAGAATATTTTCATAATGTCACATAATTTTATTTAGGCATTTATTTCACTGACTGATACCTTTTTGTTGTCATCCAGAACCGTGTTCATGCTCTCTATCCACAGAGTATCGATGGGGCCATCGAAGATGACCCATTTGCGCTCGGGGGTCTCGGACAACGCGAATTCCCTGAAGGTTGTAGCAACGACCCCGTCTGTCCACTGACAGGGGTGGACGTGGGAATGGGAAGTGAGACAGAGAACACAGAGCTCAACCTGAGCTGGCAGTCACAGAAATCCTTCCCTTTGCTTTACATTATCCCTCACTTTTAACTATTCTCCTCTTGTGCTACAAAGAGCAGCATGTAACTTCAGAGTTTCACCGAGGGTCTTAAAACAACACCAAATTTTAAAATAGATTTTTTACTTGAAAAAATATTGTAACAAAAAAAGACCACTAATTCAATTTACTGAAACTTAGAAGCGCTGCTGCCCTGTCCTGCGTCTGTTTCTCTCCAGAGGCACCCTAAGTTTCACTATTTCATATTTACTACTTCACACAGTTCCTTCTCCAAACCTAAGTTTCACACTTGGGAACCCATGAGTTCATCGATTTTTCTAGAGAGTTTCTGCATTACTTTGATCATACTGGTTAAGAACAGACAGAGGAATGAATACAATTATGTTTGATATGATTTCCTAGCATGGATGCAACTATAAGAGGACAATGACCTCCAAAATAGTATTGCTTTTTTTTCTGCACATTCAAATCTATATAACTGCATACACACATGGTACTTCATTTTTTATATCCTAATTAAAAATAGGGCATAAAAGTATTAGTTAACGTAAAATTTACAATTGTGTTCTCATCCGTGTTTAAAAACATAAAATTATGAATTCAACAGTTTATTATCCATAATAATGGAAACATAATATACAGGAAACATTACTTTTTAAACATATATTTACCTCATGGGATATCAGATCAAACTGCCCAAAAAGTTGTCCCATAGTGATTGATTTTGGATTCACAGTTCTATAAATGACTTTTTCTTCTTCACCATAACCACGCTCTTTCATAAGAGACAGCGTATCTGCCAACACGTGTAGAACTTTGGTCTTCCCAGAAAACGATTCACCCACCAGCATGAAGCTGTTAGATGGAAAAAAAATCCTGCTATTAATAAATTTGTCTTGCAATTTAGACTTTTACAGATCATATGAAGGCAAACAGTATCAAACATATGTTTAAGGTTAATTTTCACCTAATTTTCAAAAAGTGAAGCAAGTAAATTTTCTTTGTATATACAAAACATCTTTCCCACAAACCCAGTTTATTTGCACATGCAAATCTCATCGCACGATGTCTTACAGAGAAGATTAATTAACGAGCCGAATATTAACTATCATATGGCTAATGTCATATCGTATATATTTTCTCCACACAGTTGCTATTCTGTAATAAAAGCTAGGAATAAAATGGCACAGATCTGACAACTAATGTTTTAATACAAATAAGCTTTTACAGTCCTAAGTTTTCACCATACTGATATCAGCACCCAAAATCATAGTACATGTGCAAGTACTTCTGATATCAGGAAGAGTACAATTCTCCAGACATACATCCACAAGAATTTTAGGACACGCAAAAGCAGCATCAGTAATCAGCTGTTCCAACACAAAGAGGAATATATTGCCACCCTCAAAACCTTCTATAACTTCATATAAATAACTGATATGGTATAAGTCAGAATTACAACAGATACTGCAGTGATAAGAATCTTACCCATGTCTAACAATCATCATTTCATATGTCTGTATAATTTTCTGCATAAAAGTTTGTACAGGTTGGACATTATGTCGAGTGCAACATTCATTGGCACATTCCAGAAAATCCTAAAATCAAAACAAATCATAATCTTATTCTTGCTACAATTTAAATTACTGTCCTGCATTACAATAGAGGAATTTATGCTCTTTTGTAAGGGTTTCAAATTAATTAATAACTGAAATAGTATTAGTCAGAATATAGCAAACTTCCTGGGGGAAAAAAACCCACTTCCGTATTTCATGTCCTAGAAAAGGATTTAACTACAATTTTTATCTTGAGGAGAAGGCATATCACCCTCAGGAAACCAGCAGTGTGCTTTGGAACCACACACTTTTATCAAGATTGTAGTATTTACTGAAAACTTAAAAGTTAATCCGATTTGGTTTTTCCAACATTCTCATCCTTCTTTCCAACCATCCTACCTAGGATTCCAACCTCCTACAAAGGATGCTTTAAGTGTTGCAATAAATAAAATACAAGCACAAACCTTAATCTCCCTTAATTATTTCCAAAAATTAGGAAAGAAATCTGAAAGCCTAAAATTTGGTAAATGTGCAGGTCAATTCCCAATCTGTAATGCACAACCCTTCTGAAGGTAAGGGAACTCAGATGTGGATTATATTCTGCACAGATAAAAGAATTCCCCTTGCTACAAAGTTTCATTGCAAACATTCAGCAATTTTCTTCATCTTGAAATACCTCACTTCATTAATTTCACTTGATTAAAAAGCAAATCACCACAAAACAATCAACAATGATCATGACCAAGGAAAAATTTCAGCAGTACTTACATCGTAGTCTGCCTCAGGAAGCTTGATTCCAGGAAATAAATCACTGGTTATACCCACGAACAGAGGTATATCATGTGACAAAAATTTGGGCTCATTCACATCTTTAATTGATCTAAGAAGCTAGAAGAAACAAATATGCATTTTACTGTTCTTATTAAGAGAGAGAGCATAAAGTGTTCAGCAATTAAAATAACCTAGTATGTAAAAAGATGAATTTATTAAATGGGGCCTTTGATAAGAAGTTAAACCCAACCGTGCGATCATCAGCATAGTCCCGGAAAACGCAGCATGTATTTTACTATCTTCATTTCACAAACCACAAAACATGGATCAGTGATGTGACAAGATGTGCTGGAACTGTCTTCAGAATTCAGAACTGCATGCGTCTATGAAATTCCTTAAACAAATATTCCCTCAGGAACTCACCAATATATCTTCATCTTCTGTGGGAAATTTTAACTTTAGATTCCCCGCAGCCACCAACACAGCTTTGACCGCCCGCATGCCATAGTCATAGTGATACTGAGAGGAAAGCTGTTCTGAACAAAGCCTGTAGGTCATGACTATCTTCACTGACAGCGACTTAGCATTTAAAAATCCATATGAATAGAGGGAAATTTCTGCTATAAGAGCATAGTTTGGAACCATCATGGCTACCGTTCGGAAAAGAACCTGAAATGCATACCCAAAGAAATATCTTTAAATAATTAATTTAGGAATGGAAAGTAATTCAGAACTATTACAGGTGATGGACCAGTATTCATCCCACCATAAAACAGAATTATCAATATTTGCAGCTTATGACTCCCTAGGAAGTTAACCTAAGTGAGCTACCATTAATATATATCTCAATGTACAACGCACTGCAGAAAAGACGCTGTCCCTCCCAGCTCTTTTTCCTCAGCAGCGTCTCAAGAATACAATTTGCCTCTTGCACAGATACATCCAGCAGTATGTGCCAGGGGCCACATTTTCCTGCCGGAAAATGTGGCCCATGGCAGGTGAGAGAATGCACTTCCTTTCTTTAAGTAATCTGTAGCTGGTGTGCTCCTCATGCTGCAGTGCCTCTACTTTCATTAGCAAAGCCTCCTCATGGAAACAGCTCATCTGGTCAAACAATCATCTCAAAGGTCACAGACACATCTATTTTATTATTTTACCTTCAGATTATCTGGAAGTTCAGAGCGTCCTGCATAACCTGGATTCATAGTAATTGCTATGAAACAGTTGGGGTTAAGCTTCAGCTCAGTTCCTTCAAAATTAAATGTTTCTAGTTTTATCTGTATGGCTCTCTGGATGCAAAGGATCTGCTGTGCCACTACAGACAGCACTTCCAGTTCAATACGATTAAATTCATCAAAACATGCCCAGGCACCTGATGAAGCCAAACCTTTGAAAAACTGCAAATGAAGATAGAAATCAGTAATATTACTAACAGAGACTTACAAGATTCAAAAGAAACTAAGACTATCATGTTGGAAGTTTAATTAGATTAAAAAAATACAATTATGATAATAATGTTCAAACCTGTTTAGATCATAGATAAGTGATGTACTGAAGAACAAAGTTTTTGGTTCCAAACCAATCTAAATCAGAAGATCCCAACCCCACGAACTCTTGTTCCTTTCATGTTTTAATTAGCAACTTAATAGGCTTTCATAAAGCACAGACAATGAAACATGTAGCAAACAGCATCTAGCATCCAAGGGTAGCAGACCACAGGTGCCACATTTATTTGTGTCTGCAAAGTAGGGACCCTAAAATTTTCATGCTAAGAATAAAATACAACATATACTTATTTTCTGTTTACCTTTCCCATTGCCAGGTAATCAAGGCCATCAGAGCAGTTGAAGACAACACACTGAACAGCAAGAGCTTTAGCCAAATCCTTGGTGGTCTCTGTTTTACCTGTTCCTGCTGGACCCTCTGGGGCACCACCAAGGTTTAAATAAAAGGCTCCAATCTAAAGCACAGAAATAGTTCACAGAAATTATTTGTATTTCCTTCATATGAAATTCTTCTGAATTAAAATGATAAAATTAAATTGCACTTGATAGTTTCATACACTCATCTTATCTAACACAAAAAGTATGGTTTTACTAATTAAAAAGATTCTGAAATGTACTTACAGATGGGAAAAATATGCAAGAGAATTTAATTTTGACCCTAACAGAAAGTTTAGTTTTATTATCATCATGACCATGATTGGTTACTCAAACTTTATTGTACCCAATCTTTCAGTTCTTGTTTAGATCCACCTTTCAAGTTAAATTTGTTGCAGTTACTTGTTGCTACTCTTTTCTCTCTGTTTGCCCTTTAATATACTTTTTTCGTCTTTTCTTTTTCTTTCCCACACCATCCCCCTTTGTTGCATGTGCCTTCCATCGACCATTCCATATTCTCTTGTATATTCCACTGAAGTAGGAGGAAATCTGACAGAAAACAAAAAAGTTGCAGACTTTAAACAAACAGTCCCATCCACAGTTACAGGGCCACATCTATACTGACTGACAAGTTCTGGGAATACTTTATTAAGACCTTGGCGGGCAAAGGACAAGACTTCCATTTGCCAGCATGCCAGGTTTCCACTTGCCGTGCTCTGATTCAAGGTTTGTGAGCCTAAAACTGAAACAGACTACCAGCTGCATCACCCTCTCACACAAATGTACCTTGATGTTTTGACAAACAGATACCAAGCATCAGCTACAGCCACACCATGAGTGTGTAGCAAAACTTGAAACCATACTCCAGCAAAGCAACTGCAGTAACTGATAATGAGAAAAGCTGTATCTGAGATGACTTTGGTAACTTTCAGTTATCAGGTTAGCTGTGGATAAACCAGTACAATAATAAACGCCTCTGCCAAGAGCAGGAATACCAAAAAGTTGCCAAACTTGTACTAGTCTTAGAACAGTGTGATCACAAGTGAATCCTTCTCCACTTAATTTAGCAGCCACAGAACATCAGAAAAAGCACTTCGCATTCTCATAATCTATACAGCAATCAAACATTGTCTATTTCTCCTGTGTGTTTTAAAAAAGCACAGCCACAACAGAACAACCCACTAATGTTTGAGTCAGGCTGGCAGGCTGTCCAGATTTGTTGTTATGAGTGATCTTCATGTTTAATATTCTGTAAAAATTAAAAACCTCATTCTAGCAGAAATAGCAGAATCTGACACTAACCATAAGCCCTAAAAGGATGGCTGTGCTGAACAATGCAGTTCAGCATATATCAGCAATACTACAGCACAGTAAATACAATTTGCAGTAGCCCAGGAGGAAGCTCATACCAGGGTGCGGTAACACCTGTCTGTGAGAGGAGTGATCACCAGGCGTGGGGAGTTTCCAAGGTATTCGTAGGCATATTTCACATTGCAGTTAATGATGCACACACGAACGTTCTCATTCTGCCAATAATAGCGCAGCTGTGCAAGCCACTGAAAGTCTGTTTCACTCTGCACACCTGACAAACACAGAGTTGACAGCGATCATAAAAGATGTTGTAGATAACCGGATTTTCTATTACGGTTAAATTTAAAACAGCTTTGAAATTATTAATGTTGATGCTCGTAGCCAAATACTCACAAACCCATCTTAGTACTGTACTGTTTTAGGAAGTAAAATCTGATTGATTAACGATTTTTCATTAACTATGTGTTAAGAAAAATGTTTTAAAATATAATTACCACTTCCAATCATTTCCTTGATGACATCTCTAGCATGAACATCAATAGTAACCAAGGCACCCAGTGTAGTCCTTGTTTGCTTTGACAGTTTTCCTCTTACCAGCTCTACAATATCATTAAGTTGATGCTGAAGTGTATCATAATAACCCCTTAAGCCCTAGGAGAGAAAAGGTAATTTTGAAACTGGTTATATCACAGTTTCAAGTGCTCCAGACTTCTTCATGTTGGCTAAATATCTTAATAGAGGTTGCTTATTAAGCTACTCTTTTATATAGTCATGGTTTTGCATCAACTTCTCTCTTATCCACAGTTATGCATTTATGTTTCAAAGCTACATTTTAAACAATGATTGTTCTAAATACGAATATTCAAGCACTTGAATGAAAGGTATAAATCACTGTACATAAATTAATGTATGTCAAACACACATGCTCATCATTTTTCAAATTGTATTTTGATTGTAAAAAACCATTTAATTAAGCAAAATACATCAGCTGAAATGAAACACTAAGATTTAAAAAAAATTATGCGTTACACAGTACCTTGGGTCCATCGCGAAGAACTCCATGTACCTCACTTGTCCAGTACATTTGAGACACACATAACACTACTTGGCCAGGCCACTCCAGAACCCAGCGCTTTCTCTCAGTCTCTAGATACGCCTGAAAGAGTTAAATACATTACACAAACACAGTGTCTGTGAATATGTATCACAATGTAATACGGAAGCTTATAATGTAATCCTATTAATATTCTTCACTAAAAGAATACCATTTTCCTATTTGAAATGTCCAAATGGAGCTCTAAATGCTCTTTTCCCCCAGGTTTATAATTTTTTACCCAATTTTAAATGTTCTTAGAATTATCTTCCCATATTACAGAAATATTCACAACTTGTTAACTTCATACAAAGAAATATTTTCTGTCTAATGACTTCCTTCTAGGAGGAAGTAAGCACATTACAAGTGTTGTATTTCTAATTCATAAGAAACCTAAACTATTACATCAGGTGATATAACCTGTAAAATAGTATTGCTGTGAAACTTTTAGAAGAATTTATATCCAGTGTTATAGGAAAACTACTTGCTTCTTATTCAAACTAAACTCTAACATGTATCACTGGCCTATAAATACAAGTCATGTTAACTTGGTCCTGGCCCCATAACTTCATCAGCTCCTGTGTTGAGGAAGAATTTTAGAAAGCCAAGAGACAGTTACAAAACAAAGATAGGTGCTACAGTTCTTAAATTATCACAAACCCCATACCATTCTTGATCTGGCAATTACATCACGTATAGTCTTCAGCATAATATCTTCTACTTGAATTAACCACTTCTCCACTGCACCTCGGGCTTCAGAAGTAGAAATGTTTGAAATCAGTTGTACACGCTCGCCTTCAGAACTACACATTCCTTTAATATCCAAATTGCAAAGGAAGTCCAGCTTAGCAATGCCTTCAAAACACTTCTTCAAGTGAGGCTGAACTCTAAGAGGATCCTTAGTCTCTGACAGGATTTCCAACATTTCATCATTAGACAAGAAAAAGAAGCTAAAAAAATTAAAAAATATTTTATTTAAAAAATTTTATTTTATTTAATTTTATTTAAAAAAAAAATAAAACTGCATTATCAAGCTATTTTTAAGACTGGTCTTATTCACAACAAAAAAAACCATTCGGAATCTGCGAGTTTTAAATAACCGAAGTTGATCATACCGGGGAAAGAAGAGACGCTTTTTCTCCAGGTAAGCATTAAGCCCTTTCATGATTTTGTCAAGAAGCTCGTTACAGGTCTGAAGCTTCTCTGTTAATCCTGGTAAGGAAGTAGCTGCAAGAACCTGTAACAACAAATATGTGCAAACTGTCAGCTATAAATAAGATATTTCAAACAGTAGAAGTTACTCAAATAAGGAACAACATAACTTTGTTTCTAGAAAGCCTAGGAAACTGAAATCGTAGTTCATTGTATATATTCTGAAAACTAAGCATCTCCCACCCTCCCCAAAAAAGGCAAGAGAAGCTACTGTTCCTGTTAGTAATGGATATTTCCCTTACCTTTGGGTCTTCTGCACAAAACTGCATAATCTCTCTCCACAGCCTATCCACAGTCTGAAACTGCCGTCCCTCTTCTGGCATCTGTTGCATAATATCCTCAGAAGAAAAGATGGGTTCCAAATACAGCCACTGTGCCTGCACTTTCAGCCAGTCATCAATATTCTCCTGAATTTGAATTAAGCGGCTTTCCCATTCCTTAATAAATGTTTAAAGAATGTTGACTTGACATTTCCAAGCAAATAAAGTTAGAGGCAACAAATTCAGGAAAGGTAGACATTGTGTTATTCTAGCTCTAAAAGAGAAAAAAAAATGTCTACCAATAAACAAAATGAAAGAATAACATTTAGGAGTATTTAAGTTCTTCCACATACATAGATGGCCAAAGGAGCTCCGGAATTTTTACTTACTTGTAAATTAATTTTCCAAAACGCATTTATCACTTTAGTACTATGAACTTTCAAAAAGTTAATTGTTAAGCAATATCCAGGAAGCTATCAGTGATAAATTCTGTTTCATCTCCCCACAGCAAGGACTCTTGTAGCTGAATGGCAGCAGGGACACAACACCAGAAAAGCCACCTCAGCTCATAGGAGAGATCCAGCAAGTCCAGCATCCTGTTCCTAAAGCGGACAATAGCGGATACCACTGGAGTAGGCTGGAGACGCCTGTAAAGTCTAAATACTACATATGTTCACTGAGCCTGCTTGAGCCTGAACATTTCCCACATAAATCAACACAGAACTAGGGAGGGTAACCGCAAAGCAATTCCACCAGCTTCTCTCTCGTCAATAGTCCACGGTGTTAGCACCACAAAGACTACTCCAGCCCTGAAATTCAAAAGCAGCTGTAAAGCGCTGCCATCATTGCTCTGAGGCCTGATTAAAAAACTTTCTCCCAGCCATCAAGAAGTTTCTTCACCCAGAGAAAAACACTGTAGTTCAAAATTTGAGGGCAAAACCCAAGAACTAATAAATGTTCTTATCAGCAATAATCAAAACATAATTTCCAGTTATTAAGAAGCAAGGTTAACGGAAATAGTGATTTCACAAAATATGAGAAAAAATAATCATGTTCTCTTGGTTGCCCTTGAATCTGAATGGAAGAGGGAATTCCAAAATAGAAATAAGGTAAGTATGACTCATACAAACTCAATAGATTCTTGCTGAAAAATCAATGAAAGCATTTCATTAACAACTTAAACAATAAACTTGTAATACAATCTGTATACTATTGCACTACAGTCATCCTACAAGTAAAAATGGTTGAAAAAAGTACTCATTGTACCCTGATTTCATTGTCAAATGGTTTAATGAAAGGTGATCCTCTCATTGTCTGAGTTTTCATAATCTGATCATCAAGAAGAGCTTGAATATCATCCACTGAAGACAGAATATGAATACCAGTCTCACGATACACATTTGTGCTGAAGGAAATTGAATCCCAGGTTTCCATCATGGTATGCATTGCTTTCTCCAAGGAAAATTCCTATTTAAAAAGAAAATAGCTTGGTCTAGTCACTGAATTGTTTTTTTCCAACTCACTAGTTCAATATATAAGCTAATCTAGCTGAATAAGCTATTTTGCTCTAGCAGCACAAATTAACTACTTGTTATTACTTTTCCTCAGTATATACTTTTCTTGCACACAGAAAGCAGCACACTTGGGAAATACTAATGATGTCATATGAGATACAAATGCTTACACTCATCATTAATATATAATGGGCCAAAGTCTCACCAAATCTCTTCTGTTGCATAATGACAAAGACAAAAAACGCTAGTAAGTCATAAAAGTATTCACTAAGAGAGCTGATGTCATATTTGTCATTATCAAGTCTCTGTGCTTACCTTGCTTGCACCTACACTTATTGTTGTAAACTGTTCCAAGTAAGAGGATAGATTCTGCTTTAGAACTTTTCTCAGGGTAGTTCCAGCATCTGGTGTTATATCATATCCTACTATATCTGACATCTGCTGCCAGTGACGTTCTCTCATGCCAGGGTTACAAAAGACAGCCACAGTGGGAATATTCTCCTAATTCAGAAAAGACATTTATAAGGTAAATATTGTCATATACATTAGTTCTTAATTTTTTAATAATCTTTCAAGTGCATTTAAAATTCCGCTGCAGTAGCCGAAGACACGAAAATCTTTTCCAAAAAGTGCAGATGGCTCCATTCAATTATCCATTCAGTTTTTAAATAATTATATCAACTACTGAACAAGAAATAGAAAAAACTATTAAGCATAAGTATAATTTTTCAGGGATGCTAAATTTTGCTTCTATTAACATAACAGAGTCCCATTTCAAAATTTGCAACTACACCATTAAATGTTTTTCTGCATCCAAAAAAGTTTTCTCCTGTATGTGTTCACTCATCAACAATTCCAAAAACTATAAAAAAATACTAAAACATTCCAATTTTATTAAAATGAATGAGACAGTACAATCTGGAAATGGGGATTCAGAACAGTCTCACTCTCTCTCTCTCTCTCGATCTCTGACACTGCATCATCTATGTGTACTGAGCCCCGAATTTAGAATTTGTCCCTCAGCATCAGATATTATTATCTCTCACTTTTTCTCACCTTAAATTCTTTAATCTGATCCAGAACTGAAGAACACATTGTAAGAGTTGGATTACCCCTTACAGCTTTGTGGCGCACTGTCTTTTTCTTGTCCGGTGGCGCCTTCTTCTGCTTTTGTTGGAAAAGTCTTAACAGTTTGTACATATCTCTATAAAATTCATCAATCTCAGCCTCCATGCTTTCCCCATTTAGTTCCAAAAAGGTCCCATCCATCCATCTGAGAAAAAACATAAGGTTGCAAAACAGAATAACAAATGTAGCCCACAAATAATTATCACTTTGTTTTGCAACACATGAATAGCTATTTAAATTAAAGCAAAGCTCTTCTTCCATATTGTTGTTATTTGCAGAATTCTAATGCCCAACTAAAAGTGGCTCAACCACATTCTTCTGTGCATTTGTGTAATTCTCTTAAGTCAGTCACATACTGAAACTGAGTAACTGCATGAATGGAGAAATATTTAAGTGAACCTCTTGATAGAGATTGACATATGACATTTAAAAATACATATGTCTTATATGTCTTATATTTTCAAACACACTTTCAGCCATAGCACAACTTCTGAAGAATGCATGAAATGATAAACAAACTCCCTTAATTTATACAGAATTCAGGTTTTGTGGTAGGATCTAACCACCAGACAGCAACACAATCATTTGAACCCACCATTTTGGACAGCTTCTAGATTAAAAAAAGTTTTGGCTACACACAGATGATGAGCTTCCTAGTTGAACTTCTTCATTTTCTGGGACACAAAATGGCTCATAACACAATTTTTCTTCTTAATACATTTCTTTCACAGAGCTTGTCTTATTAAAGGCTACACCAGCATGACCAATACAATTAGAAGAACCCAGTCTGAGATATGCTCCTCTGCTCTCAGGCAAGTGGCGTGATTTTTGGGTCTGTCCTGTGCAGGGCCAGGACTTGAACTCGATGATCGTTGTGGGTCCCTTCCAGCTTAGGAAATCCGATGAGTCTATGATTCCATGATTACATTTTAAAAATAAAAACAAATCAACTTTTTTTCCTAGCTGAATTAAAAATAGCAAACCTGATATGTATGTTATATTACCCTTTTACTTTGCTTGCTAATAGTACACGTTAAAAAGAAAACAAATCCATATTCTACATCTGACATGAACGAGACCAGCATAAGCATTTTTCTCACTTTCCCTCTTACAGCATTAAGATCTGAATTACCTTTTTTCTGTTCGTTGCCATTTCAGTATAAGATTAAAGAGTTTCTGGTATGGTTCTATCTCAGCTTTTAAGTTGTTGAGGAGTGGGAATTCACTTGGCTTCCATCCGAGCAGAGTCTCTTCTTTATTAAGAGCAGCAACTATTTCATCAGTGTCCTGTATTGTTTTCTGTAATGTCCTCAGGTCAGTCACATACTGAAATCAAATAATAGTACATCTTGAGAAATAACCGAATTATGCTCTGAACAGCTATCAAAATAAGATATCAAAATATTATAAGCTTTCATATTAAAATTTTAGGAAACAAGAGTTAAAAGCTTGCCTGCTTATTGATGAGTACATAAATTGTGAAGAACCTAGATGAACACTATGAAAAATAAAATTGGTTCTCATTACTGAATTTTAGAGTATTTTCAAAATGTTTGTGCTTTAAAATTCACTGTTCCTGGAGGCAGGCACACTTTTTCATGTACCTGGCACATCGTATTGGTAACTGGGATTTATTAGTTTAGGATTTCAGTTCTGTATTTTGAAGCGTTTTGTTTTCTAAAAAACCAAAATTTCTTACTATGCAATATCCTTCAATTAAAGCACAAGACATGCTCTGGAAATTAAAAAATACTGCTAGAAATTCACAAAGTTTTGGAGCCAGTGGTCTGCTCTTCACTAGCATAAAAATGAAGTTTTTAGGTTTGTAGGAAAAACATATCAAATTGCTACCAGACACTCTTTCTGAACTGCTATTATTATTACCTATCAGCTAATTCAAGCACAACTCTATAGTAAATTTTCCTCTAAATTAAATGTTAATTGCCAATGAAAAACAAAAATGGGAGAGGGACAAGTGTAATTTTATGAGCTTGTTCACTGTGGCAAGAGGATAATAAATGTTTTAGTTCACATTTGTTCAACTGATTACTTTTAATATTTTCCATGATCCCTGTGTATTAAACACACAAAACATTTCTACCAGTTTTATACTATCAATCAAACCTGTTGCATGCAATCCAGTTCTGAGTATTCTTCTAATTCTGTCACAGAATTATAAAGCTTGTTTAATTCAACATGAAGGTTATCACATTTCTGTAGCACTTCTTGTTCTCCTTTAGCTTTAGACTGTTCAATCAACTACAAAAGAATTGATTTTTTTCATGACAAAAAAGCAGTGCAAAGGTAGTTGTAAGTCCTTTCAATGATTAACATACATACCACCATCTAAACATTTAGTGCAAACAGACAGAAAACAAACAATACAGATAAATTATTATCCTTACAACAATCAAAATTTCTTTTCCTACGTCCCACTTCAGTGTACACAACCGCTATTTGCGAGCATGGAACCTTCATCTCAATAATCAGAGTAGCTGGGATTGCCTTAAAGGCCTCCTTCAGGAACCAGAAAACAGAAACTAAAGCGCTACAGAAAAAAATAGATATTCTCGTCTTTGGGATTCAGTATTTTACCACCAAAAAGGACACCTACAGTTGTTGAAAGGCAATGTTATCCCAAGTGTACCTGTGGCTGTAAAAGGCAGAAATTCTAGAATATAAGACCACCTTAAAGCACTGGGTCTGCACACTCAAGGGTTTCTTTTAAGGTACCGAATAAAAAATCAATCGAGAGAGGACACCTCCTAAGACAAGGACATTTTGCCATGCAAAATTTGTGAAGCAGACAAACAGAACTTCTCTAAAGGAGGAACTGCTCTTTTCCTTTTGCATTAGAATAAGAATAGACTCATATCTGAGAGTACAGGATGCAAATATACAGACTCATGAAAACTTGATGTGAAACTTTTCTTGTCCTCAACCTCTAGCACAGTGCAAGTCACTTGACAGCCAGCTACGGGGTCCCAGTGCTGAGGGACTCTCACTAAGTAGTGAGATTCACTCTGTACTACCATTTTCATTAAAGAGAGTTAGAACAAGCATCATGGACTCTCTGTGCAGAAGCAGAAAATTAATTTTACTGATTTATTTTCGGGGGATTAAATGAATACTTTGTTTCCATGGGGATAACATGCAAACAAAGTATTTTACAGACATAGCAGTCTCCCAAGTTCAATATCTTTTCAGTCAGACACATATTTACTACCCTTGGACATACACCTTAGTATCTAAACAAAACTTAGTAAAGGAGAAATCCTTAATTGTAAAACTTAAAAGATACGGATTTTTTTAAACGTTAATGATTAATTCTTTAAAAATCTTAGAAGCAATTGTTAAATCTATGCTAAATTAACACAGAGAGGCAAGAGAACACTAAGAGGCTTGACTTACTGTGTCATAGACAGACCCACAGCATGCCAAGCAAGGTGAATAGAGACGGTGGAAGAAAAGTAATCTACAGTCACACAGAGAAAGTGAGATGTTGCATATTTGCTGTTAATGATTGCTAGAAAACATTGTTCCTACTGTTCTTTTTTTGATAGAACAAAATACCATTTCAACTAAATTACTTCCTGTCCAGACACTCAGTCTTATTAAGGGCCTGACAATTACATTTTCAGTACTAGACAAGTGCAGTGTAGTGAATTTTCATCTGCCTATGTATTACCTAGTACTGACCACAAGCATATTAGGATAATAAGACTTGCTGAAGCTTTTATGTTACAGTGACAGTTTTAAAATTTATCCACAATAAGCGCACTTCCGTTACAAAAATCTGGAAATATATTATTCATGCATGTCTAAATTAGTATGGTTCATGTTATATGCGTACATACATTTAGCCTGCTGAGGAAATAAATAGCTCAAGTAAAGTGAGAAGTCTAACAAGCCAAAATATACCACAAACTAAGAAAATGCTCTTACAGTATCATGCTCTTTAAAAATGAGGTTAATCTTCTTTGGCCATAATATAGCTGTTGAATTTAGTTCAATGTCTTCAGGAGCAAATGGAAAAACATCTATCAAGTAACTCATTTGCCGACAGCACTCCTACAAAAAGATTTCACAAAACTTTAGGTACTATAGGTCTGTTTAACATATAGAGTAGGACAATATTATCTATGAAGATGAAATAGAAATCTACATTTCATGAACTTTTCAGAATTCAGAGCTCCTTCACCCAATTGAATATTAACATTCAAAATATGTGTAACGTTTTTCAAATCCCTGCCCTGATCACGAGCTTGCTTCTCTAAATATGATTCCTGTGGTCTGTAAATCTATATGCAGAAATCCTAATGTCATTAAAAATATACAAAATATAATTCCTGCAGATATAAACATAATGTGTTATATTTATTGACCTATTACCAAAACAGAAAATCTGATACATATTCACACACACACAAACTACTCCTAATGTAACATCACCTGTATTCTGCTTAAAGAGTAAATAGTTTCTCATATGTTCAAAGTCTGTTAACTGTTTTTACTCATAAAATGTTCTTTATACTTGTCTGTTACATTTTCACAAATAGATTTTTAAGCAGTCCTGAAGTAAGTCTCCAGGTACAAACAATAAACCAAGTGATTTATCAAAAGCTGCATTTTCTCACGGTCATGCAGAACACACGGGAATGGGAACAAGAAGCAAAGGCATATGGCAAAGAACAAGCTGGACTTCCCACTTCTGTCTGAAGTAATACTGAGTTTATTCATACACGCAGACAAGTCTGCACTCCAGAATGAATTCTCTATTTGTATAGGCCAGCATGTCTAATAAAAGATCAACAATTAAAGGATAGTAATTTACCTTGCTCCTTTGCACCAGGTCCTGAATATCTTTGGTTTTGACCCTCTTAATGCAATCCATTATTTCTACCATTTCTTCTGTTGACTCAGGAACTTTTAATGCACATGCCTTAATGGCTTCAAATTCGCTGCATATCCTATAGTTTTAGTTCACATAAAATACCAACATTTTAAGATTTTAGTTTGACGGGCTTCAAGCTCAGCTTAAATGGATTTTAAAATTCAAATTACTTCTTTAAGTATTATCCCTGCACAAATTCCATTATTTATGAAATTAGAAGGGGGATATGACCAACTCAGTCTAGACAAATACTGTTTTCTGACTTGCAATAATAACTTTGTTTGGATTTTGGGTTATTCTTCTGAAATAAATGATTTAGTAACCTTTTGTTACTAAAAGAAAAGTATCATTAGTGCACACACAAATACTTTCCTGGTAAATATTTTCTCACTTTGGTAGTGCAGAATCATGATGAAACTTGGCCGTAATTGTTCATTTTAACTAAAAAATGTAGTAAGAGTTTCCTCATTACTTAATCCATATCTGCAAATTAACCTCCTCTTTAACTATATTTATATCCTATGATAAGTTCACTCACGTAGAGGATGAAGGAAAGGTGGTGGATATAATTTTTTTCAGTTTTAATAAGGCTTTTGATACTGTTCTTCACAGAATCCTTCTAGACAAGTTGTCCAGGTGTGGGATGAGTGGCCTCTCAGTGTGCTGGGTGAAGAACTGGTGAAGTGAGAGTTCAAAGGGTCGTAGCAAATGGCTGGCAACTGTTACCAGCAGTGTTCCTCAAGATTCAGTTCTGGGCCAGTTCTGTTCAACGCATTTACCAATGACTTGGATGCAGGAGTTGCAGCACCATCAGCAAGCTTGCTCGTCATATAACTGTGAGGTGCTGCTGACTCTCTTGAAAGATGGGACACGTTGCAGAACGAACATTTGACTGTGATTAAGGGGATGGAATGTAACAAGTTGAAATGCCGGATTCTGCACCCAGGATAGAGTAACACCCAGCACAAATACAAATGGGGAGGAATGGCTTGAGAGCAGCCCTGCTGAGGTATCTCTCATGTAATAAGAGTCTAACTAGCCTTCCCTTTGACAGTGCAGTAATAGTGTAATGCACACTTGAAAATCCAGAACAGTAAAGAAGTTCTTTGATCTTTGATCTTTTAGCTCCTCCATTATCCAAGACTATACTAGTATGTTCTCTTACCTTTTTTTGAGACTGAAACAGCAGAAAAAATACAACAGCTGGTGCAAACTGCATCAGATCATTAATTTGCCAAGAACCTTCAGTAAACAGAAGTACGGTATATTTGCATTTCTTCTACAGGTTTCACCTATGCATTTACGCAGAGCATTCACAAGCAGAAAAATTCTACTTACCTTTCATTTTCCTCTCTGTAATCTGTAAATATTTTGTCCATAAGAATTTTTGCAAAGTTGTTTGCACAATTAGCCAAACCTTGCTTTAAATCCTCACAATTCAAACAGATCATAGGGAAATAAATCACCTCTGGCAAACTCATGATTTCCTTCTTGAGGGTGAAGAATTCATCTATGAACTTCAGAAAAACATTAGACTTTACACTTCAGAGCTGTTGTTTAAATACTTGGCTACATGAGTAAGTATTACGCATTGATGAAAATAAGTAATATTTTCTTCTATTTACCACAGATTTTTAGGGGAAAAATCAGTTATGTTGTAGGTAGTCCATATAATTTTTATCTAGAGGCCAAGCACCTGTTATCCTCTGCTATGTTTTTATTATTGCTGTATGTATAGTAAAAATTACCAATAAAGTGCAAAATTAAAACTTACAATAGTGTACTCATCAAAACTGGGTTGTTCCGCTACAAATCTGTTTATCCGTTCCTCTGCAGTTCCATCTACAAGCCAGCCATAACTTTCAACTACAATTCAATTACAACGTATTTATATTACTAAAATGCATATGCCATCCAGCAAGTTACTTATTACAAAGAGGTGACACAGTTATTTACACACTCTTCTATCACTTACCATAGCCTTTAAAATGTTCCTTCGGGCCTTCTAAGTTGTCTCTGATAGATTTTTTCAGAGTGGATTTGGCCCATTGTACGGTGTGAGCAGGAAGCTCAGCATCCAGAGTTGCAGTGCCTCCTGTTAGCCAAGCACGTATCGTTTGGATGTTCTAAGAGAAGTGATTATTTAAATTCTAAAAAGCAGTGCAAGGATACATATACTTTAGAAGTAAGCTGCAATCTGCAGAAGACACGATCACAAAAGTATGAGACCCTAACCACGACTAAGTTCACACGCTTCATACACATGTAGAATGACTTTTCCTGAAGCAAAAAGTTGAACAGGAAATATGTAAAAGGAAAAAAAATTATCCAACCTTGCATAAGATAAAATTATATTATATACGCAAATACAGAAAATCAACCCCAAAACACTTCTCTGAAAGTACTCTCAGATGTGACTAATGACCAATACTCAGTTCACATCTAAGGCCCCCAAGAAAGGTTCTCTTCCCTGGAATCACAGACAGGTTCCCAAGACATCAATCTTTTGATATTGTATATATTGGTTTTTAAAGGTTTAAGTATTTTCTTTTCCTTAGAAAGAAAAGGGATATAAACTCTAATTTTCCTTGTCTTTCTCTGGAGATCTTAACTTTAATGCAAATTCATTGTAAACCATCACACATATAATTAAAGATGTTATTATTATAATTGCAGACCCAAAGAGCAGACTGAAACAATCACTAGCAGGTGCACCAATTTTTTATAAAAAAGGAATTACAAAATGACTTTGAGCTTTTCTGCTGGGCACCAAGATTCATGATGTGACCTGTAGAATGATTGTGGAAAATAAATACAAATTGTATTCTGATCCCATTGCCAGGGTAGTCAGACTATAAGAGAGTCAAATCACAAATATTTTTACATACATCTTAACAATTACATATTTAAATAAAGACAAAAGCACACCTGGAGAGTCTGTCCTATACAATCGACTACAAACAGAATTGCTTCTTCTAAGTCTTGCAAGCTTGGATAAAACTCCATCCTATTTTCATCAAAAGTCAAGTCCATCTTAAATAAAGGCAGACGACTTCTGTCTTCAGGATCAAAAAGTTTCACAAAAACTTCAGTCGTTCTTCGCAGTAATTCCTTCAGCTAGGCAATAACATAGTTCACCTATTAGTTGATATAACAAAGGCCCAACCCATTTTCCATTCATCCAGTAAGAGAGGATTTCCATTCATTTTAGTACTTCTGGCCTGATTCATGGATAACTGAAGCAGTGTGAATTTTCCTAATAACTCTAGTGAATATTAGTCCCAACCCTTAAACGACGAAAACTAATGAACAAGTAAACATTTCAGTAAAGTCCATGCATTTATTTTTGCTACAAGTTTATTGCTAATACATATATGTAGAAATTAAATATCTTGAAAGCATTTTCCTCTGACTATTTTTTTTTAAATTACAGTGATTTGATTAGACTATTGTTCCATTATTTTTCTACAAAGCAAGTAATGGTTTAATCCCATTAAGTTTATCATGAGGAGGAAAGATATTTACCTGATTAGACATAAGCACAGCCACACAGTTATAATAAGACTCAAGCTGATCCAACTTTACACCATCCAAGGCCTCTGACTGAGTAAAGAGACCGATAACTCTTTGGTACCATGTACTCATTATCTCATCTTCTGCTTTAGAACAGCTTAGAGATGCATCAGTTTTAAAAGACTTACAGTCAACTGGTCCTTTCAATCTAGAAAAGAAAGTTACAGGCAACTTTATAAACAAAATTTAAACAAACCAAACACGGAGTAAGGTAACAACAAACTTTTGTACTACAAACCCAGTCTTTCTCTAGCAGAAAACACAGTGGGAGTCTAAGCATTGCTTCAGCAGACTAAAAGGAAAGAAAAAACCTACCTCAAACTCCAGGAAATACACAACAATTACCAGAAAAAAATAATGAGGAAAAATACTTTGAAAATTATCTTTTTGAAAACTACAAAGATTTAAAGTTCCAAGATTAAAGAGAAAATTCAGCTGATTAAAACCAGCAAGAAGTCTGATCTTCAGAGTTAGCATAGAATTTCCTACAGATGATAATACTACTAGATGTTGATTTTTCAAATGCTACTTTAAACAGACTTCTATTGGAATTAAGTATTAAGAATAAGTGAATAATGGGGAGAACTTTACAGAATTAAAGGCAAAAGATAAATCAAAAGGTCTGATATTACCAAAAACTTAAGCAACAATAAAATATATAACAGAAAGAAGAAAAGTCACGTCATAACATAGAGTAACTTAATCTTAGTACATTAAAATGGTGCATCAAAGAAATTTGTTTTATAAACTCCTGATGATAAATAATAGAACTGAACAAGCTCATCTTCACCAGCTTAAAAAACCTATATGGGTCAATAATTCAGCAGAACATACCTTACCTGGAACTAGAGAAATCCACTACAAGAAAGTTAAAGAACACTGTATAACCGAAATCCAGTAGAGTTTTCATTGTGGGGTGAAGAATATGTAAGGTGGAAATGATTTGTTTTTTTGCTTTGATGTAATTGTTATGCCACATACTAGAAAAATCCAGGCCTCTAAAAAAGAAAAAAAACCCATAAAAAACCCAACCAAAACAAATAAAAAACCAAAAATTAAGAGCTCAAGCACTACTTGAATAAAGTACTCATATATAAAAGGTAATATTCAAAAGCTTATTCTGTAGCATGAATAGTTAATTAAATTCCACACATGTCCTCACTATCATGCAGTGAAGTCATAAAGATACTCTGTCTGATAAAATATGCTTTATCCTCCATGGTATTTTCAGATCATCTGCTCTTCCAGAAGTTCTTTCAATGTAAACTCCTAACTTCATCAACCGCTATCAGGAAGCATTTATCACCAGAGGTTGATAGCACACACTCTGATGCACCAGCAAATTGTGCAATTCAGGTATTTATATTCTGTCTACCTGAACTCCTTTTCTATGATGGGAGAGCATAATGGATCTGCCTTCAGTCTCAAGGTTTCGTCTCATAAAACCAAACCCACATGAAACCTTGGCATTATACGCAGTTTTAGGACGTCAAAGTGCTGTACAATGCTGCTGTCTGCCAGAAAACTGCCCCTTACACACACACTTCATTCCAGAGGCAGCTGCACTGTGACTTTAGTATCTGGGCACCCAGAGCCAGCTTTCATTTGCAGTCATGAGTGCTGCTCTACATAACTGTAACAACAGTAATAAAATACTGTTAGTGCTAAAACTTCATAGAGCATTCAAATAAGAGATGTTCAAATGCAAGATCCTCTACAGAGATTTAAAAATGTCCCATTAAGGTGCTCCAGAATTAATATTGTGCCACAACTCTGTTCACACAGCTCAACAAGAATGTCCCTCATGTAACTCAGTGTGTTTTGCCAGTGGGTTATTTGCTAACTTAATCTACTCACAGAGGTAACAAAGGCAAAGGTGACTCCTCTTCCACCTTATCAAGTTCTTTTATGTCTGGTTTAACAAGAGCTCTTCTCACTAGGAAAAAAAATACATGAACACTAGAAGAAAATTAGGCCATATTCAATAGTCACTGTTCTTCCTTGGTCTTTCTCCAGGTGCTTGAACCAAGCACATAGTAGGATGAAAAAGTAATTGTGCCATCCTAGTCTCCAAAACACATTCTCCCAAAAGTAACTCAAAATCAACAGCTTCTGCTAAACATTTATACAGATTCAGGTGCCTTAATTCCAATTCTGGCCCCCGTTCCTGAAGGTTTTCGGATGGGTTTGTGTTTAAATAATTAAATACTTATGCAGTTTCTTTGCTGAGTGGATGGTCGGTTACAGGAAGAGGCTCCCCAGGGAAGTGGTCATGGCACCAAGCCTGCCAGAGTGCAAGGCGCATCTGGACAGTGCTCTCAATTGTATGGCTGAGTTTTAGATAGCCCTGCAAGGCACAAGGAGTTGGACTCTGATCCTTATGGACCCCTTCCAGCTTGATCATATTCTATGATTGCAAGAATTTATGGAAACTTCGTTTAACATAATCACAGTGTGATACTATAATTATCCCACTGATGACATTACAAAGAAGTTAGTTCCATGTTAAATTGTGTATTTTTTAATCTACGTTTTTAAAAAGATCAGCCATCCACTAAAATATTAACAAAATTGGGCTCAATATCAGATTCCAGACACTACAAATGTAAATAAAAAGAAATTAATACATGATTCCAAGGAAAAACACTTTCAAAATTCCAGTTCATGACTCTCTTTAAAAGGTTTTAGAATTGAAGTGAGTTGTACATGTGATATCTGAAAACAGTAATTATCTTTGCAGATTTTTATTGTGAGCTTCCTCATGCAACAAAAGCACCATCAGAAAACTTATGAATGTGTTTGTGAATAAATAGCTTAAAAAAGCTGCTGTTCCTGAAGAGGTAGAAAGAATGACTAGTACATAAAATGTTCCTCCTTTCTTTAGCAGTAAACAGCTAACAGCAATATACTCTTCCTTCAAATTAACTAAGTAGGTTAAAGACTTAATAAAATAACATCATTAGCTATCAACCTTTTTGACATGAGGTCTATGGCTGTCTTTCCTTGAAATGTACTTTCAGCTGGTTAACTTTTTACTGGTTCAAATAAAATAAGCAAGTTTTGCCTTAAACATTACGGCCAATACACATTTGATGAGGCAGAAAAAGCTAAACCAGCAGCTAATTACAAAGATCCCACCTGGCTGAAAGAACAAAACAGAAAAATTATTTTCAGCAGGAGAATACAGAGCTTATAATATATATACTAACGTTAATATAAGTGCTGAGTAATTTGTAGTACTTACACACACATCTTTGCATGCTCTTTTCATAATCTCTTACTATCTCCTTTAAAAGCTCTTCAGTGAGCAGCTCTCTGTCTCTGCCCTCCATAAGCGACTGTGGCACCATAGTGAGCATGGACCTCAGCCACTGCTGCTGGATGGGAACCACCGGATTACTCTGCACACATTTCTTCAAAAAGAGGTAGTCTACCTGAAAGGACAAGATTGTCAGAGGTCTGTTAACTGCCTATGTATATATTTTTGTGTTAGGCTTGGCAAAAGTCTCTTTTTATTCAAAATTTTTTATCTTTAAGGGCAGAGTATTTAATCTAATCTTTTCAGTATTCACTGACTAGTACCCTAAAGGCTGCTCTATGGTTGGTAACATGGTCTCTCTGTCTTAATGTTTAAATATAAAATATTGTACTTGTCAGTATGGCATTTGGCTTGGTTCTCTGCTGAAGTTTATGGCTGACAATAAAATAGTTCAAGGTTAAGGTTATTGTTCTTTGGACAAACATTTATCTGGCAAAAAGTGTGGACAAATATCCTCTTAAACGGGAGTTGGTCTTGGCCAAAGAAATAGGTATTTCTGTTTTTGATTGAGGGTTTTGCTATAAAATCTCTACAGTCTATAGAACGAGTTTACCTAACAACAGCTAGGCAAAATTGGTGTTACCTCAGGCTACTTAATATAAATCTCTCAATACTAATTTGAGTTTCAACTGGCTCTCAGAGATAAAGTCTTACTTTAAAAGCTTTACACAAATTTCAGGATTAGTGCATGTTCTTCAAATTAAGGCAACAATGTCAAAAACATCTTCTTGTACAGGCCAAGGTACAATCTATGACCTCAACTGAAAAAATCCTGAAGCCTGTTAGGTTTTTTCCCTAAGTAAAGACCTTCAACTAAGGTTAAATTAATTATTGATAGATACACTTTCTGATTAATTAGTGATAGATACACTTTCTGTAACAGAAGAATACTTTCCATCTACAGGACCACAAGAAAAGATTGCTATTTTGCTCCTATTCCATTTTCCCCACCAAGACTACTTTTTCTTGTTTAATAACAATAATTCCACATAACATACTCAACTTCTCTGAATAGGGACCATTCACTCTTCTACTCCAAAAAAAGGAAATGAAGGAATTTAACTCACTCTTTGCTGGATTTCTTCATCATCCATCTGTATAAAAAGAAATGGAAAATTGTTATATATGAAGAACATAGAAACAAAAATACTAGAAATATAAAACTTAACAAATATTATTCCTAAACAAAGACTTTATTCTGTAGATATACAGGTATATATTTCAACGAGATTACCTGAGTATATAAATACATTTATGAGTTACTGAGGAGTGAAACAAGTATCTTTAAGTAAGTTCTAAGAAGTTAAATGAATGTCCCAGTAACAAACAACTAAATAGGCAAGACTTAAAATAATAAAGAAATGGTTTCTCACAGTGGAAGGCACTTCTGTGATAGGAGGTGCAGCATCTCTCTTATCTGTTTCATCCGTGGTTATGTAATAGGCCTCAAGAGCTCGATCAATTCTAAAGTAAAACACAGAATCAGAAGTGCAGAAAAACTACAAATAATATATTAAAATAATGCTAACACTTTGATCAATGCAACCTATTTTTCATCAACTCCTTGATCACTAAATCTCACTATAATTATATTAAACAGACACCATTATTATTCGTCACATGCCAAATGTGTAATGGCTCTTTCACTTGAATTTCAATGTCTTGAATTACATGAAACTCACAGTAACTGATTAATCATCTCTTGCTGTTCCTTGCCTCTGTGGTATGCCAATAGTTTCTTCTGTGATGGTGATGTTTCAGATACGACTGGTGGAGGTAAAGCAGCGGGACGAAACAAAGTTCTCAAGGTCCGTTTACTGGAAGTTGCTTCACCTGAGTGCTGCATCTAAAACCATAACAAAACCAAGAGTCTAGAATACAATCCTGTCCAGAAAGGAGTTTAACACATGTATTTATTAAATTGAATATGGTAAATAAGGAGGTCACTTCAGGGATCTCTTCAGTTTAGGTATGACAGTTCAGCTTTCAAAAAAGGGAACAATAGTTTATATGATAAAAGGGCAAAGTTCAAGGGAGAGTGTATACATACAGAGCCTACTATAAAAAAAAAAAAAGAGGAAAGCAAGGAAAGGAAGTGTGGAAAGTACATTTTATAGTGTTGGCTTTTGCAGATGCGCTGTACATTGTAATGTTGGCTCTGTGGGAGTGGTTTTGTCATTGTAAGGGGAGGGGACTGGATGCTGGCTTTCACTGGGGTTTAGAGCTATTTTTACCGTGAATGTTGTGTTGAGAAACGATTGTTGTACTTGGATAACATCTAACCAAGAGGGGATCGAAACCTCTTGAGTGTATCGAAAAGTAACAACTGCCCTCCACGAAGACAACTGCACATGCTCTAAACAGGCAGGGCGGGGGAGGAGCTATGCTAACTAAGTCGAAAAAGCTTTTTAATATGAATAACAGTTTATAAATATGCAATCAGCTGATGCAATGCCCTGGGGTATATAAGGGAGGGGTTGCAACCGTTAACGGTGTGTCTCTGGCTGCAGCTAAGCACCCAGCGCTGTTACCTTTTGCTTTATTGGTTTTTGTTCCCTATTGTCCTTTAATAAACTTAAATTTTCAACTGAGGCGTGAGCTTCGTTTCTCACAGGAAGGAAAGGAAGGAAAAGAAGGAAAGGAAGGCCAACAAATTTGTGTCGTGCGACTGGGCTAAGGTTCAACTAAAAGACCACCGTTCCACGGCGGCTTAAGCGGCTGAGTATGGCTGTTCCAAAGACTGACGGTCGGGTTCCCCTGGAAACGCGATGCACAAACTCACAACTGCATTTCCACAAGTTCCCACAGGGGAGCAGAAAGCCAAAGCTACCTCCTAAATCAGCGGTATATCCTAAAGACGCACTAACCCGGGCAGTCGTGGATGCACCAAAGGACACAAAAGCTCAGCTACGGACAGCCGGGACGATATCGCCTTTTCCCGGCGCTCCCTCAGCCCCGCCGCTCTCATGTCTCCCGGCGCGCTCGAGACCACAGCGCGGTTGCCGCGGAGCCGGGGCGGACGGCGGGACCCGGGCCGTGCGGGGTGCTCGGGGCTCTCCCTGGCCAAGATCAGGGCCTCTCATAATTATAAAAAAAAAAAAAAAAAAAGAAAAAAGAGAGAGAGAAGCAGAGACTTGGAAAACCTTACCTTAACCGTCCCGATCTGCTACCCCGAGCGAGTCAAGAAAGTCCCTCTGCTCCAGCCTCTGCCTGCACCAAGCAGATCACAGCAAGAGTGCTTGAGAAATCATAAATATAAACCCCTCAAGCATAAGGTGGCTGTTGCTAAGCTTCTACTTTTTGTATAAGTATAAATGGAAATTTTAAGAAACACCTGGGCTTTGCTACCCACCTGCCCATACTGACAAAGAGGCTTTAAAACCCTAATTTTGTGTCTGTGTGGGCAGAGCCCCACGCGCATAGGCTGCGGGAGCACTGGGAGAAAATTTTAAGTGTGTTTTCCAAAGTCCTGGGCACTGTCCCAGCACCTCTCACAGCCCGGGACTATTCAGCATGAGGCCTCAACCCAGACATGAAATGTTTTCTCACGAACAGAACACAGACCCAAACCCTTGACGTTTAAGGATTTATCCGTAGATAATTAGCACGGGGGCGTTATGAGGAAGACCCGCCCACGCCTCGGACACCTGTTGGCCAGGAAACTGCGCTGAGAAGAGGCGGTTTCGCTGCCGAGGGAACAGAACCCGCTGGTTCTGCGGTCGGCCTGACTCACGCCGTGCCGGTGGGTTAACGACGCGGAGAGAAGGGCACAGACACCAGAGCAAGCGGACAGCCCGGAGCTGGGCGCGGGGCACCGTCAGGCAACACTGCCTCACAACCAGCAGCGCGCGCCTGCCCCCTTTCCGCCTCCCGCGCGGCCCCGCCCCTTAGCGCGCGCGCTGAAGAGAGCGGCGGCCCCGCCCCTTAGCGCGCGAGCTGAAGAGCGCAGCCACCCCGTTCCGCTCCTTGCCCCGCCCCGTCGCGCGCCGTGACTGCGCAGCCCCATCCTGCCCGGCGGTTCCGGCCGCGCCCCGCGGAAGCCGTAGTGCCACCGGGTCCATGTGGCGCCGACTGCGCTCCGCCCTCCGGAGTTTCCGCGGCTCTCTCGCGGCACCTCCACCCGGCGGTGGAGGCGGCCGCCCACCCGCCGCCATGGAGCGCGCCGTGGTGCGCTGCGTGCCGTCCGAGCCCAAGATGAGCCTGCGGTTCGTGCTGCCCGACGGCAGTGCCCGGCACATGCAGCGTGACCAGGCGGAGCCGCTGGGGCGGGCGCTGGCGCGCATCGCCACCAATGCCGCCAAGGGCCACGGCAAGGCGGGCAAGAAGAGCAAGAAGGCGCGGGCGGAGGGCGGCGCTGAGGGCGAGGCGGCGGTGCCGGCCGTGCGGCTGTTCTACCACGACGGCGCGGCGGTGGCGGAGGAGGTGCCGAACGCGGCCGCCTGGCAGGACGGCGCCGTGCTGCACATCGGAGACGCGCAGTACCGCGTGGAGCGCAACCCCCCCACGCTCACCGAGCTCCGCCTGCCGCGCTCGCTCCTCGCCGGCTTCCCCGTGTGCCCCAAGGTGAGCGCCGAGTTTGCCGCTCCGCAGCACTGCCTGTTCCGCTGGTTCCGCGAGCAGCGCCGCGCGGGCGGCGGGGACGCGGCGGGGCTGGCCTGGGTGGAGACGGCGGCGGCCGAGCGCGTGTTCACGCCGTCCAACGAGCTGGTGGGGCTGCGGCTTAAGCTGCGCTGCACGCCCGGGGACAGGGAGCAGCGCTACGGACCGGCCCGCGAGGTAGAGAGCAGCGGCCCCGTGGAGGCCGGGCCCGGCGCCTGCACCTTCGACGCCCGGCACCTCTACACCAAGAAAGTCTGCGGCCACGGGTCTGTCCGCGCCGTCTCCTACAACATCCTGGCCGACACCTACGCGCAGACGGAGTTCTCCCGCACCGTGCTCTACCCCTACTGCGCTCCCTACGCCCTGGAGATCGACTACCGCCAGAACCTGCTCAAGAAGGAGCTGGCGGGCTATAGCGCCGACCTCATCTGCTTGCAAGAGGTGGATAAATCTATCTTCGTCGATAGCTTGGCCCCGGCCCTAGATGCTTTTGGACTGGAAGGGCTGTTCAGGGTTAAGGAGAAGCAGCACGAAGGCCTGGCCACTTTCTATCGCAGGGACAAGTTCAGCCTTCTCAGCCAGCACGACATCGCTTTCAGCGAAGCCCTGCTCTCAGAGCCGCTGCACAAGGAGCTATGTGACCAGCTGGCCAAGTACCCCCTGGTGCATGAGAAGGTGCTGCAGAGGTCATCTGTGCTTCAGGTACCAGCTTTGACATGCCTTCTTCTCTTTCCCCTCTTTTTTTACCCTTTCTCCTCCTCCCACTGTTTCCACGTGCATCCGGGCCAGCTTTGTTGAGCCTCAAGCAGCAGAAAGGAGGTGAGGGATTAACAATTTGAAACATGGAACTATGTTCTCTGTTAGCTGGGGTAATAGATAGAGCAGAAGATCAACTTAGGAACAAGAACAAAACATTGAGATCTTACTGAACTGGATATATGGAATTATGAAAATTTGGTAAAAAACCATTATTTTGCTTTAAAATGAAGACAGCTGTTGAGATTCTGGGCCAGGTAGTGATTCCTGGCTGGTGGTATTGGCTGCCAGTTTTTCACTACTTACTTTTATATGTCAGAATGTATTCTGTAAAACTTAAATTTTATAAATCAATTTTAAGTAAGTTAATTGAGTATGCTCTATAATGCCTCTTTAGCAAGTGACAGGAGGGAGACAAATAAGGTTGGACATGTGTGTGAGCTTCCTGGTGCCAGAGGGTCTGCCCACAGAGCTGTTGTTGCAAGTACAAGTGTGTAAGATAGAAGGCTGTGTCAGGAATTGCAGAAACACTGATAAGAGTTTCCTGCTTGTGGAGTGAGTAGGACTAACAGGATTTCCTTGGTAACTGAAATCACCTCCAAATTTATGTTCAATTTAACAGTTACGGAATGCTACATTTGCTTGCTAAAAATGGAGATTTAGCTCCAGTTCCGTTGCAGAGAGAACTGGTGAATAGAAAATAAAACTATATAAGAATGGTACAGCATGAACTATATCTTATGAAAAAATATGGCCAAGCCAGACACAGTCAAAAGAATGTTTGTTAAATACCTAGATGTAGCGGTCATATTTTGGCTGATACCCAGACCTTATGTAGAAGATTAATGAAAAGTACAGCTCCTAAATTGAGTTTAATTGTTACAAGCATCAGGTTCTTTGAACTGGATTGCCATAAAGGCATAAGCTGACTAGTGCATTTTAGAATATGTAATCTCTCTTTTTAAGACTTAAAAAAGACTGCTTTTTCTCTTAAAGGTTTCAGTTCTTCAGTCTAAAACTGAACATTCCAGGAAGCTTTGTGTAGCAAATACCCACCTATACTGGCACCCCAAAGGTAATTTTGGCATATTCCTGCATGTAGGATAACTGGGTTTGTAAAGGTTTTGCTCTTCTTTGGAGAATAGATTTCCCACCATTTTTTTTGCAGCTATAGCCTTTTCTTCCAGAACTGAGGTTTTCCTGCCTTGTTTCTTATCTAGATGAAATCAAGCCAGACCCCTAGGTCTGTTTATATATTTATTTTTCTAGTTTGCCTGGGAGTCAATAGAATGCAGCTGAAAGCAAGGCAAGTCACATTACACACAATGCACTCAAAAAGCAGACCACAAAATAGAGAGCTCTGTGTGTGCTTGTGGTTTCCCAGGCCTGTTGAACATGGAGCTCTCCCAGGGTACTGCCAGGAGGGCAACCAGATTGGGCTACAGAAGCTGTTAGAAGAGATTTTTCTCTTCTCAATTAGTTTTCTTTTGGTTCTGTGCCTTTTTGGGACTATTATTAGGGTGGTTGCCATGAAGTGGAAAACTGCTCTGCTATGGGTGTTAAAGCTTCAGAGGTCTTGCATGTGCGAGTTTACGTTAAAATTGTCTGCCTCTCAAAAACTTTCATAGTCACAAACTTTAAAGGCTTCTTCATTCACGAAAAGTATTCTAAAATGCAAGATTGCTATTTCAGAGCTCTGTATGCTTAAATGAGCAACCCAATGAGCACCTCCAGTGCTGTTCTGCAGTATTTGAAATAATACTTTTTTATATCCTTAGGTGGGAACATCCGTCTGATCCAAATTGCTGTGGCCATGTCTCACATCAAGCACGTAGCATGTGACTTGTATCCCAGTATCCCAGTCATATTCTGTGGAGATTTTAATAGCACACCCTCGTCAGGAACTTACAGTTTTATCAGCAGCGGTGGTATTGCTGAAGATCATGAAGACTGGATCTCAAATGGAGAGGAGGAAAGGTGCAGTATGTCTCTAAGCCATCCTTTCAAACTGCTAAGTGCTTGTGGAGAACCTGCTTATACAAACTATGTTGGTGGGTTTCATGGATGTCTGGACTATATTTTCATTGACAGAAATGCTCTAGAAGTTGAACAAGTCATTCCATTGCCAAGTCATGAAGAAATAACAACCTATCAGGCTTTGCCAAGTGTTTCACATCCTTCTGATCATATAGCACTAATATGTGACTTGAAGTGGAAATAGAGCAGCTCTGGCATGGTGCTTTTGGAGGTTTTCAAACAAGAAATTTAATTTAATGTACTGCTGGGAACTGAGGTTAGATCCTGACTTTAGTACGCTACTAAAAGGAAAGCCAAAACAATTAATGAAGAGTTCATGTGTTTCATGGCTCTACTGAATATTATGACACTGTTCAGAATATTGGCATGACAATTTCCCCCTTTTTATATGCTAATGGGAAGAAATATACTTAAGACAGGGTTTTGAAAATTGGATTATCATATACCTTTTTGGTGGTGTTTTTAAAGGATTAAGAATTACTTTCTTAAAAAAATACAAATTTAATCTGATTTGTAAGACAGTGTACAAATTGAACCCTGCTTAATTCAGAACCAAACCCAGAACCCAAACCCAAATGGATTTAGTTGACTCAACTTCACTGTAATTAATGTCATGATAATTTAAGTTCAGAAATTGTCTTGTTCGCTTACCATTACTGTGGCCCAATTTTTAGTACGTTGCACGAACAATGTACTTGTACCTACCAACTTTTAAAAATATGTTCTTAATTATCAGTGAATAGACTTTCTGTCAATAATCAACCATGTTAAATTCAAGGCTATAATTGATTTGGAAACAATTTGTCTGCCCGTATAACATGGGTAAAGAGGATAATGTTAACACCTTGTGACATTGGACTACATGAAGACATAGCACCTACTTTGAACATCTGCTTCTTTTAGTTTGAGTCATCGGCAATAAAATACTGGAGTTTAGGACAACCAGCTTTGGATGGGATGGAGCTTTTTATCAGTATCATCTGTTTTCAGGTGGGGACAGGTACAGAATAGTGTGGTGCGTTAGCTATCTGTGCCTAAATCTTTAGAAAGAAACACAAGTGACTTGCAAACCTTTATCACAATGGTTGTATTTTGTTCCTCTCTTGCATACAAAGACAACCTGAATTTTTAAGTGTTTTTACATGCATTTTTTCTTTGTAGAAATAGCCTAGTTTTCCCTGTTTTGTAGGATGTGGGGAAATGTATTTTATCCATACCTTCACTGAATGTGTTGGAGGGGGTTGAATCATTTAACAAACTTCTTGCCCTGCATCATTAGTCTATAGGAAACAAAGAGCATTAGGAAAGCATTCACTAGATCTTCCTCTTTCACCTAATAAAACTCTCTTTATCAATTGTCTATCACTGTTGTCAGTTTGGGTTTTTTTTCTAGTTACTGGTGTCTTTCATGGTAAAACAGGTGTGCCTGGGTTGATAAAAGCTGTCTACTCACTACTTGCACACCTGCTCATCTCCCCTGCATTCTGGTGCACTGTAGTCATAGCTGGGATTCACTCAACTGTTCAAACACTACTCAAACTAGGCAGTCACTTTCAAGTGGGATATTTCTGAGGGTTGCTGATGCTGTCTCTTGCCATAGTACTTGCTATACTGTGAAGGGTGGTGCTTTGCAGAAGCTTGTAAATATCTGCTCTTTTCTGTTATTTCCAATACAATTACTACTGGTTTTTGCTGCTGTAGTGCTCAGGCATCTAACATGATGCTGATAACTGCAGTAGCAAAGCCCTCAAGGCAGGTTTACCTTCAGAGATCATACAAGGCTAGAAAGATACAGGCCCATAAATCTCCAAATGTGTCTCAAAGAGCATGATGTGAGAAGACTAATCTCGTGAACTGTCCAGTATTTCATTACCAACTCTGCACACAGATAAAGGGAAATGGACAAATTCCACTACTCTGAGTCTGTAGAAGCCTATGTTGCTAATGAGCTCATGTAAATGTCCTCTGCAAGTAACTTTTTTTCAGCAACATAAGCAGTTAAGCTTCCCTCTTATCCCAGACTCTCTTACCTGATCCTGCTCTACCACCTGTGAAGTGTCTCCTTCTCATGAGTTCCTGCTCATGCCACACCAAGCTAAAAGAGGAACATGATCCTGTTAAAAATACAGGGCTTTTAGCTCTCTTGCCTGTTCTTGCCAGTTCTTCTCCTGAACTTATTCACCATAAAGCCATTTGTACCCAAAGAACAAGGTACAGGCTTGGAGGTGGAAAGAGGTGATGAAAGTTGAAGCAAGACCTTAACTTGCTCCAGCAGATCCACCCCAAAACATAACACAAGACCTCAACGAAAGGGTGCTCATTTATTCCAACAGCTTTGCTAGGCTTATATGTAAACTCTCAGATTTCTGGTTTTGTTAAGTCAGCACTTCAGCTAAGCCAAATGTTAGCTAAGCACCTTTGGATACCAAAGGGAAGCAAAATGGAATGTGGCAGTAAAAGTGGCAATGAAGGATGTTAGATCACTGCACTAGTGATGGACTCTCCCTGAAAAATTGGACCTTAAATAATTTGGGTGGGTCTGTGATCAGTTATTATTCTTTTATAAGTCTAATTAAAAAATAAAAGGCAATTCAGTCTTGTATGAGTTGATGTCTGTACTCTCCTAGACCACAAAGGTGATAATAAAAGCATCGGTGATTCATAACTTCAAGATACAGGTGTGAGGAGAAAATGGAAGCTGTAAACCCCCCTATCTGGGCAAATAATATTCACTAATTTAGTAAATGAGGGAACACTTACACCTGAAGATGTAACATTTGCAAGCATATGGCATCTTAAAGGGCAGAAATATTAACTGGAACATCTGTTCAAGAGAAAAATTCAGTATCGACACCAGGGAAAACACTGAAAATGACTGCCTTACAGCTGTGTCAGAAATATAGCGGCCTACACATTGCCAGCTCTGAAAAAAAATGAGGGGAAAAATAACAAACTCCACTGAGTAATGCAGGCTTGTGGGCTGGCAAGAGAAATGTCTCAGTCACTTAGAAGACTAAGATTGCAACTGTGAAGTTTGGAAGTGAGATTGTATTACTTACCCAGGCTAACTGAGCTCCCCTTATAATGTGAAAGAACATTCTTTTCCTCATTTTTAAGTACTGATCCATTACAACGGGGTTACTTTGTCTTTTCCAAACCCAAAACATTAAAAATCTGTAACTTGTCCCTGGAACCAGAAGATGGAGCTGCTCAGAGAACAGACTTGCCTGGTGCTCTGCCTCGCTTCCGAGAAACAGCAGCTCCCTCCCGCTCGCTGTGCTAGCTCTTGGCCTGCTGCCTCTGTCCCCCTGCAGACTGAGAGAGGGAGAGCACAGGGAAGCTGGAATCTTCAGGAAGCAAGTGCTGAGAACACGGCACTGGAACAGGCCCTTGCACATGGCAGATAATCCTTTACTATGTTTAGGAGAAATTCAGCCTCGTGAGCTGATGCTGGGCAATCTCCAGACCCAGTATCCTCCATTTAATTAGGAAAATGCAGCAGCAGAGGCTGACTGCCAATAGCAGTGTGTCAGGAACTTGTCAGCATATCTTGAATGAGAATGCAGCACTAGGGTCTAGATTAGGAACGGCACAGTTCATAAAACCTGAGTTTTTTGGGGTGAAAGACAACCCTTAGGTACACCTTTGGCCCAGAGCCCCCACGCTCCCAAACTGTATTTACATCTGTGTAAGGTAACATACGGTGCTTGCTACTGCATATACGGTGATTTTAACTCCCATCTTGGCTCCCCCTACACATCTGGACCTTCCCAGCAATTAATTCTTCCTCTCTAAGTCACACCCAGAACCCACAGTCATAGAAGTCCCATTCAACTTGTCTCCATTTTATTTCATAAACCTAAACTCACCTGTATTTGTTCCTCAACTAGCAATTGGAAAGCTCCATGTCCTTCACAACAAAAAACTGGGTACGATTTTCTTTGCATCTTTTTAAATGTGTGTGGGATTTGTTTTTGTTACTCTCCTTTCCCAGACCAGCCCTTAAGGAAGAAGGAAAATATCTTTGCCTTCTACTTGAATTTCCCATCTCTGATTCGTTAAACTCAAGAGAGACAGTGCTGCCTCCTGCCTGGGTGTTGTTGTCAGGAGGGAGAAGTTTCTTCTTTCACACAAGCTCCTGCTGTGGACAAACTCATCACTCACAAGAACATCACAGAACTAAGGGCACTCAAACACTGACCAGGAGGCAGCAGACCTGGCTCGTTTTTAGGCTCTGGGTATTGTGAAATGTTTACCGGTGTATTTGATACAATATCAACAAAGTTCTGCCAGATCCTTCAGACTGGTCTGGCAAATTGGAACTCCTATTATTATTTCCCCTGACCATATCCGTTCCAGACAAAGGGGTCTCTTAGCCTCCTGTGACAGTTCTTGAATTCTCACACATCACTTGTGTCATTGCTATTTTTGAAGGGTATAATTCAAGCATTCAGTAAAGTACCTCTATGCATCACGATAAAACAAGCAATGATGCCAAATACGAGTGAAAGGAGGAAGAAAAGGGAGGAGAAAAATGGTATGAAAAAACCAAGGGGAAAAATAGCCAGTGTGCTAAGGCATCAGAGCTTTCAACATCTCTAATTGTGTAGTTGCCTCGTTTCTCATCTTCTTGGCATAAAAAGAAATTTTTTTCAAGTCTCCCGACTCCTACCTAGTAAAAGGAAAGGCCTTAAATATTTCAGTTTTGGCAGCTCAGCTTTATTCATAAATCCAACAGCAGCATATGGAATGTAATTTTTAAGTCCCCATTCTTGACAAGGGTGGGAAAGACATATTTGGTCACAGTGATGTGCAAAGTTTCATCATACTGCACTCCAACTGCCTTTGTCCAGACCTTTCTATAAAGATTTCTTAGCCTAACAAGGGACTAGTAACTGGGCTCTGAATTTTCATTACTGGCAAAACCCAAACCAATGTTTTACACAACCTGGGCCATTCCTGTAAGCAATGAAAAAAATGAAAATCATGCATATACACAATATTCAAGAAATAAATTGTGTCACCATGGTCAAATAAAAGAAAACCCACTCAGTTGTCAGTATTTTGCTCTCTATAGTTAAGCTGGCCATCTGACACACTGAAATAAAGCCTCCTGTACACAAATATTACTTGACTAACTCCCCAGCACAACAGAACTTACCCATTGTTTGAATACAGAAGTTAATGTATACAAAGAGAAATTTCAGCTACTGGAACTCAGGATTTCCTGTTATTACAGTGAATGAGGAACACATTTTTAGCAATCTCATGCCTGTTCAAGATTCTGAACTTCTGGGACAGCAGCTCAGTTCAGGTATTTGACTTCTGATAGGGAAATGAGAAACCATGTTAGTACCTAAACTCGTAACGGACATGACAAATTTGGACGTTCATGGGAATTCCATCTTCCTCTGGAGAGCAGGGCTGTACTGTTACTGTACATTGTTACTGATATACAACACTGACTTTGCCTTACTCCATTGCAGTGCAAGCTGTAGCCTTAACCCTCTTCCAGACTCCATCACTCTTAAATGAGGCTCAAGATCTTCATTACTTTCTGACTTTGAGAAATTATTCATTTTATAGCAGAATTACACCTACTGATACAAAAACCCAAACATGGTGACTCTGAAATATGAACTTCTTATACACATGCTGCAACTGAAAAGCATAGTAGCTCAACAGAGCTCACCTACACCTGAATACTTACTCATTTAAATAATTAAATCTCTACCAAGCAGAATGTTTCCTTCATGGTAATAGGTCTAATTTAAGTATCTACTGTTTCATTTAAAGACTAACTGTGTAACAAGCATTGTTTCATTTAAACCTACTGGGACTACCAAAACCAACTTGTATTAGGGACAAGCTGCCCCTTCTGAACAAGGTTTAAGGTTTAATTCAAGGAACTGCATTGCTAGAAATATGCACATCAACAGCTACTGATCAAATGCATGGGTATATCAGCTTTGGTTAATAAGTAATCAGCAATTCATTAAAGGTGTAGGCAACACCCTTCTCACCATACACTGTCTCCTGGGTTTCCATTACACACTGAAGACATTTAAGGACTGTATTCAAACACTCTGGAATGTTCCCTGCTTAGCTATGTTCACAGTAACAGCACCTTCTAAGAACTTAAACCTCACTTACAGAAGAAGCTGCCCAGGAAGGTGTTCTGAACCAAAACTAGCTTGCGTTTACCAGACTTTGTCACTGGGATTTCTTGTAGCAAGGGTAACCGCACCTGGGTGGAAAATGCGAAGCACTTAGCCTGAAACTGCAACAGAATCATGTTTTGGGTTCCTAAAGACATCCAATCAATAGGACAGCATATTTCAGTTGGAGAGTTGAGCAGTACTTGCCTCAATACAGCAGACAGGCAACAGAAAAATAGATTCTAAACTACCCATTAGTAGCTGCCTCAAAACACATAGTAATTTATGTTTTTTGAACTACAGACGGGTAAGGGGACAGAAATATGAAAACAGACAGTAGCAGTTATATAAAGATAATTTTTGGGGATGATTAACAGCATTATTAGAATATTTGCTATGCCCCTGTAAAAGCACTCACGTTACCTTCCCAGCTAGCCACCAACAGAACGTGTGACTCTCCTGCTGGAACCCATGTTGGTTTTGACATGTAGATATGACTATGAAACAGACATCCATGCTTTTCAGGCAGTTCAAATTTGTTTTATTACAATTTTTTAACTGTTAGTATTTTCATATCTGGACATCTTCAAAGGAACTTTAGATTTACAGCTTCAAAAGACATTACAGAATTATGTAAGCCCCAATGACAGCTACTCTACTGCACTGTATGCAACTTGGTTGCCTCACTTCCACGTCCCACTCTACACAGCTCCAAACAAGTGAAAATCTGAGACTGGTGTTCATATTCAAGCTGCAGGAAAGCTGAATATATGGAAAAAGAATAAGTGATAATTTGCATTCAACTATTTCAGGAATCAAGAAAAGCATACACAAAACTATACATTTTATCATTTTATTAGGAATAATTCCAAGTGGGTTATGAAGAAACTAATCCATTGAGTTTGATGAATTTTCCAAAATTTCCTTATGAAGATATGTTCACCAACAAACAGTAAAACTTCAGCAGAACTATTATACACTGGGCAAAAATAGTCAGGCTGATACCAAAAAGCAACATGCAACATAAAAAAAAAAAAGATACAGTATAAAGGAAGACCATCTGCTGAATATTTAAAAACAACCTCAACATGAGCTCTTCGCAACCAGCACAGAACTATTCTACGCATCAAATCCAATTCACATAAAGGCAAGTTGGGCTGACAAAACCCAAGCATTAATAAAATGTTCCTCAGTGCAGTAGATTTGTATAGTGTTTTAGAGCATTTCCTTGGCTTGGAACAAGCAGTATTAGGAAATCTTTTTGGCAAGGGAGAGAAATAAATACATATGGAATGCTACATTTTTAAATCAGCAGACTGTCTGAGGAATGAAACAGGGCATCAGTAAACTAAGAGTAGCAAGGAGAAAAAAAATTAAAACATTAATTTATTGGGGCTCAAAGAGTATTCAAAATAGATCTTAAAAATGTCACAATAACTATATTCAGGCATTTAGGCTAACAAGGGGAATAAAATCAGAAGATATACTTTTTCCAAATTAAGGAGATTTTTACCCAAGCATATTGCTACCTTTGCAACATGTAGCTTGGTAAACAATAATTGGCAACGAAATAAGTTGAAACGCTGTAATATCCTGCCCAAATATCAGTTCCAGATACTGTAATAACCAAGATGCAAACTAATTTTGTTGTAACAAGCCTAGACCACTTATATCAAACATATCCCTGGTGAAAGAGCCATCCAGTTGGAATTAGCGTTTTGAGAGTTCATTTGACAGCCAGTCAAGTCCCTCATACAGACCAGTTCCTTGCGTAGCACAGGTAGCCTGGACATACCACTGTTAATGTAGAACACAAAAATTAAATTTAAATACTGGCAAAATGCAAGCTAAGTTATGACAGTATGTGACACTCTTTGGTGGTGTTGTAATTGTCCTGGTATTGTAATAGTGTTCTTTAAATAGTGTTTTGTGCTGTTAAGTAGAGTCAAGACTGAACAAACAGTATTTTTAGAAGTATTGAGAAGTACATATAGAGTAGAGGAGGTTCAGACATTATCCAGAAACTCAAGTGTTGGCCTACTAAAGGCTACAATACAGTTTAAGGCATCAAAAAACAAATACAAATATGTATTTGGTTTACATGCTGAGAACTACTTCTTGTCTCTGAAAGACTGCTCTTCAGGAAATGGACATGGAACAATGAATGTACATGAACAGACCTCTGAAACAGCTTCTATGGACAGGATCTTATTGTGTCAACACAAACACTGAGATTACAAAAGGTGGGATGGTTTATGTGAAGCAAACCTGTGTCTCTAAAGCTTGAGCAGATGGAATCTAACACTTTCAGAAGCTACCTAATTTCCTCCTGGAGGTAGGAATGCAGAATACATGTGCTCTCCCAGAATACTGAGAAAACAGGAAAGCCCATCACATTCTTTGTCAAATGCTGGATGTCTGTATTTCAGTGACAGACTGGAGTATTTATACGTTTTCAGAAAAAGGTGAGAAATGAAACACCTGTAACAGCTGTACGCACTGGATTGTACTTCTAAATCACTTATCTTGAATGAGGACCTGAATTATGCATTATAAAGTTTAACAGCAGGTATGTGCATCCTTCTACGGAAAGAAGTGAAAACAACCCTTTCCCTTAGAGGAACTTTATGTTTATGATATATAATAGAGGGAGAAAAGAGTTCAGCAGTCAGAAAGTTTAGTACTTACAGTTCTGTTACGCAGAGACTGAAGACCTAGTTTATCTGTCATTTCACTGATTGCCATGGCATTTGGCAGATCCTGTTTGTTTGCGAACAGAAGCAGCACTGCATCTCGCAGCTCATCCTCCTGAAGCTAACAGAAAATACAGGCATGTTATTAAATTACCTCAGTTAAGTAAGCCAGTTACTTCAGCAAACACTAAAAAATCTAAATACTGATTTAAGGGTTGTAAACATTTTCATTCTTGCCCCTGAAGTCACTAGTAAGTATTGAGTGAAATTTAACTAGTATATAACAGAACTCCTGCAATTAAGGAAACAATCTTTCAATTTAGAAAGTTTAAATTTATGGGCACCTTGCTGAAATATTCTCTAGCACCAATTTGTTCTTCCAAAATTCTTTTTCTGGTGCATTTCTATCAAGGTTTCATGAATGAAAGGTTCTGACACATTATTAGTTCTCTACAGAGTTGAAATTACAACTCAGTACACTACGTGACCCAGAATTACTAGCTGAATACAATATGCACTGTACAAACTCCCTAAAACTTTAAAATCCTAGATCTCTTAGGGAAGCTGACAAACATCCAAAAATAGGACAAGTCAGTTTAACAATGATACTTCAGAAGACACTGATATTTACCATTTTCTGCAGCTCTTCTGCTGCTTCCTGGATTCTCTCTCTGTCATTGCTGTCTACCACAAAAATGAGGCCCTGTAGAAAGTTAAGCACATTTGAAAAGAACAGTGTAAATGTGCAGCACTATTTTAAAACTGCCAAAATACTCATATTGAATATTGTGATTACTCACCTAAGAAAGGGGCCAAATTTAACAGAAACTTCTGTTTAAACAATGCATGATGTATGTCTGAACAACTACCTAAGTCTCAACTTCAAAATAAAGTTAGAAAAAAAAATGCAGCAAAATTATATAAACTAGCTCTTCTTCCTCCCCTTTCACTCATCATACTGAAAATCACAAGTGCTTCACTATCTCATATTTCACTGAAAAAACCCACACCCTTAAAGGAATGCCTGAATTTGTTTTAAAAAGTTTGTACCAAACAGTATTTCTAACAGCATCTCTGTTATTCAAGTGTCCTTCTTACACAATTTACTCTTAATCTTTCTGTCTGAAAACCTCACTTTTATTATTCCCTTCAAGGAAAGAGAAGTATCTTTTAGAAGTATTCAGTAACAGGACAGTAATAAGGAACTGAAATTAACTATTACTCTATTCACAACAGTATGGTGCAAGGTCCCTTTTGTCAATCCAAACCTCTCTATATTTCTGCACCAATCATACGCATCATGCTGCACACAAATATCACGGAAACAATTCCATATTCAACATAAAACCCCCCCCAAACAAACCCACTCCAGAAGTTTTCCGATACTAATAAGCAACTTACCTCACTACTTGTGAACCAAAGGAATCACAAAATGTCCCAAAACCTGACTGCAGTCATATCAGTGTGAAGCTGACACTTTTTAATCAACTGGTAACAAGATCTTTTACCATATTTTAGACACTCAGTTTACTAAAAACACTGATCTAGCCTAGTAAAATCTGTGTATTTCAAGAGTTCCTCACAACAAACCAGTTGCTCTGGCACATTACAGAACACTGGTAGATCCTAAAGGATTTGATCCTTGAGACACTACACTCACAACTAGGCCTGAAGCCTTCAGGGGAACAAACTACCTTCAACTAGAATAAAATCTGGGTATGCTCAGAAGTTGCAGAAAGTAGTGCAGAGCCTTTCTGAAAGAAAGAAAACAACCTTCCATATATACTCTATGAAATGCAATGAGGCTTTACAAAACAGGTCTTTAACTACTGCCATCTGAGAACTCTTACCTGTGTGTTTTGGAAATAATGCCTCCAAAGAGGTCTGATTTTATCTTGACCACCAACATCCCAAACTGTGAAACAAATGTTTTTATATTCTACCGTCTCCACATTAAAACCTAAAAATGAAGGAGTTTAATAATTAGAAATAGTTCATTCTAGTGTTAAAACATAATTCTAAGCATGTTAAAGACAGACACTTCCTAAGCTATGCTTCTCCCAAATTATGTATGAAATGGCTTATCAATACTGAATTGGTAGCTCAGGAAGAAAACTAACTGAAGGGGGAAAAAACATCAATCACTTAAATCAAGTCCAAGTGGCTGAGCAAATCTTTCATCCACAAACTGTGAGGCTCATGGTGTTTGGGGGAAGTGGTGCTACTGATCTGGTTCCTATCCTCCTGAGCATCTGCTACTGGCCACAGTCAGACACAGGATTCTGGTCTGGATGTCTCTTCGGTCTGACAGAGTTATGTTATGGCAGTACCACACAGTTCATGTTTGTCTTGATTCTTATTCTAACAGCAAAGACAGCAAATCCCTGCACCCTTCAGAGGCCTGTCAGGTTTAGAATATCAAGAATAAAGATACAAGAACTGGTGATCTTACCAATAGTGGGAATTGTGGTGACAATTTCTCCTAGTTTCAGCTTATAAAGAATGGTTGTCTTACCAGCAGCATCCAAACCAACTAGAAGGAAGAGAAAAACTGATTTAGTTCACAAACTGAACTACAACTTGCTAATTTAAAAACATGCCATTTTACATGCAGAGTACTAGGGGCTTTTTACTGAGAACAGCTTTTTAAACACTCTTAACTTATTGCTGATAAACTACTGTATGTTTTTCTCCATCTTCTCTACCCAGCACTGAGAGAGAACAAGCCATGAAGAAAACAAGCTCAGTAAGACACTTCCATTCACAACCTACAGGCTCACAAGTTTCTAGTAATCTTTCTTAGTATTTGTGTTAATTAATCTTTATCATTCACTTTGAAAGTTTCTTCAATGTAAATCAGGAAGATTTTAAAAGCCTAGAAACAATCTACAAGCAGCACACAATTTTTAACTGATCACACATTTGTTACTTCACTAAGCTGGGGAAGGCCTCACTTACTCAACCTTCTGCAAAGCTCAGCTTCACACAGGCACATGGACCAACTGAAGCTGGCACTATCCATGAAAGACACTTCTGTGTCCCTTATTCCAGTCTCTCCTCCCTTTGCTAAAACATTTCTTTAGCACTGACAAAACCACATACATCAGGAATCTCTCATCATCCCTCCACATATATCCCAAGGACTGTAACTCTTCTTCAGGATATCACTTCCATACACTGAGATCCACTAGGATGCTTCCATTAGGAGTCTGCACTGTCGGTCTTTACAGAAGACCTTCTCCACTTAAATTTGCTCTTCTGTTTCTAAAACAAAACTTCAGCTTGCTGTTTTTCAATGTAAGCTATGTGGTAAATATGGGATCCTTAAGAAATAAAATAAAATGAATCCTAAAAGACATTTATTTTTTATCATCAACATTGCAAGCATACACTGTAGTTTTCTAAAACTGTTTGTGAAACTGCTTATTGTTACGCATTTTAGAAGACATAAACGTAACTCAAAATTAGAACCCAATACCTAGCACACATGCACTTCCATAAACAGCAGGTACTAAACAACACAGCACAAAATGTCTATTTGTGAAACTTAAAACAGTCAGTAAATTCTGCCCAAACAAAAATACCCCCCATCAAAAGAATTAATTAATACTTTCGCAAGAAAACAAATGCTATGCTCATTTCACAAGGATAACACACATTCTTAAGTGTTCTCAGTTAACTTCCTACTCTGCAACTGCAATATATTAAGCTTCAAGTGGTTTGGTGACTTGCCTATTAATAATACAACTGTTTCCTTAACATCGCAAAAAAATGGAATTCAAAACTACCTGCTTATTCAGAATGAAACCAAACTCTTGAAAAACCTCCTCTTTCTCAAGATACAAACTGCTGTTGCAGCAAACTAATTTTAAAAAACCCTATCTATAATTGTCCTATATTCTAATAGTATACACAGGATTAAACACACAAACGCAGTTTCTTTGGTAATGTCATTGCATGTTAGGAAAAAAAAAAAAAAGTTGTTCTAACTCTTAATGTCATGACAGCATGAAAGAAAGCGAGTGGAGTGGGAATCTACCATCAAAACTGAAGCTCCTTGACTCCTAAAATTCTCAAAATGAAATTTAAGGGTTTTGAGTTTGCTATTGTTCAAATGTTGGTCTCTTTCAGAACCCCACACAAGCACGAACAAAGAAAGTCATGGTGCAGCAGAAGTTACACAAGAACTTGCAAGTCATTAAACTTGTAAATACCACAATTTTCCCCACACCAGTGAAGCGTCAGGTCACCTTAAAAAACCCTCTAAGCTGACTTCAGAACTCTCTAATACTCCACCTATGCTGAAAACCAATGTTTTTAACAGCACAATGCTTGAAGCTCAACACTATTTTCGCACAGCTCAACCTCAAGTCAGCACTTGCAGGATGCTCAGATCTTGATAAGAACATATAATGCCTGTACATGATATGATAGGGATTTTTTCCAGTAAATTAATAATAAGATAATTTAGTGAACCACCAATCAGAGTTACAACTACTACTTGAAACTCTTCTCTTATTGCTGCCCACCAAAAAAACCCTCCGTTATTAATATAACAAACACTGACAAGATCTGTTAAAATTAACAATAGAAGAAAGACGCCATTGTCTACACAAACTGTTCGCGTATATTTGAATTTTATACTAACTACACAGATAAAGACAAACAAAAAAGCTAATCTCATTCCAAAGAATGTACACAGGGTATCGAGATCCATTTGAAGCCATGACTCAGAAATTAGAAGAAGAAATGACTGAGAAATTAGAAACTTGTCAAGAATTTTAAACTACTTGCTATACTGCGACAATATTGCCCCAGTTACCCACTCTACCCTTGTGACAGGACCCACCAACACCCCAGCGGTGCAGGTAGAAGGCTACAGTGCCTATGTAAGCATAAAGCCCAGAGACTTTGCTAAAATCCACTCTTACCCACAACTCTTGATTAAGCTGTTGGACTTTGCACTGAGGCAGGCTGATTTATGGGGTTATGGACACGTGTTTTCTTCTTCTGACTCCACACTTGAGGCAGAAGCTTAACTGAGGGAAGGACCTTATGCAAACCACCGTGACCCTATTTGCAAAAACCGCCTCTTTTGGCCAAACTGCAAATGTTATGAAGTCTAAAGAAGCAAGTCACAAAAAGCATAGCATCCATTCATATTTCTTAGTCCAATTTGCAATTTACCACACTTTAAAAAAAACTCAGAGCACTAAATCACATTTAATGTTTTGAGCCGGCAGGAAACGTAACTATTGCTTTTAGTAATCCAAGAATAAACACGTTTACATTTGAACTGGAACCCTAAACGTAAATCTATGAGCTACGGACACGTCATAAACTTCGTCAAGATTAAAAGCCACATCTCAAATCCCCAGTGTAAATTTCCAATTCTACATTTTCACTGATTCTACTGCCTGACTGACCATTGTCAAGACCAAAGTGCAAGAGACTTGATGAAGGGCATAACGTTCAGCAGTTGTACTGCAAAGCACCAAGATTATAAGAAAGTACAAATGGGAAGCACAGACCTGTACTTGCAATCATTCATCTCTAAACTGAGTCAAACATCCTCTTCCTCTAGCTGGAGAAAAAATATCTACAATGCTTTCAGGCACTGCTAAAATCACTGTGGTTCTAAGCCCTTTACTCCTCTTAAAAGTGTTTTATTCACAGCCTGTCAGTTGTGCTTCTAAATCTCAAGCTTCTAGTTCACTTATCCCTGGGAACAGCATCCCTGACCACACCACATACATCCTTCATTAACTAACTTCCTAGTTTGATCACTGGTGGCTGAATATCAAGCTGCCTCTATTATCACAGCACAGAACTTCACAAAAACCATAGAAAGACAACAGCATGCAAACCAACAGTTGTCTAAAACAACAGCTCCCCAAATAAAAAACAGCTAAATAGTTATGCTCCGTACAGTGACACAATTCCCAAAGAATCAGACATTTTCCGCCCAATTTAGTAACTACCTTTGTGCTTGAAGCTCCTGAGTAGTTACTATGTCAGTTAACACTTGCACAACTACACCAAGACACAGAACACTAAATTATGATACTGAAAGGTGCACAATGAATCAGTATCTTTTTCTTCACGGACAAGAAATCATCAGTGAAGAGTTTCACAGACAGGTACATGTCAGGTTAGGACTCAGTGTTTCTACTCTTAATGCCCCAGCTGCCTAAACTGACTTTCAGATATTTGGCCCTATCCCACAGTTCTTTCTTTTCTCTCATGTTATGCCCGTTTATAAAGAAAATGCGTGAATCTTTTTTTCATGCATTACTTCCAAATAGCAACTTAATATTTTTGAAAAAAACTGAATTATATGCGTGTATTTTTTTTTAAACAAAGTTTCAGAAACAGTATAACATTAAATATCTACCTCTTATCATAAATGGAGTTTGAGAACATAAAAGATAAGTGAGTGCTGTTGGTAATGGTCCCTAATGAGAAATATTCAAATTCTGCAGCACTCAATAACACAAAGTCTGTTTTAGGAGCTAAATTAATTCTAATTTATCTTCAATTCTGCAGAAACAGAAGAAAGCTGTGAAAAGGAAGTTAGAATTATAAATTAATCATCTGTTGATATCAACTCACATAATATTTTTCCCCTAAGTACTTTACCCCATAAAGGTATTTCTTAATTGGTGTTCTACATATGGACACTTAAATGCTTGGCCTTGCACAGCCCATTTTCAAACCATACACTGAAAATTATAACCTTGAGGAAAAGTTTTAATTCTATCCCAGTATTCATTCACACTTCTCTCCTCAAAGTGCTGATATACGATGTAGAATGCTATGAAGAGATTCTTTTTAGTGTTACAGGTATGCACAAATGATGTCATATCCAGTGTAACATTCTGCTTCTAAACATCCAGGTTATGTCCTATCACACACTCTCACCACAACATATCCCAAGTTTTACCCTCCTATACTACCTAACAAATATGGTGCTCTGTGCTGACCAAATATGGTCCTGTGCCCTGATCCAGCCCTGCATTTTAATATAAGACCTTAAAACAAAAATTTTTAAGAAATACAAAAATAAATTCATTTGAACCAACTGCTAGAAAGAGCACCTTCCAAAGCCATCTCTAACCTAAATTCGACCTGATTTCCTACCAATGAAGAGCCTTGCAAGTAGTTTTGATCTGTATGACACCACTTTCCTGTTTTCAGTACTTTGCAGAGAGTAACAGAACTACAAATACCACAGACACTGTCTCATCCTTCATCCTACAGTCAAGCTCACTTGAAGACTTGACTTCATTCATTAAGAGTCATATGCAGAGTCTGGCTGTCAGGGAGACAACCAAATCACCTCCTTGAAACCAACACATGTACTAAGTTGTCTTGAAGACTAAAATTACTCCGATTATTTTGAAATGGATAAGAGTCTCTAATTTCAAACAGATAAGATACAATAAAAATTGTTGGGTATGCAATAATGAACTTTGTCATCACAAAATATATGGAGAACCTGAAAGATTAGAATTCTAAAAAGCTGCACTACCGTGTCTGCTGTGCATATCCAGGCAGCATTAGGGATGGGTGTGTGCCAGGAACCCAGTCCCACTGCTAGCTATATTCAAATGAGCACTTTATATAGTTCCTTAGGACAAGCTACTTCAGTCAACGGCCACGAACCAAATTCCATTCACTCTCGTAACACAATTTGAGAAAAATTTAGAGGCTAAGAACTGTTTGTACATAAAGCTTGCAGGGGTGGGTAAGTGAGTGGAAGAAGGCAAGGAAGAACTCAAAGCGGAGGAGGAAATACCAATGCAGTATGTGCTGCCTTTGACCTTTTGAACTACAATCTGAAAGTGAGAATCTTCAAGAGCCACTGGCTCTAACTCCTATATAATCTGTGTCAAGGAAACAGATAATTTCAAAATAAATGGATATTTAAAATAAATCATTACGGGGAGACAGTAAAACTAAGCAAGCATTATAAGAACAGCCTAGAGGGTTTTACGGGTTTGTACAGGAGGCACAGAATTAACGCCCACAGAGGCTATACCGAAACGCCCTTTCACAAGAGTCAGGATACAGACACTACAGCTCCCTATAGCTGCCGAAAAGCGGCCATTATACGGCAGTTCTTACGCCCCTGGTGTTACACACACCAGGCTCTGTCACATCCTGCTCGCGGAGCCGCAGTGCCGGGGCAGGAGGGTACGGCCGGGGCGCGGGGCTCGCTCGGGCCGTCGCCCAGGGACACCCGGCCCTGCCCGGCCGCAATTCCATCTTTGTTCCGTGCGCGGCCCGGCGCAGGTGCGGGAGCGGGGCTCGGCCCTGCCGTGCCCGGCGGGACCGGGGGGCGGCGGGCGAGGCAGGGAGAGGAACGGGAACGCGGCGAGAGAAAAGGAAGGGCAAATACAGACCGATCCGCACCCTCTCCCCTCCCCGCCGCTCTCACAACTCTCCTCCAGCCCATAGGACAGGCATAGCGCGGTGTCCGCGACCCGCAGCCCCGGACAGTGTGATTCCCCCGCCGAGACCCGCAGCCCGTTCCGCGGCCTTCCCTCCCCCGTCCGTCGGAACTCGGCTGCGCGGCCCCGGCCGAGCCGGGCTCTGCGGTGCCCCCTCACCCATGAGGATGCGCATCTGCTTCTTGCCGAAGAGGCGTGAGAAGAGGGAGGAGATGGTGAGGCCCATGGCGGCTCCGGCGGCGCTGGGCGGCGGCGGGGAAGCGCTGAGGGAAGGAGGGCGGGAAGGAGGGCGGGAGGGAGCGCGGCCCGACGGGTGTGCGCGCACGGATCCCTCCGCGCGCGAGGAGAGCCCGGCGGCGGCGGCGGGTGCTCTGTGACCGGGGACCTCGCTCGGTCTCTGCCACGTCACGCTCGCCGCGGCCGCCCCGGCTCCAACGCGGACACGATCACGTCACGCTCGCCACATCCCCCCGGCCGCGGCACCACCCTCCGCCACACGGCCCCGGCAAGGCAGAGACTACAGCTCCCGGCAGGCGCCGCGCCACCCTGTGCCCCGCGCTTATTTACCGCCGCCGCGGGGCACGACGGGGTATAGAGGCGTGCGCGGCCACCCGCCCCGCGCAGCTTCCGGGTCGCGCGGGGCACGCCGGGTGCGGCCGGGTCCCGCCCTGGCCGCAGGGACAGAGGCAGCGCCGGTAACGTTCGGCTCGCCGCCGCGGGGTAGAGGGATGGCAGCAGCCTCCGCTCCCAGCCCGCAGCGAGAGGTTTGTGAAACTAATCCTCAGAGAGCCTCCAAATGCACCCTAATAGCGACAGGGACACGTAATTAAAAAAAAAAAAAAAAAAAATCAAACGAAATACCCCCAGAACCCTAAAAACCAAACCGAAAGAAAACCACCGAAAGGCAGCGCTGTGACATATTACTATTACTATGCTATTATTAATTGTGTATATATATATACATATATATCCATTACTACAGTAACTATTAGGCGCCCCGATCACAGCAGGTTCTCACCCCCGCCCGGACCCTCCCCAGCCGCCCCGAGGTGCAGCACAGGGTGAGCGTGGCACCAAACTGCTCTCGGGTTGCGGGCCAGGGAGCACCAGACACAGGGAAGTAATAGGGGAATAAAACTGAACCAAGCCAGGGTCAACATTCTATTAACAGAAGGTATTTACTTACCCTTTACTAAACATCGTTAATGATCTTTATTAAGATAGCCCAGTACCAGATCCTAACATTTGGCTACTAAGCCAGACAACTGAGGCTGTTCTTTTCATAGAATGGTTTGCGTTGGAAGGCTTGGATCATCTCATTCCAGCCCCCCGCCATGGACACCTTTCACTAGACTAGGTACTCACTGCCCTGTCCAACCCCACCTTGAACACTTCCACAACTGCTCTTAGGTATCATTTTGAAAACCTTAATTTAGAACTAGATTATGTTCTTCTGAACCCAAAACCTGGTGTAAATTAAGATGGAAAGTTGTATTTTTATAAAATACATAAATCATACCTTAAATCTAGTTCATGCCTAAGATGTTAATATGATCCCGATCAACCATGAAAACTAGCAGGAAGCTGTAATCTGAGGAGTCCATTTACAGGCTTCCAGTACTTACCTATCTTCTATTCAGAGCATTCAGTATTTAAACTTCTTTTCTTTTGGCTAGGAACATTAAGCTTCCCTGTGCTTGAGAATAGTTACTTTCTAAATCTCCATGATGGCCTATCCTTACTGCATCTGGGTCGTTAATAGATACCTTTCATTATTTCAGTTCTTTGAGTACAATCTAACAAACACCTTGTGCAGAAATGAACGCTTGCTTTAGAATCCAGGCCCTGCCATTTGCTTTGCTGAGGATCCTGCAGCTCTGTCATATCCCAACCACAGTGCATAATCAAACTACAACACCACTCCATCACTTTTCTGGTCAGCTCCGGGGTACAGCTTCATCAAGCAGCAGTCTTCGCAAGCTGAGCAGCTTTGCTTACACAGGAGACGGGAAAAACCAACCAAACCAAACACACCCATCATCTAAGTCACATAACTTCCAAAGGAAAAAAAAAAAAGTCAAACTCTTTATTTTTGTTTAAAAAAATACGTATTTGCAGTCATGTGCTAGTTACCATAGTTGTTACCAGTTTACATGGTTCCAAGAAACTACACAGTGCTCCAGGTTAAATATTTAAGATAATTTAGGGTATGAATGGCCACTTAATAATTTCTGGATTAGAAATGCTTTTCGTCAGGGCATGCAAAAAAAATTTGCAAGTTAGCAATTAATGCTGAAGTGGTATAGTTTAAGTAATGTAATAGATACATTAAACTTTTGGTCATGAGTAATTGTATACAAAACATAACAGTATTAAAATACATTATTTTCATAAAAATACTGTTGTGACACTTTGTATCTAAATAAGACATTTTTAGAAAGATGGTATGAAATATTTGTTATACAAAAGCATATTCTTATAGCAAGATTATGTAATAAGATTTTAAAAATTCTATCCAACCACTTAAAAGCAGAGTGTTTTTTTTAATAACTGTGATCCACTTGACATATAAAAGTATATGCTGTGTGTACACTATAGCATAATGTTTACTCTACTTGAAACTGGTCAAAGTACAACACTGCATATGGAGCAACTGAGTTCTTATATACCACTGAAACTTGTTCAAGAAGATAAAACATGCCATTCTTGTTGCTTAATATGCAAGAGGAAATTACTCTTTATGCATGTCTGCTGTATGCACATACTGAGAATAATTCCATGCTACAATCTTTTTTTGCCAGTCTGACCCGTCCAGAGTCTTTTTTCAGCTCAAGTCAACATTTTCTCCCTCCAGCCTCCTCACCTCCTCAAACACCTGACTGGTGTAAGTGAAAAACAATGAAGTTAAAAATTGTAACAGGAACTGACTGGTACGATCTCCAACTTGAAACAGACTGTCAATCAGCTAACTCTACCGAAATCACCAATTTTAAAATCCCTATTAGAACACCACAGTGTTTATTTCCTGTGATGAACATTCTATGCTTACATTTACACGAGTGATCCACTTGAAATCCTGGATGTCAGCAGTTTAAAACCACAAATTAATATATAATTACTTTAAGGCACGTAAGAGCACCCTAATAACTGACATCAAGTAGAACAGACTTCCCTTCAGGAAATTTTTGTCAGCTGTCTTCTCTTCTTTAAAGATGCTAAATCAGTATCATTTTGGAAAGATGGTAAGAAGGAGAAATGCAGAAAGTTAAGAATAGATCTGATCATTTCAGTTGCTCCTGAAAGAGTTTACCGTAATTTACCGGTAAAATACCTCAATTATAAGGTATTCTGGCCAAATCACCAATATGTCAGTTGGATTTACCACTAGCTAAAAACTAAAAGAAAAAAAGAAAGAAAAATAATCAGATACTACATCAACATGACAGTACAGGATCAATATTGCCTACCCCTGAGTAGGACTGGGTATAGCAGCACCAGTTGGAGAACATTTTGCAATGCCAGCACTGCACTTGTAGTCCTATACTGTGGCACAGCTTTATATGCCCACAGGTTATTCTTTAAGAGCACTTATTTCAAACAGTATTAGACACAAGAATCCCTTTAGTTGCATTGGTTTTCAAGTGGAAAAAACAGTGAAAATTATATAGTGGGCTATACTATTAGTACAGTCCATTCGTAGTGTTAATGTACTGGTTTAGAGCTGTGTTCCAAACTTGGTAAGCCACTGTCTTCTATGAGACTACTTGCCTCTTGGTTTTCTGCACCAAAAAAGCCCAGTAGAAATCATGTTGTACCAGTTTTGAGCAAGATGTCTTGCAAGTCATCTGGAAGTGCCAGTATAATATCATTGATGTGTGTCTGCAGCTTTTTCAGTGTGTCAGTTTTCACAGGAAGATGTTCTCTGTCAGCCTGCAACTGTGAAGGTACCAGAAAACATGATTTGTACTAAAAATGCAAGTTTACCTTAAGAAATATCAGACATGTATTACATAATCTGGAAAATGAATTCTTCATTTGCTGACTAAGTAGGAATTTGGACAACAGCAGGTTTCCTCAGCAACCACACAATAGTGAGAGCAACACTGATTTGGGCTTTCAGTAATAACAAGAAAATTTGGTTTTCTTCTTCCTTGGGGATTCAGATCAGTCATAGATTTCCAACTAATTTAAGAAAAACCCCAGCAATACAGTAGTTCCAGCATAGCTGAATGATATTGGGAAGCCAAATGACTTTTCAGGCATGGCTAAAATTGATTGTTTTTGTTTTTAAAGCCTGAATGAATGACTGACTCTTTAAACTACCTACATCATGAAAAAGATTTTCATTTATGTACTTGCAAAACCAACTATATAATGCTTTTATGTAGCTAAGTCATGCTCAATTCAGTTACTTACCAGTTTATTTTTTAACTTTAAGATAAGATCCACCGTTTCTACCTCAGTATGCTTCTGACTCCAGAAAACCAAGTTCTAAAATAAAAAAAATTAAGCACTTAAATATTTATGGTCACATATGTAATTTTCAAAAGTAGTCTTAATCTATACCTAATGTTCAGAATAGGTATTTTCCTTATTCCTATGCCATTTGCTAACCTCGTTTTACTCATGCACTGTCTTTACTGTGAACTGCAAGATCTGCTTTATTTGCATGTTTGCCCAGTACTTCACATAACAGCAAACTTGCACACAAACATAATACAAATAAATTAAAGGGAAAAAAAATCTTGCCAAACAGGCTTAGGTTGAAAAAGAGCATCTACAATGCAAAATGGCAGCGAATGATTACCAAATCAGAACTGCCAGCACAGTGCAACAGTAAAGTAGTTCAGTGCAGTGCTTACTGTTTCTAGGGCATTAAAGGAGGTCACAGTTGATACCTAGTAAGATACAATCAAGTGAATTTTCTTATGGAAGTTCTGCTCCCCTACCCCCTTATGACTGACCTATGAAAGACATTTGTTCATGTACAAAGAAATATTTCTTTTGTGGATCAAAAGTATAAATAATAAAGGAGCAGAATCGGTAATAAATTTGTAACACATTTCCTTTTCTTTGATTAAGTTAAAGTCAAATACAGTTGGATAGAGTCTCAGTTGTATAACTGCAAATTATTTGGGCTGCTCAATTTGAACAATCTGCTTGGATTTGTTACATTGTACTGTTTGGGAATTGACAAGGCAAAGGATAAAAACAAATGCTTTTGAAAAATAACCAGAGCAATTTTATTTGTTTGTTTTAAAGCTGTAGTGTTGCCTTACTTTGTTTTCGTTCTTCCTATTCTCTCTCTGGCTGTAAAATGTCTTCTCCTCTTGCAATTCCTTTCTCTATCACTTGTTCCAACTCAAATTATATTGATACCCACTTTGGTTTCTTAATTAAGGAATAGATCTTACGACATAACAATATTTATGTGGCATTTTGTTATATATAAACAGATTTCACTTCTCAGCTTTCCATTACTATGGATCAACTGTAGGCTTATTTACTAACCATATCTAATTAGCTGTGAATTAGAATGCCAAATTCGCTGAATTTTTACCTTTAAAGCTACAAGCTGTATCACAACTAAAAATATGTTGTCAAGGATGCCAAGGATGGGAGCTGAATAGAATAATATTATCAAGTAAGAAGAAAAAGCTTTTTTTTTTTTGGGGGGGGGTCGGCGTGTGTATTTAATTTTAAAATACAAAACAAAACAGAAAGTACTAAATGTATGTTTTAAAATGATGACAGTTGTTATGACAAGTTAACTGTATTTTATATTGTTCTCTTGCTGTGTTAGTTCTAGCTTGTACTTGTTTAACAAAATCATGTTTTGCTAGATCAGAATTCACAAAACTGTCAAGAATTTCATGTTCAGCCTACGAAAACAGGAGTAAAACTGACTTTTGGGGAATATATTTTTATTACAAGATGATAAATACAATCATAAGCACACATTTTTCTAACCTCATTACAGAGTGCTTCTAAATGAAGGGCCTCTAACTTCTGCGTCATTTCCTTCTGCCGGCTCCTAAACCAACCATCAAAGTTTGGTGATTTCAAAAAATGCCTGGTAAAACACCATAGAAAAATACATTTTATATTTTAAGTACAATTTGGTAACAGTGTTTTCTACATCATCAAATGTAATTATATTTGAGATTGAAGAAGGTATCAGAACCTTTTCTCTATTTACTTTCAAAAAGATGTATATTCTGAAGTAGATATTAACAGGTTCTTCTATTAATTAAGACAAGGATTGAGAAAAGAATGTAAAGAACATGTGTCTGAAACACAATAAAGATTAGGAAATTGTAGGAAAAAGAAATCAAGGCTCAGTTTGAAATAGCCTAATTTCTATCTTTGTGTTTGACTGGAAGGAGGAATTAAGCTAGAATCAGAAATAAAATCACAAATAACACTGATCTACAGAAACTTGTAATGTTAGCAAAGAAAGAAATTTAAGCAAGTAAAGTATACTTAGCACTATCAATTTCTATTAAAGCATATATTCTAAAAGAAAGTCTTATTCAAATCAATTCTGATTGTAAGTTTGCTCAGGAAAAAACAGCATCAATATTACTGATCTGTCTTAATTTATATAATTTTTTATACTGATGAAAGAAATTACCTGTAAAGTCCTATCCAATCTCCTTTTAAACCTGAGGTGAGCTGTGGTCCTGCTTTTTCCAGTGTCTTCATGAAGTCATCTTGGCTAAACTGCCTCAGCTGTGGAGGACTCTAGGAAAGAAAAAAAATAATTAGCAGACCTTAATTTCTCTAATCACCAATTTCCAGCTCATTCAAATTATACTTCCTTACCTTCCAGGGTGATATGCATTTCTGCAAAGGCATTAGGCTTGCCACATAACGTTCCTGGGGAAAGGAAAAGGAAATGTTGTTTGCATAACCAGTATTAAAGATAAACAGTCCACGTGTGTGTTTACTTATTGATTGTGACCACAGCATTTTCTCTTCTCAGTGTTAGTACAGGGTGGGGTTGTGCATATTTACCACCTGAGAAGACAAGAAGCTTATCTTATTCAGATTGTATTTCCCAACTCCAGAACTTTAAGCCAGCAAAGTTCAAGAAGGACATGAGGCAAAGAAGGACAGGAAGCAAACATACACATAGAATATCTATATCCTGAACTTCATCCACTGGTAAATCTTTCTCTTCTTTGGAAACAGTCCACAGGTACCTTCATATCATGTGTGATTCCAAACAATAACCACACTTTCTATCAAGTGTTTGGAAGAGATTTTCTGAGTCCCTCACCCAAACATTAGAGTTAGAACTAACCCACAGAACACTGTCTGAGCTGTGGCCATCTCTGCTCTAGCAAGGCTTGGCACAGGCATGGCCAGAGCCCCAGGACACAGGGAGTGAGGCCACCACCAAGTGTCAGGTGTGACAGCAGGAGGCAGCTGTGCCTTGCCAGCTGGATCCAGCACTGGACCCAGGGTTGATTCCAGGGGTACACTGGAGAGCTACTGGACTTAGGGTACTCCTTATTAGTTATGTAAAAACCCCATTAGTCTAAGTACTCACTAATGGAATAATGAAACTTTCTGTCAATTCCAAGAAATACCGCCGAAGTATCACACTCTGTGCTTCTGTAGGACGTTTCTGTTGCACTCCCTTAAAAAAAACCCAAAACAACAAAACACAGTCAGTCTGTTACTCCAAAGCATGTAGGTAGTTGTAGTGGGTTTACTTTTTATGAATATTTATTCCAGTGTTTCTGTATTCGTTTGCCATAAGCCCACACACAGCACTTCCTACCCTGAACCAGGAAAGGAAAGCAATAGCATCAAGTCCTTCTGTACAGGTATTTGTCTTTGCAATTACTGATTTTTTTATTTTCATGTAAAGAAACTCAAGGAAAGAAACGTTTCCATAAACAAGTGTTTGCAAATCAGTTAAAAATTGAAAGCTCCAATTCTCACACACCTCATGTGTGAGACTTTTAGACCAGAGAGACCAGAGTGGGGATGGCAGAGTATGGAAAACCTCAACAGATGAACAGATGAATACCTTTAATCCTCTAAAGTATTAAGCTAACTTATTGAGTCCTACCATTCATATGGTTATAGAAGCTGCTAACAAGGCAGCAGCCCTTCTACAAAGAGGGTGTCTATCCATCTATTTAGTTATGAACTGGAGCAAAGGAACCAGAATCCAGTTTCATTTTGATTACACAAAGTGCAGCTTTAAATGAAACCACTGTACAACAGCACACAAAATACACAAACCAGTTTCCATTAAGAAGTGACCTACACCATTACCTTTTGCAACTGCTTAACAATTTCTTCATCTTTGTTCAAGTATGGCTTGTAAGAGGTATAAACACCTAAAGAAAAAAAGCAGCATATAGCCAAAGGAGAAACGGGGTATGCTCTTTAAAATTAAAACACTGGCAATTTAACTCTGAAGTTATTACCAGGTTTGGAGTCCAAAGTTTTTAGGTTCTTCAGTTTTTTCACTTTCACCTGCTTTGGAACTTCACCTGCCAAAACACAAAGCTGCCTTACTTGAAGACTATCCAATATTGTAAGAAACACAAGAAACATTGACAACAATCCAAGTATATCTCCAGAAACATCCGGCAAACATGAATAACAGCAAACACTTTTCACTTCATATAAGGGTTCCTTGCTGAAAAGAAAAAAAAAAACCCAAACCAAATACCTGAAAATCAGCAAAAACCCAAACAAGCAAAAAATGAACCAAAAAACCCCACAAACAAAAAAAGGATGACCTTCCAAATCCAAGCAGCCAAATAAACATACAGATATATAGCAGTGAAAAATTGTTTCCTTAAATTCATATTTTTATTCCATTTTCCTTTGTTCCCCTTAGTGTAAATGGTTTTGGGAACAAATCTTTGGTACCTTGGCAAAACTAAAAATTGTATAGAAGAAAATAAAACAGTGGCCAGAGATTAAGTGTTGTAATAAAATGAATTTAAATCTCCTTCGTCATAGGCCATACTAAAGGCTTTTGTTTTGTTTTTCCAATTTATCCTGCTCCAACCAGAAGACCCTAAACCCTGTTAACAGTCTTGCAGCCTCAGCAGAACCTTCCTCCTAAATCTATTTGGCTGCTCAACTTTGGAAACGGCAACAGTTAAATTGCTATTGGAACTGATGAGTGGGGGGAAAACAAAAAACAACAACAACAACAACAAATAATCAGAAGCCCTCTCTTTGTACCTAAAGAAATAAAATATAAATTTTTAAAGACATATCAGACAGGTACATCTCTAGAACTTCCTGACTAAACATTTCCCATAGCTACATCAAAACTAGAATTTCATACTTGAAACTGTATATCAGATTTGAAGGCCAGCTGTTTACATGGTTTTTCAGAGTTTAATTAAGATTCTACTTTCCAAACATTAACTGCACAGCAGCGAAGTAACTCTTCCCCACAGTACCCTAAGTCCCGACAGGTATTTTGATCATAGACAGACACGGTATTTTAAAGTAAAGCGAAACCTTACCTAATTATATTGAACACAGTACGTAATTCTTAATTAATTCAGTGTATTCAGAAGTTAATTTTAACTTCTTCTACAAAAATTAATTTTATGGTGTTTTATCTTAATTGCACATTTATGCATTCCCACTGTCAGAACAGCATAGTGGACCTGTCACAGCGAACAGCTACATTCAGGAATTTCATGCAATAATTAGAGTGGTGCTGTATTTTACAGGCTGGCAATTGACATGTTATCCAAAGATTACATGAAAATTCTACTCAATTGTGTAAGGAAATCATCCAGACTGAACAATTAATAATTACTGGAATATTGCCTGATAAGAAATATATTATCAAAATACTGTCAACAACTTTTTATATCACTGTAACATTCAGACTTAGCTTTCACACAGGTCTTATGTTCTATGCTGGCTGTGACTGATTTATTACATTCTACTCACACTAATATTAACATCAGTAATATATTATGTCTCATTTTAATACCTTATTGGTAGAGATACAAAATCAGGACTCTGTAAAAGGTAGAACATTACTACTAATGAGTATTACTACCTTTTGCATTTAATATACTAGACTTGACAAGACATAGAGATGTCAAGATTCTAATTTCACTTGACAGATTAACATCCATGAGAATTTAGTTAGCATTAAACTAAATTAATGGAACATAATTACATGTGTTAGTAAATAAATAAGCACACCATTAGATCTTGTCACACAGGATTGTAGAAGATATTTTTACTTCACCTGGAAGTTTGATATCTCCAATTCGGATAATGTGAGGCCAGTGCTGAAGTGTTTTAGCAAAAAAGGGATTTGTCACCCCTAGAATGACAGACGGCCTAGAAAAGTAATGACAATGTTTAAAATATGACAGCAACAGCTTCTGCCTTAACAAATACAAAAGGTAAACTTAAATTCTTAACTTGAAATTATTTTCCTTTGGTATTTAAGAGTTACATTTTAAATTGCACCTAAGTGCATAAATGTTTATCAAAGTTACAAAGTTCTAGAAAATAAGACAGAGGCATCTTAAAATACAAACAACAGTGAAGAATAAAAATGACATCATCTGCTTAGACTTGGCTAAATTCTGCCCATTTGCAACGGTGAGAACAGGGCATTATCTGTTACTGGTGTTTTGTGATGTGCTGGTTTTTTGTTTGTTTGGGTTCTTTTTTTTAATGAGCAGGAATCTGACCCAAATTTGAAAGACAAATTGCTACTTTTCAAGGTTTGATTGTAACAAACTCTCAGTACTTGAATGTGCATATCATTAAGAAAATGAGATGCTTAATATCCCACTTGCTTTAAGCAGCAGTTACCAAGTGATGCAGCACAAGCGCTTTAACAGCACTGTGCCCCAGCTCACACCCTGCCAGATTTTTCCATCTGCTCCATGCTTGGCATCTGGCTTGTGGGGTGCACAGGGGCACCCAGGGAACAAGAGGCAGTAAGAGCACAGGGCTGCTGCTACAGCTCAGGCCTGCAGAATTGGGGATTTATAGCACTGATATGATGAAAGATGAACATATTTTTCAATATAGTGGTTGCCATTCATTTTACAGTCAAACATCAGCTACGGACTACAGCAACAAGTCTCACTGAAACTGCCATCTTAAAAATAGGTTATCACCATTTTGTTACACTGGTCATGAAAACCCCAAAATGTAACACTTTCTGTACCCTACCCTTAAGTTTCCCTGCTCCCCTCTACTAAGGTAATAAAATACACAGAATTGGCATCTTTTGGATTCTTCACCTTCTTAGAGCCACGGCTTTAAAAACCTATTTCCAATCTTTCCAACTTTTTGTTTTCCATAAGAAAGTCAGAGCAATTTCAGCTATATTTCAAATACTAATCTATGTAGTAACCAACCTTTCTATTTTGCTACAGAGAAGTGGATGCAATTTTGAAACGTGGGTTACTAAACTTTAACAACATTCATCCTGGAATTATTTTTAGAAACTAAATTAGATACTGCATAACCATTCCCATGGAACACAATCTAAAACATATTGCCTATGTTTATGTGTTTTTCCATTGCTCTATCTCTGCCAATACATCCATTGAGAGGAAAACTACAGTAAAAAAAGCAACAAAGCAAACAAAAAACCCAAATCAACAACCTCTACCTGTTCTGACATTAGAAGAAATTTATCTATTAAAAGATCAGTGAATCTAACACATGCACTCCATTCCCAAATCAAGCTGCATTTAAATAACATATATTAAGAAATACTGGAGGTGTATGCTCTCAAAATAAGAGCAGGATTTTAAAAAAATAAAGGGGAAAAAATGTGTCCTTAAAGCAGTTTCAAACATCACTGGTTTTGGACATTCATACTCTTAAGAAAAATAAGCTTAATTTCTGAATTATTTAGAGTAATAACCTAATAAATTTAGTAAAGAGATATTTGATTTTTAAATTGTCTCAACTAGGACACCGACTTAGCTTTACAAAACAGCTGTATGGATGTTGAATTCTACAAGTCACTTTGTTTAGCAGTTAATTAAAAATTAAAACAATTACAGCAGAATTTCCCAGGGAGCTATTCTGGAGCTGATGTTGCACAGACAAACCCTTATGGAAAAGCAAGAACTTTTCTTGGTTTCACACTTACAGTTTGACTTATTCTGTAGAGAAGTATCCTATGAAGCCCAAGCCTAGTTTAATTATGGCATTGTTTCATAACTTCTTTGTCCTATCTAACTGGAATGAAAACTTAAATCAGCTAATTACTGCACTCTGCAAGATAAGTCTTAAAAAATAAAGAGTCTAAATCTAATTCTCTAATGATAGAAATCCAGAATAGTTGAACAGTATTTTAATATGAGTGGCTTTGAGCAACATCTTCCCCAGAGAGTTTGATTTACTTACGGGGCTTGTGTGCGAGTTGTGTATTCTTTGAATTCACTGTCGTGGATGGTGAAGTATGGCCTGAAATCACTGCAGTACTTCAGTGGTGAAATACAGCTGCAAGGTACAAGGAGGATGATCTTGGTTTATGTATTGAGTGCAAACTTTCATGAAACACACAAGCAAATCTAAAATTTGTAACGCTTCGTCACACTCAGATCAAATGAAGGTCCACTCAGCTGGAATCTTACACTGACTCCCTTACTCATAGTTAGAAAGCTCTACTGCATTTACCTAACAAGGGCCAACACAGTTTCTGAAGACTCTGCTGGTGATGGTGCCATCACTACAAGTGGTTCTCCCAGCAGCACCAGCTCCCAAAGCATCTGAATGTGAAAGAACACTGGACAGAAACATCTAAAAACAAATTGAGATATTTTAATACATTTGACATCATAAAATACATATTTCTTCTGGTTAATAAATGGATAAAAAGGAAGATTGTGGTAGTATTTTAATAGTAATTTGAAAAACATAAAATACTCTTGTAAAATGGAACATTTAATGAACTTGCTTATTTATTGCAGTTTGAGCCTGTATGTTGTTCAAACTGTGTTTTAGCAAACTTTACAGAAAAAGAATATTAAAACCAACACTGATAAATGTTAGCTTATAAGCCACAAGATGTGTTAAGGAACTGTCATAAACCAAAAAACATGTGGGAGTTCACAACTAGGAATCAATCAGTCCAAACTCCTACCTGAAAAGATCTACTTCATGAACAGTCGGTAAAGCCATGGAGATCTGAGCATCTGCCTAAAAGACATCGCAATGCTTGGTTTTTAGTCATCAGAACACCTAGGCATTAAATGAAATGGTTTCCCTTAAATGCTTACAGACAGTAGACAGTATATACCCTAATTATTTATGTACTGCTGCAATATACAGTACGTTATCTCCACAACTACCTTTGTGTTCTATGAGCAAGACCTCCCCCAAGACACACACACACCCCACCCCACTTACAGGCATGTGACTTTCAGTCCAGAAAAGATATAAAATACTGAAGCTGTTTCGAGCAACTGCACACGAAGGCACAGATTTGTTTTATAACCATCTTCTATGGCTAAAGACTTTTAATTCTGGATTCATCCTCAAAAAAACCCAAACTATCCAAACATTAAAAGGATGTTCAGGTTAGTAATATTGTCAGCCTACTATCTTCTTCCAGGGTCTGGATATCTCTCCCTGCGCAGGGTAACTGGGTTAGAATACCCTTTCTAAGAAGAATACAAATCTGGACTACTCCATTCAAAGTTTCAAAGATTGTGGATTTCATTATTATCACAGTGTATGATGATTTGCTACCAATCTTTTCTAACAAGTTTAAAGTAAAAGAATGAAAGCAGATCTCTAGTTTTTCTGGGATTATATGCAATATCAGTATCTAATCTCTACCTGGTGCATATTCCGTACTATCGGTGTTGTTCCAGGCTTGTCACGATACGTTGGAATCCGCAACTTGAAAAGAAAAAGAAAGATTTATTTTCCCTTAAATAAAATGCTGACTTAGAGATAATTTGTAATACTTAGAGAAGATATACTGCAGCATGATGAATTTCCAATTCCACCTACAGAATTTCCAATTGCAAATTGAATACTAGAATATGAAAATAATACTCTAGTTAAAAAAGAAAGAGACTTTTGGTAAAATAAAACTGTTACTGTAATTTCAATAAAAATACCTCTAAATGTTGAAAAGAATGATCTGAAATAAGGTCTTGGGGGTTTAAGATGTTACAGAATTACTTTTAGAAAAAATCCTCTCCTAAAACATCAAGATGTTCTGTCGAGTGAGACAGAATCCAAATAGTCTGAACATATGTATGCTTCTCTGACCTCACAGTTTGCATCTGTATGTCTCAAGTACAACAAATGTAATCATACTGGAAGCTGGTACGCACAAATGGATGTCATTTACACACAACACTTAAAACTGCCCAAGCAGTGTAAAAAAACAGGGACAATATCACTGGGCAACAATTATGGCTTTACTCAGTTTAGGAATGCAATTTCAGCTCTGATGGGTAAGAATTACTGATGAGATAAATGCAGGCAATACCCAAACAAGACATATCTGACACTCCTCATCATCCAGCACCCAGAACTCTTTTATTAAATTTCTGCTTTCAGAACAGCTTCAGAAACTTCTTTCTCTCCCTGGTGATGCACATATGTCTTTCCATAAACTTGAGAGTATCTGCTGAGAAGGTACTTCTGGCTGTAACCTCAGATTTCATCAAATCCATTTAATTGCATTTCGTATGGAGATGTTACGACTCCCACAGGCCCAGTTCTTAGCCACTGTTTAAACTCTACAGTTCTTCCCTATGCACTAGATACAATTTCTTTAATAGCTTTCTTCAGACACATTTCGCTGCCATTGAAAATTATAAACAGCACAAACAATTATTTCTGGTGTGTCGGTCAAAAAAAGGTTTTTACTTGTCAACTTTCAGGAATGAGAATGATTTTCATCAATATATTTAATTTGCTTGACTGGAACTTAACTCTCAGTATTTTCAAGTGCTATGTTATGTTTGATTTGATGAATATAATTAGCACTAAAGTCTCCTAGAATGCAAATTCCAGAGGGATAATACAGATACTGCTATTAGTAGTTGTATTGAAACATCACTTTTTAGTATCTACTAGAATTAAATATTAACCTAAGCACTATAAAAGATCGTCCCCTCCTCTCCCCAGTCAAAGCACCTAATCAAGATCTCCCAGACCTTCACTCTGAGCGCTGCGAATATCTACTCCTGTTTGGAAGAATAGGACAATGAAATCAAGGCACAAGACAGTGAGGACCTGTACAGTAAAAGGTGGGGGAAACACCCTCAGAGAAGAACAAGTGCAGGAGTCCTTACCTTCATGATAACACCCATAATAGGCAACTGCAGAACTTTCCCTGGAACTGGTGGTGGCCAACGATCAACGTCGCTACAGACTGAAAGAAAAATACAATGGTTTCTGTAAGCTATAAATCAGGATCACAGAGTCACCTTTGTGCACACTGCAACTTTAAATTAGTGCTAATAGTCCACAGCAGATCTACTTGTCTCTTGATCACATTAAACATGTTTTACAGCCTTTTAGACATTCTTCGTGTATTATTCCATTAGAACTACAAAGAAAACAGTGTTCTCTGGCCTTCCATTTTTTGTAGCAATGAGACTAACAATTAGTTGAAGAAATGTTATCTGAGAAACCATGAAAGTACATACTAAAAAATTTGAAAAGAACACCTCCATTTATGTACATTGGCTACTGCAGAACCAGTAAACACCAGCACTTCAGGAAAAAGCTGGTTTCTACCTTGGCTGGAAAGTTTTCCAGCATTTTCTTGTAAACCATTACAAATATAATACATAATTCTCATAGTTTCTACAGAGCTTATTTTGCTCATAATACAATCTCTCAAGAAAATAGGTGATTGAAAAATGCAATTCCTTCATGGTTTACACAAATTGTTTCTCAGTGAAAGCACTAAAACATGAAAGTTGTATGGGGCAGGCACAGTACACAGAACAGAGCTCTCCCAGGCAAAGAGCAAATAACTTTTCTATTTATCTTTCTCCAGCTCTTTCAGCTCTGCAGTAAGGCTGAGGTACCTGTTACCAGTGCTGCTCTGTTGCTTTTTCCATTTGGTCAAAAAACAAACAAATCACACACACAAAAAAAACCCCAAACCGTCAAGCAAGATGACAGTTGCTTGAGCAAAAGTTGTAACACTGCCCAAAAGGCTTGCGTGGTGAAGAGTGCAAACTAAGGATTGCCATCAGCTCCTTGTGCTCAACAGCTGGTCCTGAATCATGCACAATCCTAGATGTGTTTCAGGAGGGACCTCCAACTGGCTCAGGAAGGATACAGAATTTGATTAGCTCTGTTCAGTGATCTAGAAGTCAAGCCAGTTTGCTAAATTTTCAACACTCTACCCTCCAAGAAGACAAAACCACAAACTAGAACATGACAGTGTTGTTTATTTCTCCAGAAGAAGAATGTTATAAGAGCTCCTCCAGAACAACATTATAGGACCACTACCTGCTTCCAGGAAAGCTTCACTTTTTTCAAAATATTCTGGTGCTATTTGCTTAAGCATGGTACGAAAGAGGTGGACATAAGGCAGCTTGCTGATGAGGACCAGCGACTGGAATAAAGAGTAACAAAACAGAATTTCAAGTTAACTCTTTCCCTCAGTTCTACTGCATCTGTTACCCTCAGACAACACCAAGTGTGACTTTTCTCATGCATGCAAGGTAACCACACATCTGACTACAAGCAAACTGCAAACAAACAACTCCCAAAACTTCACAACTTTCTGTCTTTAAATACAGACACCAAACTATCTCTTCTGACAGCAGAGCTGGAACATAGCATAACTGATGTAAAATTAGACCAATTTACTATAAATTAACAACTAATTTAGTCAGAGAGCAAGAGAGTTTTCCTGTTCCTCTGCAGTCACTGAAAAATAATTAACTTCCAAATTAGTATTTTCCTAAAAGAACTGAAATTACCTTCTGAAAATAGCCTCTTTTTAATGATTTGTCTCGAACTTGTCTGAAATACACATAGCCATAGTAATATGCTGAATCTTTCTGCAAAACAAAGGAAAGAATTCAATACAACCACCTGATGCTGCCCTCCTTTTTGAAGCATTCAACATACAGTTTAAAAGCCTATTCCCCTGCAAGCTCCAAAGTTGATTAGATACAATAAACTGGAAGGATTACTGTTTATTGGTATTATCTTTTTTTAGTAAGCACTTCAAAGAGGAAACATCAGCATGTGGAAACAGCTGTGCTTTCTGGCTTTACTATTTTTATATCTACATTCTCCTGACACACTGTGAAACCAAAAATAGAAATAATTTCTTGAGGAATAAATCAACACTTATAATTCTGCAAAGCAGCACTAAAAAGATTTTAGCAGCTAAAAACCTTAAAGCCCTGACTTGAAGAGATAAAACCCAGTCTTTCAATGTATTAGTTTTATAAAAGATTCTTGGAAAATTATGGAAGTAGGCTCTCACATTTCAAAGACAAGACATCAGCTTCATCCTTCCTCCAAGCAGGAATTCTAGTATTTGCCACATAAACAGAACTAAATTGAGTTTGAGAATCAGGCTCCCAAAGGCCTCAATATTCCCTATGGACATGATGAGAACAACTTTTTGCCACTACCTCTTTTAGGCAACTGCTCCATCTTCAAAAAGTAAAGGGTGGAAACAGCCAAGTTGCTTGGATTTTTTTAAAATTAAGTTATAAAGCACTTCATATTTCCACAACACTAATGGTTCTTACAATTCGATCTACAGGTTTCTAGTCAATAATGAAACAGATCTGGGCTTCAGTTTAACTCCTTGTAATCCAAAATCCATACTAACAAAACTTAAAGAATAGTTAATGAAACTAATTATTATTATAATAACATGCTACAACAAACATGAGTTTTGACTTTCAGAACATCCAGTTCAGAGATTTTTCTTTTCAAACATTATATTTAAAGGTGAAGACCCACAAATTACCATTACCCAAAAGAAACTGAACTTCATTTTTTCTCATTTCCAACCTTTAAGTAAACTGGTAGATCTCTATCCAATTGGTCCAGAAAACAACACACTGAGACCTTCCTTCCAGGAGACCGTCGGAATCTAAAACAAAATTGTGTGTCCCCAAGACAACCTACATGGGGGAAGAGATAAACAACAAACACACAGTATTCTGATTTTCAGCCTTGTTTAACACGAGCACTTGCTCATAGCCAAAAAGGTATCAGAGTTTTGGTTCATTTATCTTGCATTGCTCTTGTGAACATTTATATATTTATAATTTTATAAGTGAAAAATTTAGCAGCTTTGGCAACAGTAAATATACTGTCTGCAACAAGGAAAAAAAAGTCACTGCCTCACAGTGACTGTCATGTCTTCAAACAGGTCAAATGACTGTTCTCCTACTGGCATTACCCATTTCATTGGTATGCCTGGATAGTTTTGATCATCTTAGCCACGTCATTGCTCTGCTAAATGGCTGCACTTTGCCTCTTTTTTTGACACCATACAGTTCATACAGAAGTCACACTGTAGGAGTGCATTATGCTGATCTGTAACTCCACAGGCAGGTCTAGGATACGTCATTTTGAAAGCTGCAAAGCTAATTGCTGAAAACTGAGAGAAATTGAGCAGGACTTCTCAGCAATATCCTCAAGGAGGGAAGTTTTCCTTCATTTCTATCAAAATGAATTTCTTAAAGAAAAATGTAACTAATTCTCCAGGGAACTCTTTCACCAGACTTCAAAGTTCAATTTCATCTTCTCTTTCAGTCACACGCATTCTGCTTCAGTAACCACAGACGGCCCAATCCCTCCATCAGAGGCACTGGCTGTGCAGACTAACACTGACATGCCAAGAGCACCCAGGTCTGAGTCCTCAGAACCCCTTGAAGCTGCAGTCAGAAAACCTCAATCCACCAAGACAAAACCAAAAGTAGCAAAACATGGTGTGATGGGACAAGTATTCAATTCAAACAGGTAAAAAGTGCTCAGCAATACGGACCCAGTGATAAGAAGAAAAAACAGAGCACGTGCCAATAACACAGCACTTAATATTTGCTTCAGCTTTTCAAAGCTAGTTCCCTTCATCCAAAGAAAAGAAAACCTCACAAACTATTATAAAAACCTACACACAGAAGACCTGAAAGTAAATTACCCTTAATGATTAGTATGTTAAAATATCATTCAAAATATGATGTCTTCTTATTTAGCAACCTCTTCCAGAGAAGACTGGTAAATGTCTATAAATGTCTAGTCTATCCATGCAGAGAAGGTACAAGCATTATTTTAAAGATAACTGTACCAGGAAACTCAGTTTAAAACCACAAAAAGTGTTACCACGTAGTAGCTGACTAAATCAACTTTCCCTTCTAAACACATACCCACAAGTACTGGAATATTATCTCTCTGTAGTTGTAAGAAAAAAAAGTTGAATTAACTTTTTGAGCCATGAAAACCTGGGATAGACTGACCTTGAATTTAGCTGCAAGCTAATAACTTCCTTCGCTGCTATATTACATGAAGTTTTTCTTTATATGTTAAGGCCTATGATGAAAAAAGAAATCATAACAGATAGGATACACTTCCAGCCTTGTGGAAGGCAGGTTTTACACAGGTAATGCTCTCTACAGCATTTGAAACTTAAGCCTACTGGGAATGATCAAGAATCAACAGTTCTTAATAGGGACATTATAAAAAGCGAAAAAGTGGGATTTTTCCCTGCTGAAAGTAAAACCTCCTTACATATACCTATTCTGCCTGAAGCAACTTTCCTACACTTTTATTTGAAAAAATACACCAAAAAAAATGTAAGAAAGCAACTTTTGTCCCTAACACGTGATTTTCTACCTTCAAGATATTTATAACCATTAACAATGAGAGTAATTAGAAGATACAGTTAACTCATCTTTCAATAACAGAAAGAAGCTCTGCCTCTATTTACATACAGAACAGCAAGAATAGAGAAAATATCTTAATTTTATTGACATTTAGACAAAGGAGAAAAACTAGCCAAAACGCTTTGTGAAATTACATAAGAGAGAGCTCACACACATTAGAAGCACACATCTGTATCACCCCCGTTCGAGCTGTCATACTGCAGATCATCCCAAAGCACAGTCAGTGCAGTTACAGGAACAAGGCTGGTCCTGCAGGTTTTGACTTTTGTATAGAAATAAATGTGAAAGGAAGTATCTGAACTTCTGCCATATCTTTTTGAAGGTGGTCCAACTCATCAGCCACATGCCCCAAATTCTCTTTGGCAGCAGAAGAGCAGAAGTCTGGATTCAAGAATAATTTAACAAGCAGGACCACACACAGCCACAGGCACAGCAAGAACGGAGAAGATAGAACAGTTGTGAAGGGAAAACCTCAGTTTTCTAAATGCTTTTAAATTTAGAAGTCAGTTTCACTGTTATGAACTTAGAAAATATACATTTAGTCCTTTATGAGAAGAGAGTTCCATATACTTTAATTTGCTTTATTAAATCCTTCACATTCTATGCCTACTCTCCTCTCTACCGTGACAATACTATTATTTTGTTCAAATAGCAAGATAAGGATGTTCATTCTTTACTTGCCAAGTATTCTGAAACATCTCCACAAATATCATCTGGAAGGTCTTACACGCTTACATAAACCGGAGAAGAATCCTCAGACCTTACTGCAATGCAGACAGTTGCAGTTTTATATTTAACCTTAGCTGCAACATTTCTGTACTGCAATATTAATTAAGACATCTAAATATGTATTTGATCTAAAGCCCAGAATATATCCTGTCAAATTCTATCTTTTTAAACACAGTTTAGTCCAACAACAGATAACTACAGAGTGAAAGAAGCACTTACCCGAATTAGAATCTGGAAAAGACAAATAGCAAATATTGGTTTTCTAAAGGGTAGGGAAAAGAAAAGAGAGCTGTTATATTTCCTGAGATATAATATATTTATCTATTTCCTAAGCTAAAACCAAATGATATACAGCAACCATGACTCACCTCTTTATCTGTGAGTTTGGAATGTGGAGGATATATCACCTACCGGAAAAAAACAGTATTATTTTATTTGAAAATAAGCTGGGTATAAGCAGTAAGTTTCCATCAAATATTTTAACAATACAATCCTCGAACACCTTCCTAGCTTTAGTACATTTTTAATTGTAAGCTATTAATATTATGTCTCAGTTCTTATCTTCATATGCTTTTAAGCTTTCTTGATCACCCATCTTTACAAGGTATTTTGGATGCCAGTTAGAGACCATACATATTCATTTAAAAAGGTATATTCAGAGTGTACATTCAGAGTACTTGAGATTTTTGGTACAAAAGGTCTCAAAGGAGAGCAAGCTTAGATCTTTTAGATTTAACTTGTACATGAAAAATGCAGTAGATGATCACATTTAAAGCAAACATACGTTATTATCTGAAATCTGTTGCAATCATAAGTTAGGTTAGAGTAACCAAAATTCAAACACAAAACACCCTCTATATTATTATTGACTCTTGGAGGATGAACACTAGTCCCTAATGACAACTGTGAAAGCTCAAGGAATAAACTCAAAAGCATGGCTTTTTGTACTTACAGGAAAAAAAATTGATCATGTAGTAAGTTTTCACAACACAGAAATCAAAAATGATGCAACACAATATAAGATGCGGAAGCACCATTATTTCAAAAAAGAAAGGATGTACAAAATCAGTGATTATGCAAGAGAGAATAGAATATACAAGAAATAGGACAAACCTCAGACACCTAAATTTCACCTAAAAAGGTCCTCAAAGTAACCCACAACCCACTCCAAAACTCCTGAAATAGGTGGCTAGCTTGTAAGCAGAGGAAATTTGACATAAATTCCAGGATTATGTTTCAAAGAAGGTTTCAGGGCTTCCAAAGATGGGACCTAGTACAAGAGCAGAAGTTCAATGCAGGAACAGTAGTTTCCTGCAGAGTCGTCATCTTACCGTACAGCTAACATCCTGTTATCTCATTTAATCTTGTTTTACTAAATGTAAGTAAATTTATCTCCTGATAAAATAACGCTATCCTACTCTATAGAAAACAACAAATACACCCACTGGCTGATCTCTGACTAAGCAACTTTCTGTCTCCCATCCATGAAGTCTCCAGTGCATTTTTTTTTCCCCTCAGTCTCCTATCAAATGATGTCCACCTGTAAGACATTATTAGTGTAACTGAAGCTGAAAGCAGACACGAGTGGAACACTTGTATTCTGCATGTAGTAAACCCACCACCATCTCTTTTCCAACTCTTAATATCTTCCTTTTCTATCTTATGCTAAGCAGTACACTAAATGTAACTCTTTCAGTAGCTGAATGATGCTGAAATTATCCACATTTAGTCAGAAGACTGGCATACAGACTTGAATTCATACTCCTCCCCCTCCCTAGCAGGTGCTTCTTCTCAGAATTCCTATATAAATTGAAGCTAATTATTCTTCCTGCAGCTACATACAGAAAAGAAACCAAACAGGCCTTAGTTCTGTAGACATTTTAAGTTTCATTTTATGCACCCAGTTAAATTAACGTGACTGTCAACAGAGGAGCCTGCAGCCAGGACAGAGAGGCTGTGCTTCCCTCAGCCACTGAGCATAGCAGCTGCCCAAGTCACAGGTTATACAGAAAAGCTTGACTTTGTTGTTAACACCACCTTATAACATCAAGGGAGGAGAACTCAGATAATCAGCACAGTATGCTGGGGTTTTATTTGCATTCCTCTGTGGCCAACAGTTATGTATTTTACATATTAAAATAGTTGGATTGGTTGAATTTTAGGCCAGTCTGCCATGCATTTATGCTGGCACGGCTTTAAGGCGAGAGAAAGAAAAAGACACTTTCCCTCAAGACCAAGAGTTTGCTTCGCAGTCACATGGCGAATAGGGTGAAACAGGATGTGAAACTGATCCGAACGGTAATTCTTTTCTCCATTTCCCGGCACTGTGAGCTCCCCGTGCACTCCCAAAGCAGTGCCACAGCTGTACCTGCCTGTTGCACAGAGGGCACAGCTGGGAGTCCCAGCCGTAGCTGTGACACTGCCACGGGCCGGCATCTAGCTTGTGTTGAAGCAAAACGCTTCAAACCTGTAGAGAACCTTATCGCACACCTCAGCGACCTGGAGAATGCTGTTAATTATGAAGACCACTCACATTCTCCTTATCATCACACTTTTTAACACCTAGATGCCATGGAAATCAGCGCTATTCGTACGCAAAGAAAGCCAACGATGTACTTCATACAAATCTCGGCACGCGATGCAAACCATTAAAAGCGCCCGCTGACAGCACAAGCAGCACCATGAGAAGAGCTGCCCGAAAACCACCAGCCCCACTCGGGACTGCAGGGCCGGTTCCCCAGGACGCTGCCCCGCTCGCCGCTCTGGGGCTCCGCACAAGCACGTTCCCTCAAGCACGGCCGAACTTCCCCCGCCTCTGTGCAACAGCGGGGCCAGAGGAAGCGCCCGATTCCGCCGGGGCCCCGCCGCAGCCCGCAGGCCGCGGGGCGAGCGGTACTCCCACCCGCCGCCGCCGCCGCCGCACGTACCTCCACGGCTTGGCCCAGCTCCAGGTCGAAGCCCACCACACACACGCAGTGCAGCCAGGCTGAGAAGCGGTCCCAGGGCAGCAGAGACAGACACTGGTCGGGACTCTCCGGCTCCGCCGGCGCCGCATCCTCCACAGCCGCCTCGGCACCGCTGGGCTCCGGCTTCGGCTCCCAGCCCCGCTCCCGCCGTGACATAGCCCCGACCCCGGCTCCGCCGCGCGGAGTCACGTGGCCCGCGGCACCCCGTCCGCTCCCTCGGAGCCGCTCAGAGTGGGAGGGGCCAAGCGGGCACCGAGGGGAGGCCAAACCATTCCTGCGCGGAGCGGGGGGGCGGTAGCGGCGGTAGGGAGGGAGCGCCCCCCCGCGGCCCGCCAGGGAAGGGCGGAGGTGCGGTCGCCCCGCCCCGGAGACCAAACGGGCACCGGGCGGGCGGAGCTTTTCGGGCAGCGAAAGGGGCTCCTCTGCCGGGGCTGCAGACACCGCACCTGGCCCCGGGGAGCCCGTCCCACCGGTGCTTAGCGGGGTGCTCGTGAGGGCAGCTCTGCAGGCAACGGATCAAGAAGCTTTCTCTTCCTCTTTGACATATCAGTGACAGCACCTGCACGAGGACGACGTGGCCGCCAAGCAATTAACAGGCGTGTCTCCATCGCGTCCTATACAACGCTCAGCACGGCTCAGGAGGGAGATAGAAATACCCCTCTGGCTGACGGCTGGACAGCTTCACGCTCACAGGAAACTGGGATAATAAAAAAAGCATCCAAATCTCTTAAACCCTCTTTTAGCTCAAGCTCTTTATTTAATAATGTAAGAGCTTTCAAATATTCTTTTAGCACAGTCCAACAGCTATTTATATTTCATTATGAAACATTTTGTAGAGTTAAAAGTGCTAAATGGCTACTTTATTTAACAAAAAAAAAAATCATGCATGCACCCCCAAACTCCTGACCTCTTTTAATTTAATCATTCACACTAGACTTTTGGTTGATTGCTACTAGAACAGCTTCAACAGGAGTAGGTGCAGAGGGGCTGCTTACCTGGATCACTACATGCCATTTTTTCTCCAGAACATGAGTTGCAAATATTAAAACCAAGATAACACATCTATACATACTTAAAAGAAAATTTATGACTCCTTAGATGCACTGTTTCCTTAAGGCCCATTAACATCATTTGTTTATCTATCAAAACCAAACTGCTAGAAATTAAAGTATGCTTTGATCATTGCAGTAATTTTCTAGACAAAGGAGGAACAAACATATAACTCAGACAAAATTATAACACACAATTATCATGGTAATAATTTGAGATATAGTGGCCTTCAGTTATCATAAACCATTAGTGGCAAAGTGAATGTTAGATACAAACTGAGATAGGAATGAGGTTCTGCAGTGTGCAGCCTCGGGCAGGGCTCTACAGGAAGGTTCTTGCTGTCTCCAGCTGCTTCAGGTATTTTACTGTGACACCATGCAACACTCACAAATTTTTGAAGTGGTTAACTCCTGAATTCTGTAAAACATTACACAAAAAGACATGACGAAGACTGAGCTTAATCAAGTACCACCCCAGCGCAATGATTCTCCGTGGCATTTCATTTGCTGTTTCTATTTAAGAACTGAAACAGCCTGGCAAAAGCTTTTATCACTTGGTTTACGAAAAGATTTCATCTCACTGCTTCTTATAACCCTCCTTTGTTCATATTTTTATAATTTCCCTTGTTTATATTCTTGCTGTCATGGGCAAAACAAAATTCTAGCTATTATCATCACGCATGTCCTTCTAGTTTTTGCTGGCCCCTATTTTTAAGTTTCCATGTGAATAAAAAGTGTAAGTGTATCTATGTGAAATAATAAGAATAAAGTACTTAGAGTGATATGCTCTGCTCATTTTACTAAACAGTAAATTAATTCCACTGGATGTTTAACAAATAATCTTTTGGCAGGAGAAAGGTAAGAGAATAGACATGTGATCTTTGATAAAAAAGTACTGAAGAAAGGATTCTCACCTACTGGAGATATTCCCAATAACTAGGGAAACATTGCTTCAGAAAGATTTTTCACTTAGCCATTTCGAATGCATTTTAGTTTTGGTAAGATGTGATTATCTTCTTCAGTTAAGAAAGAATGTACATTAAGAAAGAGAATAAAAAATATTTCTGCATGTATTCTAACATTTAGAAACATCTGAAACTGCTTTCTTCTTCAAGAAGTACCAATGCAGGACAAAAGAGAGACTTCAGAGTTGGGAACCTACTGAGAGCATTTTGCTGCAATTTGCAATAAAGCCTCTTGAAACACTAGGGCTCTGCATATGGAATGTGCCCTTACAAATCTCCAGGAACTCTGCCTTGTTTTGCAGAAATACAGCCGTCTGTTAAGATGGGAAGGGGTTTGGACAAGAGAGACTACTAGAAAAAGCATGTCCAGTGATGTCAGTTGCTGGAATAAATATGAGAAAAGGCCTATGTGGGACAGCTGGGTTCTAAAGATCCACAACTGTTCAGTGTTTGAGCCTGCCTTGCTTTCTTCCACCCTCTATCTTGCTCCTACAGCTGCGATCTCCACAGCACTGTACCCCCTCTCTCAGTAGGATGCTTTCTATCAGGTAGCAGCAAATGTTGTGTTGGCTGCTGGCTGGCCAGGTTCCATCAGCTTCAGCAGCGAGTGACTATGCAGACTGCTCACATGCACAGAGTACACCAAAGAACTGCATAAACATCATCTGCTCATCTCACCTCCCCCCTCCATCCCCTGCCTCGAGATTTCAGTTTAAAGCAGTATTTTATTTGTATTTGAAAATTAGATCTGGTCTAATAAATACATTCATTTAAAACAAATACACACACACAAAAAAAGTCGTAATTATTTTTAAAGCATCTTTTCTATTTTCCGAACAGCCCCAGAAAACATCAAACATTTCAAAAAGTCAATATTAATACTGACTGTTTAATTGATATATTAATAGAAAAGCAAGTAAGAGCTGGTCACATGATGACTATGTTCTGCTAAAATGATAAAGCAGTGAAAATGACAGACATATCAACTTGCCTGATTTCATTTGAAATGAAAAAAACCTGCGTGTAAAATTAGCTACATATTAGCATAACATGTATTAACGGTATGCATGTTACATTATAATTATGGATATATACCAAATATATATATTATCAACATACTATGCAACGTACATATTATATATAAATAGATAGGATATACAGCACATAATAATAAATATTTTAAATCATTGTATAACACACTCGTGTTTATTACATAATGTAAATTGAATAGTATATTCAGTATATGCTTACTCCATATATTACATTAATGTAATTGCCTGTTATGTTGGTAAGACACTCACTTGTATACTGGCTACAAGTATCTTTTTTTTAAATGCAAACTAGAAATAGGAGCAGGGAAGGATCTGAAAGAAAATTGAATAAATGGAGAACCTACCTGACGAGAGGATTAAACTGGCAGAGTTGCTTCTTCTTTCAAATTAATGCTGAAAGATAATGTAATTGTTCTTTACATAACCAGTCAGAGAGTTAAAAGATCACAAACAGAAAATAAGTCTGAAACTAAAGAACAATTATAGCACTAAAATAAAAAAGTTTAACCCCTTCACTAAATCTGGGGTGATAATTAGAAACAATTTATTTAACACTGGAGAAAAATTCTCTGAAACAGTTCCTTACTTTTTGACAGGTTGGTTCAGAACGTTTTAGAAGCTACTTCTGAGGCAAGTTTTTTTTGCAAAAGATACATAAGGATGTAAGTAACAGTTCAAACTATGCTTTCCATTTCCACACTGCTCTATATAGCAGTAAATGCCTTCTTAGACTGTCATATTTTAAATGCAGTATGGCAATTATACATGGAATTGGTTGTATTTCTGAAAATCAGTACAAAATTGATTGGATAAATTGTTGATGAATGAGTTTCAGAGAAAACAACTCAGGAGAAAACTGCATCTCCAACTTTCTCCTTACCTGTTTATTCTGCTTTCATTATCAGCTTGCATCTTAATTTTTACACTAGAAACTGAACTTTTGCTAGGCAGCATGCCTCAGTCATTCCAAATGTAACAATTTCTCTGGAGCCAGGATCTGCCACTCAGCAACTGGTTCATACCTCTGCATTGAAAACTCAGTCTGATACATATTATTTTAGAAGCCTTTTAGATCATCATTGTACAGTACTCAGAAATCTGACACTGAGTTGCCTATAATGCTGCTCGATGTTTTTCTTTCTGAGTCAGTGACAGTTAGCTCAGAATTCCCGATAGGCTTCCTTCAGCATAAGAACTCATTTTTCATCAAGTCATGAAGACTTCGACACACTCAAGCCAAAATCCAGATGTTTTTCAGGTATGCACATAAACTACCTCAGCTGCATTTCATCCTCCTGAAACAGACACCAGCTCTTTAGAGGATAAATGTGACAGTCCCCTCCGCTTCCTTTCCCTTATCCAAGATGGCTATGGAGTGGGCTCTTTCTGCCCTCAGCTATGATGGCTATCGTAACATTTTCATGGACTTTCTGCCCGGAAAGGAAAAAGGATTGACAGAGTGGGATCCTGCTGCCCTTACCTAACATGGCTGCGAGGTGCTCTGCCTGGTTCAGCTGTGTGACAGCGTTTGCAGAAATGACGCACGAGCTGACACCTCCTCCCTCCTCCTCTTTCTCCTCCTCCCTAAGCACAGCACAGTGGCCAAACACTTCACACAGACCTCCTCATCCACTTGTTCCTTTCCACAGTTCTGGGATGGACACTTTCTGGTAAGCAGCATATAAAATGCCTCATAAAACACCTCATAGGAATCAGATCATATAATTGTATCCTCATTACAGAATGCAATTGCTTTTCATATTTTCATCTTAGCCTATGACTCTGCCCCTGATAACTTCTGAACTCATCAGGCAATATGAAATAGGAATTTAAAAGTCTGAGGGATAACTACACCCATGCAGCTCCTCTGAGAGCTGGCACTCATACAGAGAAGGAAGGCTCAAATTAATGTCCTCGATGAGCAGTGGGTCCAGCTCAGTTGTTACATGAGCCATTTGGCAGTGCCAAAGAGAACTAGAAAGGCAGCTGGCACATACCATTGCTTTCCCGTGGGACTGTCAGAGTGGGATTTCTCCAGGGGATGAAGTAGGATTCAGGAAAACATAATATGCCAGTGGCTTACAGTTTAAATGACATCATTTTATTATTATGTTATTATAAATACTTAAAACATCAGAAAAAGGTATCTACTGCTCAGTTTATTATTTTACCTGATTCTCTTAGGCCCTATAGATGGTAATGGATCTTCATCTCAAATTTTACTTTCAGTCTCCCTTCTCTATTAAACATGCACACAAAAATATAAAAAATGCTCTCAGAAACATTCTTTTCATTCCAACACCTGTAGTACCCCTTGTTCCCACTTTTTACACGTTGCAATTCCAAAGTGCTCTCAATTATTTCTACTTTTGCAACTCGTTCCCTCAAATATAACTCCTAATGGGTCTAAATTTATTCTCACTTTCTCCATCTTCTTTTTATACCCTGTTTCTTCTCCCTTTGATTAGATATGGCACCTTGTGTGCTGTAAGCAACAGCCACACTGAATTTCCACTTATTAAAAAAATTAGTAAGAGCAAATTATGATTATATTTATCAGAGTAATACAATCTCATAAGCTGATGAAAGCCATGAAGCGATGTGCCAGATATTTTTTTTTCCCTGTCAGGAGAATTAAAACTATGGATAAACAGCTCTAAAGCTTCCACCTATCAGTTGTTTGTTTTTGTCTTCACAAAATCAGACTTGTCTTAAATCTTGGATTTCATTTCTTTGTTTCAAACACAGATGTTACAGCCTGGTTTTGCTTTTTCTCACCGGATTGTTGGAAGAAAGCTAGTCTGTTATGAATCAACCCCCTTCCCCAAATCACAATGCAGTCAAAAAGAAAGAGAAAAAAAATGAAGGCAGCACTGAGATTTTACTGTAGTAGAACTAAGAACACACCAATCATGCTTTGTCTCATACACTGCACTGCCTTACCTCGATTGCTGCTTTTCCCCTCACCACTGCTGAACTGCCCGGCCCAGCTCCACTCCTGTCCTCCACAGCTGCCAGCTATTTCTACAATCAGAGAACCCTCCCATATCCCTAATCCTAACACCTTGTCACAGGGTAATTATAGTGCTGGCATGACCCCAACATCTATCTTATATCATACAATTTTCACTTGTTTGCTTTACAGGGAATGACAGAATTAAAAATGTATTTGGACTGGAGAGACTCGTTCAGCGCCAGCCTACCATATGACCTTGACAAGTGACCTTTCCTTGGCTTCTAGAAAACGGGCATAAATATGACCTTGGACAATGCTCCGTGATGCACTGAGGGAAGACACAGCACCAGTGACCCCACCTCAGTCCTGTCCCTGCAGCCACTGATCCAAGAGTCCCCCAGCTCCAGCTGCCAACCTGCAACAAAACATGGCAAATATGGCCTACATTTCTCCCATGCCAGGAAACATCAAACCACACTGTGGCTCCCTAGGTTTTTAATCTGGGATCATAAAATGACCAGACACCCACAGGGAAAGCAGGAGGGTGTTCAGGAGACTCCTGCAGTTTCTCATGCAAGCTCTGCTGAGAACGTGTCACCCCAGCTCCTCCTCTGAGCTCCGCAATTTCACAGAATATTCTGAGTTGGAATCAGATCATCGAGTCCAAGTCCTGGCTCTGCACAGGGAGCCCCAAGAATCCCACCGTGTGCTTAAGAGCGTTGTCCAAAAGGCTGGTGAACTGGCAGTCTTGGGGCCATGACCACTTCTCTGGTGAGCCTATTCTAGTGCTCGACCACACTTCTGGGTGAAGAGCCTTCTCCTAAAATCCAGCCTAAACCTCCCCTGACACAACTTCAGGCCAATCCCTCCCCCTTATTTATAAGAGCTAACGGGCCCCGCTCGCCCCCTCCCTCCAGAGCTGAAAACAGCGAGGGCAAAGCGACGGCACGGGGCCGGGGCCCACTCACCTCAGCGACCTGCCCCATGCTAACACGTACCAGCCCTTAGGAGGAGCAGCAGCCCCTCTCTCCCTTGCCCTCTCCCCTCCTGGCCCATCAGGCCGCCCTCTCCCCGCGCGCCCGGAGCGGGGCGGAGCCCGCCCGCGCCGCAGCCTCATCGCACTCAAGGCGCATGCGCGGGGCTCGCCGGTGCGCACGCCGCCCGCCCCCGGCCCCGCCCCGGCCCGGCCCC
>VZTF01009652.1:191592-314595 GCA_013397755.1 Cnemophilus loriae
GGGGCAGCGGAGTTGCACTGGGCGGGCGAAGAGCGCGGAGGTGCGCAGCGGGCCCGCCTCATGCGCAGCCACCTGCGGAGGGGCTGAGCGGAGCCGCCGCCGCCGCGCCCCGCGCCGGGGGCTCCTGGCAGGGACTTCCCGGGGCAGGCCCCCCCGCCCGCTCTTGCGGAGCCGTCGCCGAGGGACGCACACCGACCCCGCCGCCAGCCAGAGCCACCGCTGGGGAGCGACCTGTCAGCGCACCTCGCAGGCTGGCCCCAAGGACCCTTCCCACGCGTTGGTTTGTCCCTGGGAGAAGGAGAGTTGGCAGCCTCTCCATGCCTTATCAAGTTCCTTATCTGAGCGGCTCCCAGAAGCTGTAGACCAGTTCAGCTTTATCTGGTGTAGGAGAGAAGAACAGTGTAGCTCTCGTACTCCATCCTAAATCGAGGACCACCTATTCTGCTGGGGTTTAACACACGAAGATGGTGAAATGCGGATTGCTGTGTGAACCAATAGGTCCCTGTTGTGGAGCGAGGGCTTTGTATTCACCTTCCAATTCCTGATCTGTGCCCTGTGTGAGAGAACGCTAATCTTTCTCCTTCATCCCCCTTCCCTAAACCTTTCCTTGCTTCCATGTTGCATTGGTCAGACTTTTGGTCAGTGTTGTTTACGGAGTCGGGGGGGAAGAAGGCAGTTGAGGTTACAAACAGAAGTACTTGTATGACTCATCTACTTGGATTTAAGACATTGTATCCTTCTTTCGCGGGGCCTTTCCTTCTCTCTGAAGGAATCAGATGCTTATTCCTAATCTTCCAGAGGGGGATGGATTGAAAGTTGTACATTTTAGACTTTTTTTGGGCCGCTGGTGATATTATTAAAAGATGTAATGGGGCTTTTTCAATGGATTATTGCCAGAATTGGTTTACACACTGAAACAATGAGTTGTTAGGCCTCTCATATGATAATACTTGTCTTGCTTTAATATAAAGTTGCTGTGGAGGTGTTTTAAAAATTGTGAAGGACAGTCTGCATCAGAAGAGGCTCTCTTCATCTCTGGTTGGTGTAGCAACTGCAATCTGTCCTCGATGCCTTCAGCCTTGGCCATCTTCACTTGCCGCCCAAACTCCCACCCGTTTCAGGAGCGTCATGTCTACCTGGACGAGCCCGTCAAGATTGGCCGCTCCGTGGCTCGCTGCCGGCCAGCCCAGAACAACGCCACATTTGACTGCAAGGTGCTGTCCAGGAACCATGCTCTTGTCTGGTTTGATCACAAGACAGGCAAGGTAAGATGTTTATTTAAAAACACCGAAACTGCACATTTGTTTTAGCAAGTCCCTGTAGATTGTGGATCACTCTGGTTTTGCTATAATAAATACGGTTGCAAAGGGCAGGAGTAAGATTTGGTTTTAAATGGTAACTTTCCAGGTAAGTTGGTAACTTCTTACTAAGCAGAAATTTTGAATATCATGACAATTATATAAAACTAGCAGTTGAAAATGGTTAGAGTACTGAAAAACTTGCATGTGTCTTATTCATTGCTGGAAGTAGGTGATTATGAGGGGAGTCATTCAAATGTGAAAGCACATTGTATCGATATAGTGGTGTAATAGTATTATTTCAAATGTGGAGAAATTACTGTTTTATCAATGTATGTAAATTGATTGCGAGGAGCATTGAAAAATAGATAAAAAAGGTACTGTGCTTGTTTGGCACTCTTCCTACTTGTCCGTTTGAAATTTTGTGGAGTACTTTGGTTCCGATAGAAGGTTTATTACTGGCAACAGGAGTGTAACGAGTGGCATTCATGATATAGTCTTATTGATAGTGAAAATGGTTTTAAAATACATCCTGTGTTCTTAACTGTTCCGCTCACAAGTCTGGCACTCTTGTTAAGCAGAATTGAGAGGTCCTGTAGTGCGTATTTTATCCACTAGGGATTGAACTGGGACAAGTAAAGTTGTTTTACTTAGTGACTGTCAAGTTAATTCTAAATACCCAGTGAAAAATTAACAAAGTGCAGACTACAGTTGCTCAGCACTGTATTTTTTTTCCAAATATATTGGTGTTATGCTCTAGAACTTAACAGGCTCTAAATCAGCTGGTTTTTAGCTTCACACCAAGCCTTTCTATAAAATGCAGTCAGTATAGCTCTGGATTTTAAGAATAATATGGTCTGTAATTAATACAGATTTTTTCAGTAGTATAACACAGCATGAGGAGCAGTACAGCTCAGTCAAAGTTCTTAAACCTTCCATTGTTAGCTATCCTATGTTATGCAATACTTGGGCATGATGGGACAAGACAAGCATTTATTTTCTTAAGGCTGAATTGTGGCATGGCTTTCAAGTTACCTGCAGGTAATTGTGCAAACTGCTATCTGTATTAAATGTTTCATTTAGCATCTTGCTTTAGCTCTATTGCATATGTGATGTGCATTCTTGGATTCTAGGAAACTTAAGTGCTTGAAATACTTTAAGTTTAGTCTTTAACCTTTCTTGTTTGACGCAACAAAGTAAAATGTTCCAATTTATTGTGCTGTCCTTAAATTAGAAAGCATTATGCATATAGCTTTTTATCAACATTTCTTATGACTTATAAAGATTTTAAAACCTCCACATGCTCTTTTATGGTTACAAATAGTCTGCCATATTCAAGATGGTTAATTTGACGAAGCGCTGAGTGTTCAGCAAGTCTGCTAACTGATAGACAAGCTTCGAAGACCATCAGCTATGGGGTTTTTTGTTTGTTCTTAAATTTCAGTTACCTTTGGCTCCTCTAATATAGGTAAAAAAATGATATGCTTACTCCTATTATTTATCTGTTTTAAAATAGCAGCTTACTAGTAGTAGTAAATAAGAGGATTGTATTTGATAGTTCCTGAGATAACATCGTGTGAAGATTTGACAGGGGTCTGATGAAAATTGCCAAAATAGGGATCTGTAGCCATAGTGATCAACTAAAGAACGGGTTTGGGATCGTGCCCTGGAATCCACTTCTGTTGCATGTTAAATGTGGTGGTGTTGTAAAAGGTTTAAAGCACTGGTATAGCAGTGTGGAGAATTTCAGATTCTGTGATTGTTTGTTGGCAGTATGGACTGGCTTTTCATCTGATTGAGTATCTGAATGGTAAATTGTGAGACAGTTGGAGGAGAGGGGGAAATGCACCATTAGAGATAATACGTATCAAATGCTGTTGTGAAAAGGTAGGTAGAAGATACTGATAAATACAGGCTTGATCTTGAATCACAAGAACAACTTTAAAAAAATTCTGTGGTGTTTTCAAAGTACAAACAAAAACATAAAACTATGCCAGAACATTTACATGCAGGAACATCTATTATCATTGTTTACATAACTGCTGATAAGCACATCTGATTTAGGAAATTGTCATTATCCTATCAATGACCTATATTTAAACCTGCAAAAATTCTTTGTCAGTGTATTTGTAAACATTTCTTAGAAGCTTATATATAGGACATTTATCAATTCTGGGTTTTTTGAAAGATAAGAGACCTTCAAATGTTAATTTAGTAATGAGAAAAACCTTCAGATGTTTCAAAATAGTTCATGAATGATCTGAGACTGCAGTTTCGTAAGTTGTGGACTTTGGCAATACCAATTTCTGGCATTATCAGTCACTCAGTCCAGTCTCTGTTCTGCCTCTTGAGCTGCCTTTCATTAATACTCTAATACTCTTTTTTTTTTTCCCTGAGGGCTTGGAGTTTTATTTTGTTTAGTGAATCATGGGAGTGATCCTGTTTACTACATAGTCTGTAAATAATTTTGTTGGTGTCATCTGTAAATAGTGGTAGAACCTGAAGAGAGGCAGCATGAGTAAGCAATGCCAAGGAAAGTAGTACAGAATTTTTTTCCTGAGGCAGAGGAAAGTATAAGCTGAAATATGTCACATAAGTAGACCAAGCTGAAGGTAACATGTTACTTATAGTTAAAAGATGGGAATGTTTACTTTGTATAAAGGCACTTTAATTATGCATGGAAAAAATTATTTGCCCAGAGAGATAACGTCTATGTAACACCAGCATTATTAAGGATGAAAGTAGGATGAGTTTTCAAGATCACCAATACATAGCAATTAAAAGAAGGTACTTAAAGTTGGATTTGCTTTTTAAAATATTTTTAACATAATATGTAAGCCTAAATATGTGTATGATAAAAGTGGAAGGAGATGGTGGTGGGATTATCTGTACTTGGGCTTTTTCTGTGCTTAGTAATACTTTTGTAGACAACCAGTGCAATGCCTCTTTTTGTCGGTGTTAGTAGATACAGCGTAATAACTCCTAGTTAACTAGTGGATTTTTCATGCAGTGATAACATTAGAATATTATACTTAGAATTCTTTTATATTTTCTTCTTTTTAGTAATTATAAGTTAATGAATCTGGGTTTTTTCAGAGATGCCTGAAAAAGTGACTCACTAGATATATAGGAAGTAGATATTGTGCTGAGCTTGGAGTGTTCCAAAAAGGGTGAATCAAAGCAAAAGAAAAAGTGGGCTATAGTTCAGAAAGTCTAAATATGTTTGTTCAGCTCATATCGCTGCATATGGGAAGAAACTCTTAAAAATTGCATAACTGAAATAATCTTAAACGTGGGGTTTTGGGTTTTGTTTTCATTTTTAAAAATAAGCAAGTGGAAAACCCTTGAGAATTTGTATGTGACTTCCAGGCTGAAATGCTTTCGACAGATGTTGTGGAAGCTTTTAGTAGAAACCTGAAGCTTCTGACAGATACCCAGGCTTTCAAAATCTGGAATTATTCAGTGCCTTAAATTGTTGTGAGTTGCTATTATAAGTACCTTTTATAGCAAATTCATTGCCAGTTTACCAAAGGCTCTGAGAAACTGTGAAAAATAAAGTATTTTCTTGGATCAAAAGCACTTCAAAGAACTGGTCATTTTTAATAACTGAAAAAAAAGTGTAGGCACAAGTTGATGTGTTAATGGTAGATAATACTATTGTTTTCATTTAATACAAATTGTGAATTGAGCACGTTCATATCTTGGTGACAGAAAAGCTAACTAGTATATTGGAATCCATAGTCCCCATAATAGTAAATGAAATTCATTAAGGCTGTGCTTTATGGCTTCTAGGCTTAAAATATGTGAGATAAAAATATTACAAAATACTTCCTGCAGGGAGCACCCTCTTTAAAGAAAACAAACACACAACAGATACCCCCCCAAAAAAAACCCTCAAAAACCAAACCCCGAAACAAAAACCAACCAAAAATCCAACACAAAAACCCAGCCAACCATACCAAACCCCAACAACTCGAAACAACCAGCCCAAAGGTACAGCCAGTTTAACGTGATCTGAAGGACACAGTGAAGTTTACTCTGGTGGTGTTTGGGATGACACCAAGCCTGTGAGTGTTGGTGTGGTGGGGGTGAGTTGATCTGCTCAAGGACAGGGCTGCTGTTCACAGAGACCTGGCCGTGCTGAGTGAATGGGCAGCTGGGAGCCTCAGGACAAATGCAGAGGCTGCACTTCAAAAGGAAAAACCCATTGTGGCTTATTAGACCCTGTCTAGCATACTGCATCTAATTTTGGACCACTAATGCAAGAAATACATTGACAAACAGGAGTTGAGATTAGATAGTCTTATTTTGTGCTGTATTGTGCTAGGGATAAAAGTAAATTGATATGAAAGAAAGCAAACAAAATTTGTAAAGAGGAAATATGTTACTCACTTTACATAAAATGCTTTGTGGATGTCAAGAACTTGGCATCATTCAGGAAAGTATGGAACATTTTCTTTGGATGTTCTGTTTGTTCAGAAGTATTTTAGTAAATTTATCTTAAAATACTAAGTGGGATATGAAAAATGGTATTTGGAATTGCAGGGTTTTGGTGGGAGATTTTTTTCCTGCTGCTTCCAGTAGAGATTCCTTTGTGATACTCTGGCCTGTTTAGTGTTGATCTATGTAATGGATGTTTAGTTTCTCATGAATCAGTAGCACTTATTTTGATGGGTACCGTGTCTGTTATTTGTTTTTTCCTCTATTATATCTTCTCAGCTTTCTGTTAGGATTGTTGTCTGAGAGATGAACAGATGTTTTATTTTTCAGTACTGTTGATGTTGCGGTATGCTTACAGTCTGCAGTGGAGAGACTTTATTTTCCAAACACTGAATGTTTGTTCCAAGTGCCCTGGGGGACTGACCTGGGATTTGCTATAATGCACTAAGGCAAAACTCCAGTGCTTAGGTGCTTCTGGTAAGAGGGTGATGTCAGGCAGCCCTTACATACACCTGTTAATATTTTTATGTAAGTGGTTTTCACCCTGAATGAACCATCCAATTTTATACTGATATGATCATGAGAATAGTATGGGATAGGGAGCTCTTGCTTTTGACAAACTTCAGCACCATGGTTTTAGAAGCCAGTGTAGGAGTGCGGGCGGCCATTTATAGTAGAGGTAAGTCAGTGCTGACAAGGATTTCCCTGCAGAGATACCATCTAGAGCCACTGCTGCAGAGTTAATACTGTAATTCTTGGAGCTGATCCACTGCAGTCATGATGCATCTATCCTGAGCCAGGAACACCAACACATTGATTAGGCTTTAAAAACAAAAATCCCTTTTATATTTGCAATGAATTTTTACAAACCTCAAATGAATTAGGTTACTTAGCCGGAATGAAGGCCAGTAAATGTGTTTTCCTTAGATCTCTAATGGGCTGGTTTGGGTTTGCTCCTGGTCCCAGGCTTATAAATGCAAAACATTGCTTCCCCACACTTTGATTATATAAAGTTGTTCTTGATTGTTACTTTTTCATTTGTTAGTTGGGCGGTCCAAGGATCTTTTGCAGGTGGATTTACATGGCACTGGAGAAATACTTTGATTTGGCTTTATCTTCTCATTTTTCTTAATAAAGGCGACTGCTTCATTTGCTTATTTATCTAATGAAAATAATTGAATTTATGTATTCTGTAAAGGGCAATGTGGGTGAGGACTGTCTGTGTCACTGTGCTACTTTGGTTGTGTTGAGTCTGATCTAGCTAGAACTTTGCAAGATGTGTTGATAAATACTCAGCTGTTTTGTTGCATTTGGGGTTTTGTCATTTGTTTTAATAGATAGCATAAAGTGAAAATAATTATTGTTTGTGTAACCAGGCCAGTGAAAAGGAAGGAAGAATGCTGTCTCCATCCTTATAGCTTGCAATTTTACAGTCTATTGCTGCTAAATTATACGATTGTTTGTTGTCTCTGGATTTTCTTTTGAATCACATCAATACTTGCTTCCTGTTAATGTTGTGCACTTGCTGAGAGTTTGGATTATCCAAGAGCTCTGAATTTTGTTAGGTCTTGCTGTGACAATGCATTAATGTTCCAAATGTGTCTATCTTTCCAGAAACACTTCTGCTTATGGCAGAATTGTTGGAAGAAGGCTCAGCATTGTCACATTTTTGTTGAATATAGGCAAGTGTTTTTTCAGTCTACTCTAGGAGTGGAAGCATCAGGCAGAGAGATGGGTTGGACTGTACCATCTTGCAAAAAGACGTATCTCTCTGCCAGAGGCTCAGAACAGTTTCCTCCTTGGAAAGGAAAATCATTGTGCTAGAGCCAGACAATTAATTGGATACAATTTTCCTGTTGCGTTGTACCAGACTTGTATGTGATTGACCAATGCCTTAGAGTTTATTTCAGTCTTGAGAAAGTATAAATAAATGATGAACTTCCAGGAGGCTTATGATAGCAAGTCCAAAATCCTGTACTAACACTGTAGCTGAGTAGAAAAACACCAAAAATGCTAGCAGGAATTTGACCTTTTTTTCTTTTTTTTTTCCCTTTTCTCTTTCTTCTTTTTTTCTTCTTTTTTTTTTCTTCTTTTTTTCTTCTTTTTCTTTTTTTTCTTTTTTTTCTTTTTTCTTTTTTTTCTTTTTTCTTTTTTTCTTTTTTCTTTTCTTTTTTTTCTTTTTTTTTTCTTTTTTCTTCTTTTTCTTTTTTTCTTTTTTTTCTTTTTTCTTTTTTTCTTTTTTTCTTTTTTCTTTTTTTCTTTTTTCTTTTTTTCTTTTTTTTCTTTTTTTCTTTTTTTTTCTTTTCTTTTTTCTTTTTTCTTTTTTCTTTTTTCTTTTTTCTTTTTTCTTTTTTCTTTTTTCTTTTTTCTTTTTTCTTTTTTNCTTTTTTTCCTCCCTTTTTTTCCTCCCTTTTTTTCCTCCCTTTTTTTCCTCCCTTTTTTTCCTCCCTTTTTTTCCTCCCTTTTTTTCCTCCCTTTTTTTCCTCCCTTTTTTTCCTCCCTTTTTTTCCTCCCTTTTTTTCCTCCCTTTTTTTCCTCCCTTTTTTTCCTCCCTTTTTTTCCTCCCTTTTTTTCCTCCCTTTTTTTCCTCCCTTTTTTTCCTCCCTTTTTTTCCTCCCTTTTTTTCCTCCCTTTTTTTCCTCCCTTTTTTTCCTCCCTTTTTTTCCTCCCTTTTTTTCCTCCCTTTTTTTCCTCCCTTTTTTTCCTCCCTTTTTTTCCTCCCTTTTTTTCCTCCCTTTTTTTCCTCCCTTTTTTTCCTCCCTTTTTTTCCTCCCTTTTTTTCCTCCCTTTTTTTCCTCCCTTTTTTTCCTCCCTTTTTTTCCTCCCTTTTTTTCCTCCCTTTTTTTCCTCCCTTTTTTTCCTCCCTTTTTTTCCTCCCTTTTTTTCCTCCCTTTTTTTCCTCCCTTTTTTTCCTCCCTTTTTTTCTTTTACGTTTGTAACAAGTAGACATAAGAAGTACTGGGATTAGTCAAGGGTAGTTTAGGGCATGAGGAATTTATAAGATCTTTGCAGAGCCAAGGAACATTACAGTATTGATAGCTGAACTGTAGTGTGTAGTGAAGGGGAAATAGATGCTATTCGTAGAACTTTTAGGTTATAAAATAACATTAACCAACCATTGGAAAGACTGAATAATTGACAGTGAGATGGGCTCAATTGCAAATGTCCTAATAGTGTAAAATAGGAGAACTTGTAACTAAATACAAAAAATATTGACAGTATTGTGCTACTGTTAAAGTAAGTTTTTCCTCAGTAGGAATATCTTGTTTAGTTTTAGTTTTCACATGATAATTCAAATGTGTTGAAAATGTTTATTACAGAAAGTCTTTAATACAGAAAGCATACAGTGTCTCATATATGTATAAAAACTATATAAGAACAAAAGGGTGACCTTTTGCTCTTGTGTTAAGAGTATTGAATAGAAACCTAAGAATTAAGTTGTTAGTGCTGCATATTCTCGTAATTACACTTGTACTATTTCTTCCATAAAAATAAAATAAATGCAAGATCTTAAGATGGAAAAGTTATGGATGCTTGTAATCATGTATTGAGTAATACCCTTTTTAAAGGAAGGAATAGAAATATTATGTTTCAAATCCAGGATGAAAAGCTCTGTAATGGGCCAGATAGATATTTGTACAGCAAGTTCTTTTGAAGACATTTGGTACTGGCTTCTGCTATCTGCATATGTCATTAGTCTTATCTGATATGGAAGTTTTTGCTCTTAACTGAAACTTTTCCAAAGTTGTTCCTTTTTTGGAAGTTGAGTGAGATTAAGTTTAAACCTTGATTTGTCTAAAACTTAGTCTTTGCCATAGCATCAATGTACTGTAAGTGGTTTTTTGCTTGTTTAAACCCACCCCAGCAGAGTTTGATGATTATGCCTTGCTTTCTGTTTTTTTTAAATTGGTTTTCTTGAAGTGTAATGCTTAATTATATAAGTTAGAAGCCAGATCTGTTGGTTCTGCAAAGTTGAGCATTTAGCCTGCCTCCCTTTTTGCCTTTTAATATTCTGGTGACCTTTTCCAGTAACTCGTGGCACAGTTAACTGTCATTCTCTCTTTTTTTTTTCCTTGTTAGCTGTGATAGTTACACCAGTACCTATGGGCAATAGAATTGAAAATCAGTTTCTGTAGTATTATTTGTGATTTTATTCTGGCATTGCTGGGTTTTGCGCTTATACCTGCTGTTTCCAGGTGCTTGAAGAATCTGAATACTTTCAGGAGGCATAATGAATTATTTATAATTCTTCACGTTTTGAACTCTGTTATTTAAAAAAAAAAAAAGCTTCGTTTTTTATATCTGATTGTGAAAGAATCCATTCTGCAGCCAAGTTATTTTTGCAGGTCTTTGATCTCAGTAGGTAATAGCAACTCCTTGTTGCTTTGTTGTTTTCTTATCATTACAGGGATTCCTCTTGCTGGATACCAGAGGATTTTTAAGGTTATGTCAATATTAACATATATTTTTAAGAGGCAAAGAATAAGTTTGATGGAGTTTCTTTTGTTTCTATGGATTTCAGAACTTTAGGTCATTAAGTAGTTAGGGTGGTATCTACTTTAAGGGAAGTTATAATACTGTGAACAAGGACAGCAAATTCTATGACATGGGTGAACTGACAGAGGTTAACTAAGGTTGATGTGGACCTCAGGAGATTGTCCAGTCCAGTCTGCTGGTCCACAGTAGGTCTAATGAGTTGAGGTTGCTTGTGGAGTTGGTAGAGGATTTTGTGTACAAAATTAATCCCTACCAGGAAATAAGCTTCCGAGGCCAGTGTCAAGTGTATTAGCTGGCAGATTAGCTTGTGTTGCTGTTGTCTTAAGTTATGTTTCTAACTTCCTGTGTATGTATGTATAGATAGAGTTTAGTATTATGCATACCTGGAGTACTTCTTTTATAGTGTAACTTAAAATTACCACCAAAACGTGTCAGGTAAATTTTAAAAGAATTTCTGGAGGAAAAGAAGCCCTAAATGAAAGACATAAGAATGTTCCTAGTTCCACTCCTAATTCCATAAGGGTGGAAATAATACAGCACTTTCACTTATAGCTGTCAACCACTACTTCCTTTTTAAGAACTCAAAGGGGAAATTATTTTTTTTTCTTTGTCTTCCTCTTTGAGGACTTTTCGTAGACTGCATGTTCCAGCACTCATAAGAGAAAGCCAGGAACACAAATTGTCGTGGAAAGGGTAAATATGTTTTTGCAATCTCCATAGCTAGTTGACATTAGGTAAAACTGCTGGTTGTGCTGCTTAGGCAGAGCTTTGGTAGGTATATGAAGGCCAGTCATTTGGTCTATGAACAGAGCCCTTCCTATGTAATTAAGGGAAGAACTGATAGGCTGCTCTTTATAGTAATAATATGTTACCTATAACACAAAAAGGCGTGTGGATGTTCTAAGTCTATTTGAATGCTCTTTACCCATGGCGTCATTCTGATCTTCGTTACATTTATGAATGACTCTTAATTAGAAAGTTAGAAGTATGTGTGCTGTGTTTGGATAATTTCTAACTTCCATGTAAACAGGGAGGAAAATGTTTCTGGAGGTTTTTGTACTTGAACAAATGCATTGCATCAACACACAAGAACAACCTTCCTTTCGAAATGCATGTTTTGATTTGGAATCTCTGTACACATGCTGCCTCACTGACTGAGATCAGCACAGATTGTACATCCATCCTGTTGCAAGATATTGCTTCCTGATAAATTGAATGCAGATCTACATTTTAGCTGCAGATTGACCTTCCCTGACCCCATGTTCCAGAAGTGGGCTTGGGAAGGGTTATTTTGGCAAAACACTGCACCAACACAGCTGTTGTGCTTTCTCTGAGCTGCTCTGAGACATCCAGATTGCATTCCTGGGGGCTCCTTAGGTCACCGTGTTCTGGGATTTTGCCTGCTTCACAGGTCAATGTAAATGTGCCTGCAGCTGAAAAATTTTGTATGCAGATGTGTGCAGGTAAGAGTTTTTTTGGTCTCCCCTGGTTATCAAATGCAAGTGTGCTCATTTTCCTTCCTTCATTTCCCACACAGTTTAATGTTGAGCCTTCCCAGGATAAGTGTTGCTGGATAAATTTTAGATGATGATCTGAGTTTTCTAAACTAATGTTAAAGGATCTTCATGACTACTACTCTTTATTTTGAGATCTGTAACTTGTACTCTCTTTGATGTGTGTTATGGTTTAAACTTGCTATATGCATCTTCTTTTGTAATTGCTGTTTTGTAAATAATCACTTTGTAATATCCTTTAAAGCCTTTTATGAAGATGTATTTTTGAGTCTAATGTTAGGGTACCTGTAATCTTGTAACATTATTTCAGTGACTGGATCTGCTTGCTGGTGTTGTGCCTCAAATCTAGAAAGTATGTTAAACCATTCTGCTTTCAGTATTGCTTCAGACAGTTATTATAAAGGTGAGCAAAGCTTAGGAGGGACTATTCTGTCTTGTTCAAACCAAAACTTTTCAGACAGTAATAAGTGCTTGGTTATACTTGTAGACATTTGGAAGAAGTAATTTTTTTCAACTGCTACACTCATGCTGAGGTGTCCAAAGTATTCTTTTTCATGGGACAGTTGTAGTGGCAGGATTTTAAAATGCGAATTTGTTATCATATATGGACAGAAAATATTTTTAGCCTTGAAGTTTAATTATTGTGTTTACAGACACAGTCAACATGCATTTTTATTTCAAAACTGGTTATATTAAATATATAAAATTAGGTTTCGTATTTATATTTAATGAGTGAGATAGTGGAGACAAAAAAAATAAGAAAAGAGGCAAATCAGCTTTCTAGGTACAGTCTCTTCTATCTGAAAAGAAGTTGTGACTTTTGGAAAGTTCTGCCTGAATTTACGAATAATGTGGTATAAAAAGTCACAAGCAAAACAAATATTTTGGAACACAGGAAGGGGCCAAGTTTTTTTTTTTTATATTAGCAGTGACAGTATAATTGCTAGGACATGAAAAAGAACTTTAGTGAGTGTACTGCATCAAATATGAAAAATGGGCCAATTCAGTCTTTTTTGTTATTTCTGACCCATATAACTCCTGGTCTGGGGTTTCCTTTCCATAAAGCTAGAAATGATACAGTGAATGGACAGGACCAACCTGCTACTGATTGGAGAATCACAGAATGGTTTGTGTTGGAAGGGACCTTAAAGGTCATCTAATTCCAACACCTTTGCCGTGGGCAGGGACACCTCCCACTAGACCAGGTTGCTCAGAGCACCATCTGGCGTGGCCTTGAACAGTTCCAGGGATGGGGCATCTTCCGGTTGTTTGGATTTGGGGGTTTTTTCCCCATCATTGTTCCTCTCTTGGTATTTTTTAACTTCATTGTGCTCATTAAGTACGAGCATAGTAGTAATAGTAGTAGTAGTAATAGTTATTATTATATTCCAGCAATAAATGACCACAAAATCAAATAGATTTTAGGTACACTATGTTTGCTCAAACAGCTGTCAGGAGTGCACTTTTATCAGTTGTGTCTGTGAGGAGGTCTGAGGGCCATCTTAGCAGGGTTCTTTTGGTTTATGCATATGCTGCGTAGACTTAGTCTGGTGGGGGTGAGCTCCTTATTTCCCTCATGCATTGTATTTCTGAGCATTTGAAAGAGTATGAGCTGTAGTTGCCTTTTTAATGCAGCCTTTGAAGCATGAGCGTTGTTTGCTGGCGTCTTAAAAGAGGGAGGAGAAAGTTTATCTGCTCTGACAAACAAGCCTTCGGAGAGAGCTCTGTGACCTTGCTTGAGGAAGGATTATGATTAGAGGAATGTCTTGTATATTTATTTTATACAATCACAAGTGGTAAATTCAGTTAAATGTGGCTTGTTTACAGTGTAAAACAGATACCTACCTACACTTGAGGCACAGTAAGGGTAGTATCATTTAAATGTCTGAATTATGATAATTTATGTACCTATTTAACATGCTATCAGTGTATGAAGCCAAACTTACAAGTTTTGCTAACATTATAATTTAAATACTTAGGCCGTTTAGTTTTTTTTAAGTATTAGAGCTTCAGGTTCTGGACAATGGGCATGGATGACTGTTCTTTATAAAGATGTTAACAGGTTTTTTTCCGTTTGGGTAGAACTGTTAAAGATGTTCCATAGCAGAAAGCCTGCATGTCTTATCTTCCCACAATGCTAATGAGAAATTGCATTATGAAAGCTGTGATGGAATATAGTCTTTGTTATTTGCTGCAAGACTCAGAGCTGCAATTCAAAGAGAACTCTTGCTTTTCAATTTCAGTTCTACTCTTTTACAGGATTTTGTTCCAATTCAAAAGGTACTTTTTTTCCCTATCTATTTCTTCGTTCCTCCATGCTTTCTAGTACCTTTGACAGAACAACTAAAGCAAATAGCATAGAACAAAATCTTGTCATCTTACATTGTACAGTGAAATTATATTATAGAAAATCCAAAGTCACTGAACCTACATGTTTCTGAAAATGTTGGTGGTAACACTTATTTAGAGCAAGATGCTCTTGCCACCATTAGCGCAGTAATCTAATTGAACAGGAATAGTGAAATGGAGTAGGCAGCAAAAAAGCACAGTGAACCCCAACATCAGAGTAGGGTGTTCCTCGTTTCATTTAGCTGATCCTCTAAAGCTGACCCTAAAGCCTCCGCAGCAGGGAGATCCTCTCTGCATTGTGTTTCTTTGTCAATTGCTGGGTAGTAACTTCCTTTCATTTTTAATGTATGTATATTACCATTAGAAAATATGATACTTCAGGTTGTGGAGTTGAATTTCACTTTATTTTTTCTGGTTGAGAAGGTGAAAAATAAAATGTTCTGCAAAATACTGATTCTTAGGAAGGTATTTGACAAAACTCAAGAAATAAGAATAAATCTATGGCAGAAGAGGTTATGGGTGCACAGAATACTTCTGAACCAGTTGTCAAATGCCAGGTGAGCCCTTCTGCATAGTTGGTCCATCATTCATCCTATCCTTATCGTATTGATTCTCACACCTGGGCCGCTCTTAAAACAACTAAACTTCGACTTCTTGTCTGTGCTCTGTAGTGTTGGTGCTGTCTTCCTTCCAGTCTTTGAGATGAAAAGAATTGCAGATTTTTATGAGTTACCTGTCTGTTTTTCACAGTACTTCCACACTGGAGGTCTGTAAGTAATTCCACCTACCACCTTCCTCTTGCTACTGTCCCTTTCTGCAAAGTGCAAACAACAGTGGTAAAATTCCATCTTAGTGCACCTTGCCTTCCTCTCATCTTATGTCCAAGTGGCTTTGAATATGTATCATGTGATGATGGAGCAGACAGACATAAGTGGATTTCAGGGGTTGGAGAGAGGCTGGAAAGGCTGAAAGAAACTTTTCTGGTTCTGTGTCTCACTCTTTCTAAATACAAGCAACCAGTTCTCGAAGTCACTTTGGCTTGAGCCTGGTAGTCATGGAAGGTGGTCTGCAGGTGCTCAGGTGCTGTGAGGGCAGGAAGCACATCCGTATGGTCAGGTTGGAGAATTGTTGAAGTGATCTTCATGTCAGCACTGAGGTACAAATCACTTTGCAGTGCTGGGGATAAACAGTTGGGTGAGAAGAGCACTGAGCACTGAAGATACCATGGAGTTTGCATGGGAAATTCTACGAGGATGGGATAGAGAGAAGGGGATCAGGGTTACAAGTGGATCGAGTGATGCAGAAGGGAATATTGAAACTGAAGAGCAATTGAAGTAACAACTGCACACTCTAGATTGCAAGTTGCCCTTTCTTTAAAAAAAAAAAAAGAAAAACCAACAGGAAGCATGTATTGCTACTTCTCCTTTTTAAATTTACTTGTACCGTTAAGCACAGGTGCCCAAAGAGCAGAGTTCTGCGCTGTTGAAAAATTACTGTAAACCTTAAAATTATCATTTAAGGTAACAAAGCTTTTTATTGGCAATTTTCTATGTTCTGTTGTTAGAATATTCAATTCTAAAAAATGTTTACTTCTCTCAGCTTAATTTCTCAGGTTCTATCAAAATATTCTTAGCATGTTGAAAAGAGCCATTGTTACGAGCAATGCAGGAATGGCAGTAGTAAAGGAGCTGCATTTATAGTGAAGTATAGTATTTTCAGAGCAGACTTTTTTTTTTTTAATTGAGTCATGTAGTTGGAAGATGGGTCATCTTCCATTAAAGATTTTAGGAAAAATAGTTTCAGCTCTTTATAGAAGAGTGTTCCTAGTGAGGAGTGTGCTGTCTCTACCATATTTGAGACACTTATTGTTGACCACTTCACCTGTTTTTATTTGACTTGCTAATGAGAGCATTCCCTGTTAGAGTTCACTTCAGTGGTTTTGGTTTAAGTTGAAATAGCAGCATGGAAATGCTTGTCATTTACATGGTTCTGTCACAGCTAAAATAGTTTGTTTTATACTTAATGTACTTTTGAATATGTTGCTTCATGAAGAAATCTACTTGAAATCTAATTCCGTTTGCATTTTAGTTGATACTGAGTAGAGATGAATGTTTTTATCCTTGAACTGACAATGATAACTTCATATCTGGAGAATGTAAAAGCTCTAGTAGTTTTCTTTTAAAATTAATGGTAATTGTTCTTTTCTTTGTTAAGTTCATTATTTGGTTGAATAAAGTTTGACTTTCTTCTTGCGGGTTTTTTGTTTGTTTTGGTGTTGAGTTTTTTGCTTTTTGAAATTTTATTTCTGTTTTTTTATTTTCATGGCTTAAGGACTGAATGCTTCTAATATGCATTGAAGTTTTAGTTGAAATTATGCTGCACATAAATCTGAGAGAAGACAACCAGTAACTTATTGCAGTTCAAGTGATACTGATGTTCCAAGGGATTCATTGACTCACCACAGACACTCTTCTTTCTGGGTTGCTGACCAAAATCTTTGTCAATCACGTATAGCTGGTAAGCTTTTAGAAAGAGAGGAATGAGAGAATGAAAGGTGATAGCTGATCCTGAGTGAAGGTTTGTGATTATTTTTGTCTAACTGGCAAAGAAGTAAGTGTTTTGCATTTTTATCAAAAAGTCCAGTGCAAGAATACTTCTATTGTAACTTATTGTGGAGTATTACTGTCGAGTGACTTACTTTGTGTAAATAATTATTAGTTTTCTCTTGAAGTGATAAGTGAAAACTGGATTAATAATTTGCACATTGGTTATTATATATATTAGTGACTGATAAAATCCAGAAAGACCTTCTGAAATCTTAAGAATTTATATTTGCAAGTCAGTTTATTCAAAATATTTAGGTATTCACAGAATAGTTAGGAATAAACGTTTAAATTCAGTTTGTTTGAAATGCCTACCTTTTTTGCTTTTAGAATAATAGCTGTGTGAGTTCTCTTGGGATTTTTCTTCTCTGTTTTGTTACTCTGAACTATTGATATGGTTTGCACAATTTTGCTTACTAGTTTGCTGTTTCTGGTATTTAAGTTTTCGAGCTAACCTTTCAAAGGGAAGTGAAGAAAACATCAACATGCCTGGTGTGCCTGTTAAGAAACACTTAGGTTGAGAAACAGATGGTAGAAAGCTGCTGGGTCGTGGTTGATGATAGTGTGTCATGCTTTGTGTTAGTTCTGCTTGGCACTGGATGAGTGGATGGTATTGGAAATCTGGAGACACTGAGCTGCTGAGTCTGGAAGTTGGCAGTCCATCCAGTTTGTGCAGTCAGGAGGTAGATAAGGTGCTCAAGTTGTCCAGTTTTGAATTAAGTATGAAAAGTGTAGCGTAACAAGGTAAATGAGGCACCTTTGTTAAGAGTACATGTTTATTTTATCTGACTTGAACTAATTTTAAGAGACAGAGAAGCAAGCCCTTAAATAAATGTAGTAAAAATGCTTGTTTGTCCCATGAGAGCTTGTTAAGAATTAAATAATATACTTTAAGCTCAGAAGTTTAGCACCCCTTTGAATGTTGAAAGAGTACAGGATATTCTGTGATGCTTTTCTAGTCCCTTGTGTGCTTTGCACGTGTTGCTGTTGTGTGCTGGGAGGCGACTGGTCTACACTCGGTTCCACCACGTGTCTGTGATGGTTTTGTCTACTCCAACAGAAACCAGAACATATAAACAGGGAGGAAGCTGGAGATGTCCTGTGGTGCAACTCTTGAAGCGGATGTTAGGGAGAGCACAGCAGCTGTACTGCACAGAGTGTGTTTCCACAATGCTGTGAAATGTTACTGCTCCCAGCATAGACCTGGTGTGAACGGGGAAACTTGGTGGGATGAAAACTATTTGAAATACAGAGAGAAGAAAGCAGAGAGCTGACTCCTGGCACTTCCCTGGAAACCTAGATGGGAGATTCTGAGTGCAGTCAAGGAAAGTGCTATGCAGTGAAGCCAAGAGTTCTGTAAAGGCTGAGGTTGTGCGTATGGTACTTCCCTGCTGCAGTCTGTCATTTAAGAATATCTAAAATACAGCCGCTTCCTCAGCCCTGAGGAGCTACTATCAGGTGGCAACAGAGGAAGGAGTTAATTTTAAGATCAAGTAGGAGAAGGACTAGCTTACTTCTAAGTCTGTGGTAGACTAATTCCTGCCTACTAAACAGAGCACTGTGAAAACGTACTTTCATGTGAGAGGGCCTTGCCCTTTACTTGTTTCTTGTATCTCTTGGATTTTGTAGCTTCAGTGGATATTCACATGATTTTGTGTGTAAACAATCAGGAGAGCTGTTACTGATCTGTAGACAAATTTCATATTCTGTTTTTATTATAACAATAACATCTTAATTGTTTTAAGGCTGGCTGGGTAAACTTGTGAAGTATTTTCTCTGGTAAATACTTGAAAATTCATCTAACAAAACTGTCACAGATTTGTTTGGGATTTTTAATATTTTTTTGTATTAAATAGTGCAAAGCTGTAATAATCCAATGAAACATTCTACCAACCTGCATCATGTATTGTGTTTGATATGCCTGGTATTTGCTTAAGACCTGGATATACTACTTGGCTGCAGAAGAAAACCTTTTTCTAAAAAATTTGAAAGCAGCAGTAGGGACACACTTGTTTCTCTTAAACTCGTGTTTAACCATGTTGCTCTTAATGCTGCTGATTCTCAGTAGCCCAACCTATTTTCCTTTGAAACGAGCTTTGGATAGCATCTAATTCTAATTAAAGTTTATGAAAACTTTGTACTAGTAGTAGACTAATTATAGGTAGTGTAAAAGTCTTGCTGATTTTTCTTTAATCAAAGTGCAGTCTTGTCTACAGCTGTATTAAATTTAAGCTTGGATGACAAACTGCTTGGTATGTCAAAGCTTATTACTTAACAGCAAACGTTTTTTGTGGGAAGGCTGTGTTTGTACTGGGAGTGCAGTTTGAATGTTATGTGAACTTAATTTGAAGGCTCATCTGTTTTGGTGATACACAGTACAGATGCTTTTTTTCTATAGAGTAGATGGGCCAGTGTAGATGGGACTGATTTAATGCACAGTACCCAGTGCATTGCCGCTATTACTAAGTGTCATCATTTTTAATGACAAGCTTGCTGAGCTTTCTTCCATGTTCTATTGGGACTATAGACTTTAAAATAATTCTTTAAATGTTTTTGTTTTTAACTTCTAGTGTATGTTCTTCTGTCAGTTTGGTTTTTTTCTTTTAGTAAGTGACTCATTCTCCTGGTTTGCTTTAGTTTCTGGACTTTGTTTTTTGTTCTTCTGAGAGCATAGATAATGAATTGTAGCACAATTTAATATATTAAATGTCAAGAATACATTTCAACACAGGGTTGTCTTTGTACTGAAAAAGCCTAACTGTTCTCAGAACAGCAATTTTTTTGAAATGCTGATTAGACACAGAAGAAATCTGCATGTTAATTCCGGTTCTTTTGCAGCATGTGGCAAATTTCTAGCTAGATATTTTTTACCATTGCTTAGGAAGTTCGGTTTCTATATTTGATGGGAAAAGCCTTTGACAGCATTCTGGTTTTTACGTGTGCTTGCTTATTCTGGATAGAATTCCAGTAACTTGCATAGTTTCAGTGTCAGGAACACTGAAGTTGAGAAACCTAATTTTAAAATTTGAGAAGTATGAGAATTGTTAATGTGGATGTTGAAGTGTAGAAGTAGCTTGTCTGGGAGGCTTTAGCCTTTAAAGATGGATTTAATCATTTAGGCAACCCACAGAATATGTGGGTATATTCCTATAATTAATGGAAAATTCAGTATTAAAAAAAACCCTTGGACAACCAAATCTTCATAATATAAACAATCTTCAGCTGTAGTTTCTGCTCTGCTTTTTGTGGCATTGGTTTTGTATTACCCAGCCCGGGCAGTGTGTCGTGTATCATGGCCTTGCCCTCTAGTGGCTGCAACTCAACTTTAAATAGTGAATGGAAAAGGCATTTTTGTGCTTAGGGAAAGGATTTGGAAAATTTCTTTACGGTGGTTTAAGAAATTAAAACATCAGTGGAGACTATTTCTTCTTAGACTGACAATCTAGAACCTCTGATGCTGGAAAGCGGTTCTTTTTGTACTTTGAAATTTTTTGTCTGTGTTCTAGAGGGAAACATGGCACATTTAGTACAAAAAATTGTAAGGCTTGATAATGACTTTGGAGAGGTGTGGACGACCACTTCCTCAGGCTTTTCAGCTGAAATGGTGTGGGATTGCCAGCAGTACTTTGCTGTTCCCCTGCTCCTAATGCCCACTGGCAGGCTGGTCACGAGCACTGATGTGTTCTGGGTACATTTACATTGACAAAGAGATTAAGAGATTTGGGTTATTGGTTGGTGTGGGTGGGGGTGTGTGTGTGTGTTGTTTTTTGTTTTTAGCTTGTCTGAAGAATCACATTCATGGGCACGGGTGTTAACAGTGTAGCATCCCTGATGGAAAATAGCTAGGAAGAAAGCCAGCAAAATACTTCTTTCTGGCTAGGAACCTGTACCTTGGCAAGTTTTGCCATGTTAGCAACCCTTCTAATCTGTAAATCCAATGTGCTGTGTATGTGATTTTTGCCCTTGACTAAGACGTATGAATTGTGAGTCACTGTGTTTGATATTGTAAATACCAGATCCTTGAACGCCTTATCTGCCCTCGGCCCATTCCTCTGCTGGGGTGGTTCTGAAGTTGTGAACCTGTGAGAAGGTTGCCCCTTGTTTTGAAGCCAGTAGGACACAGCTAAAGAAATGGCTGATCAATATTCTGTAAGATTGCCTATCAAAAATCAGCTCATACATTCTCTCCCATTGCTGGCAAACCAATCTCCATGTGTGGATTTCTTAAGTTTAAAATAAATCATCTTTTTCTTTATTGTGAAATTGTTGATCTCAAAGGAGCACCAGAATAAATCAGCCTTTGTTCATGAATACCAGTATTTAATTACTACTTGCTTTGAAAGTCCCAACCAGGAATGCATTGCAAATAAATACAGACTCCTCCAGCATATTTTTGCTCTCACTTTTTTGGAGGTATGGCTTGGCAGTGCCTTGAGTACAAATATTAAACTCCCAATTGTCAGATTTCTCCTCTGTGCTGGAAAATGAATTTTCCGTCTTTGGATGGAGCTGCACCCTTCTCTTTTGGTGTTTGGTTTCCGGTTAATTGTATTTGCTCTCTGCATAGAATGCTGAAGTTCAAAACACAGAATGAAAATAAATTAAATTTAGTATTTTTTTTTTTTTTAAGTTTTGGTCTGTGCTTGATGCAGAGAAGTCTTCAGAAAAGCAAGAAGAGCGTATTGCTCTGGTGACACATTGTTTTCAGTATGAGGAACTGTGTAGTGAACTCTCACTACACTCTATTTGGGTAATATTTGTGGTTTGGACCTCTTACAAAAATATCTTGTTTGACATGATTAAAATTAGTGCAGTATCATTTGTACTAAGGCAGTTCCCTTCAGTTAGGACTTGTACTTCTCCATCTTTATTGGCTGCCTTGAGTTTATATCACAGTAGCTTTAAGTTTATCCTCAGTATGGGCATTTTAACTGTAGTTCAGCAATGTGCTGAACACTATTTTCCTTGTGATACTTGTAGTTTGTGAATGAATAGTTCAGGATCAGATGATTGCAGAAATCAAGAAAACTTTGCTTTGTGCAAACGAGAGATGAATTAACTAGGCCTGCTGCAGGTGTTTGTTTAAAAAAATAAAAATACTGTAGTGATATTAGACAAATCCTTTCAGATGGAATATGTCCCTTAATAAAAGGAAGAGAGAAACTTTCCTAAATTTTTCAAGATATTTTGAGAGCTTTTATATATATAGTGATGATACCAAACCACTATTGCATTGCATTTGGAGGTGTCTGTGAAATCTGATGTGGGTTTTTTTCTTAATTTGAATGTGTGATCACTGAGATATTTCTCTGCCATAAACCAGCAGCAGTATGGAATCAATGATAGTAGGTAAACACAGGGCCTTGTGTGGGAGGAGTAGAAATGAGAAATAGTTTGAAATAGTTTCAACAACTCACTTTACTCTCTAAACAGCTGAAAAGTCAGCACGTAAGAAGAGATTCTTCTGTGCCAGGAGTAGAGGAGCTTTGATGTAATGATTAACTAATTTAGCAACTTAGCAGCAAGTAGCAAGACAGTTAAGAAGCTTTTGCAGTTCTGCACCTGCCTTGAGATGTCTGGCGTTATGTTGGGAGTTGGAGTTTCCTGATAAACGAATGAGCTGCCTCATAACCTTTTGCTTTCATATAGGTAGATCTTTTCTTCTGGCAGAGTATCTGGTAATCTTGGCTTCTGTTGTGGTTTTTCTCCAATTTGCTAGCAAAGGAAAATGTAATTGTTTGCTGAAAGAAGTTCGGTAGTGCAATTTTCTTAAGGAAACTTTCCCTTTCAGTTAATTTTTTGCTAGTTATTTAGTTCTCATTAGCTCAAGATTTTTGAGGAAGCAGAAACAATGGATAATGCTGGTGCTGGATTTCTCATTCTGAGTATTTACTGACAGATACTGATAGTATTTCAAGATTGCTTTTTTAAAAACATTTATTTTTCATTTGTTTTCTTCTTTTTCTGTAATTTCTGATTGTTCTTCAATGTTTTGCCATAAAAACAATTCACTGGGTTTCTTTAGTAGGTGTTACAGAAATTTGATTTTAGTTTTTGTTTATGCAAGGTTCTAATAAGGTCAGTTAAAATCTAAAGACGGGGAGTGATTTATGCCTTACCTCTGCTCTTAAATTAAGGCAAAGCTCTGTCCAAACATGACAAACCTCCCTCTTTATGTCATACTTTTCATTGCAGTAGTCAGAGACAAAACCACACTTTATTTTGGTCTTGCGCTTGATTAGGTTGGCCAAAGAATGTTAACTATCAAGTGTAACCATTTTTTGATTGTGAATTTAAGAATAAAAATTCGTTTTCTGATTAGTCTTAGTGTTCTTCACAAGTGCCGAATATTTATGGGTGCTTTTGCCTCCTAAAGGTAAGAGTAAATTTCAATAATACATTACAAACATTTAGAAACATGTATTTCAAGAGAAATTAAGATTGTACATGAGAACCTGCTCTTTGCAGAGCTTATTTATTTTATCTGGATACATGTGTCCTACAAATACAGTCTTTGGAAATTTGTACATATTGGGAGCACGTTAACTTTACTTATTGCAAAGTTTGAGTGTGCCATGTTGCCAAACTTTAATTATGTTTATTAGAGTAAATCATAGTGTTTAGCTTTCAGTCTAGTTTTGTAGGAAAGTACTCCTATAAGGGCATCAAGATTGTTGAGTATTTCAGCAATATTTTACACTTAGAAGTAATTATCCTGAAGAAGCCTGGATTTCTGGGTAATGGCCTATTAGGGCATTTTATTTCTTTATTTTAAAGCTGCATTAAGTTGCAGTATATTTCCATAATTGATTACTATAGACAACACAGTAGCATTAAGTGAAACTTTGGGAAGTCACCTTGGCCATATGTTTTCCCCAGGGTCCATGTTTGATGTGATGATATAAGTTGAGGTAGATTATACGAAGTAATCACTGGTGTCACAGTGATATATGATATGTAGCTGTACAAATGTCTTGTGTAACAAGAGGCTGAGCTTCTTTAATGAAATAAAGCAGAAAACTTTTTTGCAAGAAGTACAATTTCCATCTAGGAACCTGTTTTTATCTACTTTTTACTGGTTTTATGAGTACATTGCACAAGTCAGCATTTTAATATGGAGCAGGAAAAGTTCTTTCCAAGTCTCTGGATGTTATGTAAGATATTGTCATCTATGACAGCAGTAAGACAAGATAAGTCTCTTCTTTATGTTGTTTTAGTATTCTAATGAGTCAATTTGAGCATCTTGGGGTGATGAGTAAGTAATCATTTCCTGGGAATCTTTCTGTTGATTGTACTTTATTGTAATTGTATTTTGGCTTTGCACTTAAAGCAGTGATGTACCTTAAAATTCTCTCAGCATTTTCAGGATGGAATTAAAATAGTACTTGAGAATTTTTGCGTAGGCTGGAAATTCAATTTGCTCAAGAATATTGTATATAACTAGTACTGAGTTGAGTAATTTTTTTGTGGGAAACTTTTGTGCTTTGTCTATATTCAGAATGAAGTTGCGTCTTTTCTGAAAGTGTTAATATCCTTCATCTACTTTGTGATTCATGTACAAAAGTTTTAAAGCATGGCGTATGTGAAGGGACAGACTTTCATTCTGCTGTGAAGAGAATAAATATAAAATTCTTCTAGTTACTCTGAAACCATACAGCACTTGTAGCAGAAAGCTGATACTCAGAAATTCTTATGAGCTGTGAGGACAAAAGTTAAGTAAAAGAGACATTCTAAAGAGTAGTAATTAGTAACTATGGTGACAGATGTCTCACTGTAGCAAGTCAGTCAGCTATATATAAACCAAATTACTTGTAAATTAGAACTCTTCCTCTACATCTCTTCTTTTTAAAAATAGCTTTTTGCATCAAAACTAGTGACATTGATGTGTAGAGAGGGATCTGTTTTTATGTGGTGTTGTCGTATTTTGTGGTAAAACATTTAATCTTGAAGTTTTTGGTGAGTATCTATCTTGTCATTCTTTTCCTTTTGACAGTGAATGCCTTTTTGGATTATTTGAATAATCTAGGGATAGATCAGCATGCAGGTAGATGAGCAACTTCTACCTTTTGCAATCACTTCATTCCACACCTTGTGTTTCCTGCGGAAAATTTTATTTAGAAGAGGAGTGAACATTTTTTATCATGTCTGGGATTGCTTCAGCTCACATCCTTCAGTACGAATCTTGTACAAGAGTGTACTTATTACAGAATTTTGAGGAGGCCTTACGGCATAATAGGGAGTGTCCAGGACTTGGTTTTCTGTGACTTGGTGTTGTGCTACATTTTTCCATTATGGAGTGTGATTACTGGGAGATGTTAACTTCACAGCTGTCAAGTTAGGCTAGAAATGTTTGTTTCTAGGAAATAGTTTGTGTGGTTATTTGAATGCCACCAGTTCTGCTGAGGGAGGGTGAAGGCTAATAGGTTAGCAAGGGGAACCATCCTTTGTGATAAAGTTTCCATTCACATTAATAGTACAAGGTCATAGTGCACAATCATGGAGTAAAAGCTTTGTTTTCAGTTTAATCTGTTACTTTAATATTGGTACATATGATATATATATATCGTCTTATACGAAGGATTCTTTCCCTGTATGAACTTCTATCACCATAACACTACTGGTTTTTTTTTTTTCCAGAGGTTTTCTTGTTTCAGGTGTTTGGAGCGTTGATAGTTCCTCTCAGACCTAAAGTAAATGAAAGCAATCTGAAAGTGAGTTAGTGATGTTCATACAGTTCTGTACTGACCGTGGGGATGTTGAGGGATTCAGGAATTGTAATGCAATTTGTTTACGTACTTACGTTTTCACAGAATCACAGAATGGGTCAGGTTGGAAGGGACCATAGTGGGTCATCTGGTCAAGTCTCCTGGATCAAGCAGGGTCATCCCAGAGCACAGGGCGCAGGATTGTGTCCAGATGATTCTGGAATATCTCCAGTGAGGGAAACTCCAAAGCCTCTCTGGGCAACCTGTTCCAGTGTGCAGTCACTGCAGAGTGAAGATGATCTTCCTCGTATTCAGGTGGAACTTCTGGGCAACGGTTTCTGCCCACTGCTTCATGTCCCATTGCTTGGCACCACAGATTAGAGCCCAGCTCTATCCTCTTAACACCTCCCTGCAGATACTGGTAGACATTGGTGAGGTCCCCTCTCAGTTGTCTCTTCTCGAGGTTGACCAGCCTCAGCTCCCTCAGCCTTTCCTCATAAGAGACGTGCTCCAGTCCCTTAATCATCTTTGTAGCCTCTGCTGGACCTGCTCCAGGGGCTTCATGACTCTCCTATACTGAGGAACCCAGAGCTACATATTTTATGAAAAAACATGTATTTCGTGAAGGCAAGGAAGATGCAGGTCATGGTTTCCTTAATTTTCATAATTCAGCTTGAGAGTTGTCTCCTAATACAGAAAACTTCAGATTCTGGTTGTGGACTGTACTTTTAAGTACTTATGTGATTTATGTACTGGTTCTGATATATTACAATTGACAGAAGTCAAGTGGTTGACGCTGTAAATGCAGCCTGCTCTCTGCCATTCTCTTCTTGACGGATGCTGCTGCTGTGGGAGGTGTGAGTATGTGGCTTAGGAACCATTTTTGCTCATTTTTAAGTCAGGTCGTCATTGCATGCTGACCAAGTTAAGCAAACTGAAAATTATAGGAATTCTGAAACTGCACTGGGTTTTCAGCTGTTCCTGTCATCAAGCCAACTTTGCTGCTTTCTGTGATGGCTAAGAAGCAGATGACCTACCCACCACCATCCTGGTCCAGCTGCCTCATTCCTTTTGTCAGTTACCACATGTGAGTTGAAGACACCAGTCTGGAATGGTGTAGTGGTTGTGAAAGGTGTGGGGGACTATGGGTTAAAGTTGAGGGCAGCAATGCATAATGACACAAACTTTTGGAGACAAGCATTAGAGATTTTTCTCCTCGTTGTATACATGCACAAATTTTGAATTGTGAGCATGGTTCTTGCTTTTGTTTTAAACTAGAGGACTTCGATTATGATATAGTTTGAGGTCCTACAGTTAAACTTTTAGCCATCTTCTGCAATTCTCTTAAGTATGAATTACTTGGAAAAATGGAACAATACTGCTTGAGAATTATATTTGATAAAAATAGCTCAAACAATTTAAGTAGCATGTTTTTAAGTTCCATGCAGCTAGTTGTAAAACTGAATAATTAGAAAGTATTGCCTTATATTTTTAGTAGCCTTTCTATTAATAAAGACCACTTTCTAATACAAATCAAAAATCATTGTAAAGTAAATGTCTGATATCCTCTTTCTGAATTTTTGGATGTAAAGTAGATTATCTGTAACTACAGATCTTGAAGAATTGTAGAGAGCTGTGACTAATAGAACCCTGAGTCCTGAGCTTTTCACCTTCAGATAAGTAAGCTGAGTTACAACTACTAGCAAACATGGGGTTGGAATAGTGATTTAGAAAGTAGATGTAATGCTTAAATGGGCACAACACATAGGAGGTGGCATTAAGTCTGCAAACATACTTTTTTGTGTTTTTCTTTTTTGTTAATGATATTAATATGCCAGAATTTAAAGTTCTGATAGGTGTAAGTGTATCTGTAGAAGTCAGCAGTTAAAATAAGCATTGCAAAGTCATATGTCAAAAAAAGTCTGTGCTGAAATGTTCGCAGGTACAGTTTGGACATTTTTTCTTTGTTCTGTTGTGAAAGGTGACATTTTGCTACTGAGGAAGGCACTAGAGCAACTCAGGATTGTAGCCAAACACATGTTTTATGCACAGTTAATCTGTTGGTGCCTCTCAGTGCTGGGCGTTGCCTTTCTGCCTACCTAAGGTGCTTCCTCTTCCTCCCAACAAATCCATCCATCTTCCCTTCTTTGTCATAGTCCCTGTGTCCTTTTCAGGCAAAGTCTGCTGACCACTCACACAAAAGTTAAGCTGAGTGACAGGGTCTATAGTGAAATTGAAAGCACTTGAACAACCAGGATATGCTCTATACGTGGCAAGGAGCACAGGGATTAATGTTTTATAGTACCTCAAATAGTATGTCTAGAAAGGACAAACTGTGTTTATACCCAGGCTCAGTTATGCTGGCACAAAGCTACTTTTACTGGCACAGTTTATTTTGCTTGACAGCAGGTATGAGCAACCAGCAGGGTTGTCCTGGCAGTACTGACAACAAAACTTCGAGGTGTAAACAGACATAGGAACAACTTGGTCAGCAGAAGTGCACATTTCCTGCTGTCTTTTCCCCTTTACCCCTTTGAACTACTGGCAAGTTAGGAAGGATAGCATTGGATTCCTGAGGGTAGCTGAAGTTTTCAACCTTTTCTCATCAGTGTAGCTGGATTTACATTAGGCTTACACTTTGAGTTAAAAACACAGTGACTTTTTTTGTCCAGTGCTATGTCAAAGAATGTTATTTTTTTATTCTTTTTTTTATTATTACTACATACAAGAAGTGGTTACATTTATTATTTTTTAGAAAAGTTACTGAAAACTACTAGCAATTTTTGCTTTACTTGAGAAACCAAATACTTATGGTCCTTGAAAAGTCAACTGCCACTCCTTTGCTCTGTTCAATCTGACTGGAAAATCCCTTTCTTCACAGCTGGTTGCTTTTAGTTTCATAGTGCGTGCCTGCCTGGGGTAGTTAGAATCATTTTTAAAAGGAGATTTCATAAGAACTCATAAGTTAATGCACTATTTTTGTTTCTAAGTTGAAGGAGCAGGGGTTTAGTAAGCAAAGAGCTATTAGATCTATGTGTTTAAGAAATAGAAGACTAAATAGAAAAGCGATTTTGCTTGATGTACCCCACCCTGTGAATTATGCTTGCTTATGGAGACAGCTACTTCCTTGATAGGCGGGTGGAGTTAGGCAAGTGAGAGGAAAGGAATTTAGGATCTGTCTAAGCAGACCAGAATGAGGAACTCAATCAATTGGATCTAGACATAATTTAGCATTTGAACTTCTCTATCTTGCAGCCAAAGGACTGACCTGGAATCCAGTATGGTGTACAGTGTACTCTGCTAGCAGAGTGCTGCTCCCAAAATGAGAAAATTCTCAGTGTTAAGACTTCAAATAAGATAAAATAATCTTTTAACAATATGAGAGAAAAAACTTTCTAGCCACAGTGTGACAAATGTTGGCCATGTTGATTTGACCCTGATATGTGTTGTTTTAAAGTCTTTGGCTTTGCACAGTTGGACTTCTGCACAGTGTACTTTGCTTCCTGGTAGAATTCTCAGCATGCAATGAGTAAACAAACGGAGTTGTATTACTGCTTAGTGAAGTATTACTCCAGGGCAAGTATTCCAATTTCTAGATCCCTATTTACTTGCTGCTTTTGAGTATTAGCTTTAGTATTCAGGGGGTGCATTTATAATGCCTGCATTAATTGTTCAATGATTATTTAGTGTGAGTAGGGAAAGAATCATTGTTAACTGCAGTATTTTATGGTTTAACTGCTCTGGCTGGCAGCCTTGCTGCCCGTTTGTGGCAGTAATCGTGGCAAAAATGAAACTGCCATCTCCTTACTGGTTATAGTTCATAATTTGACAAAATAATTTAAATCTTTCTGGTTCAGGCTAAAGCCACAAAGGTATGACAGGACCCTGAAGCACATGGGAGTTGTGTGTACTTCTTTCATTCTGAAATTGGGGTTCTTTTTCTACATTAGTTGTTTAGGCAGTGAAAATGTATTTAATAAATAAAATATATTAATATCTGACTTTCTGTAAAAGGCAATAGCCTGCATTTTGGTACTTATTTACTTAATTACTAATTCAGCTATGGAATGAGGCTGCAATAGGTTTAATTATATGCGGTGGTTTCTTCTGTCTGCGTTTTTTGATGTAGAAGTTGCTCCTCTTCACATACTGAATCACATGTCTGTGGACGAACTGCCTCAGTTTTCCAGCAATTCTTCTCACTGTAATTCTCAGAATAATTGCCCTGAACTGCAGTTTCAAGCTGGGTTCGATGGAGTAGCAGTAATGTGCTCTTAAAATGGCAAAGGATGGCTGTACACAGTAATAGCAAATATTAGAAGTATTAAAAAGCTGGTCACTTGTTTGTTCCTGTCATTCTACTGTAGTTAAATCCGGGTAATTAAATCACTGAAGAGGTGTGCTACTTTCTTTTCAAGATTTTCTGTCCATTTCTGAGCCCATTATGTGTCTTCTCTGAGATCCTTCAGAAGTGTCTCATCTTGTATCAGGCCTGCATATGGCTTGGGAAAGAGAACACCTCATGACTTTCTCACTTGTCAGGCTAAGTAAGGAGTTCTCTTCAGCCTGCCTCCTGGAACATGTTACAATAGTGGTCATTAAACATAATGGGTTTGTTGTTGTTACTTGGTTTTATTACTTCGAAGAAAACAGTTTACCTACATTTCATAACTAAGGTTAAAATCTGTCCTCCTGGAGCATAGCAATTTGCAACTTCCTAATATCAGTTAGAATTAATATATTTTTATGTGCTTAATTTTGGTGTATTATAGTTGAGGATCCCTACAGAAGAATCTTCTATTTCTCTAATCAGAAAATACTAGGAATTTGTAATAGGGGGAAAATCATAGTGGTATCTAACTGCATGAAAATAACACATGAACTGTGATTTAGCAGGCTGTTGATGCTCTTCTGAGTCATTGACCTAGAAGAAGGAACGTGATTTTTATACACCATAGGTCAGAGCAGAGGAGGTACATTTGTTCCATTTGCAAAACTGAACACTAACTTGAAATATTAGAAATACTAAATTTATGAAATAAGTACGTAATTCCTTGCAAAACAGGGAAACAAAAATCTGTAGTTTTTTGAAACTTCCGTAATATAGTTTCTAAAGAAGATGGACTACTGGAGAAGTTCGCATCTACTGATGAACTGCAAGTTTTACTTTAGAACAAAATCTTCGCAAATTTTGTGGAAGCAGCTTGGTAAGGTGTCTGCAGTTAACTGATCTTATTAATGGCGTGAGAGGGGATATAAACAATAAATTACTAAAGAAGAAATACAGGCTAGGATTTTTTGTTTTTTGGTCTGAGCTGTTATGATAATGGAGAGTAAGTTTTTTGAATACTTTGTGTGTTACCTTGTATTTTTTAAGAAAGGAGGGGAAACCAGCATTCAAGCAATATATACAGCTATTCCCTGAATTAAGGATGTGATAATACTTTAACAGTCCTCAAAAGCTGAGTTGTTTTGAATGCACATGAGCTGCTACATTGGACTTGTTAATACGAGGTACAAAAGGGCTGGGACTTTGCTCTGAAGAGTGAATTCTAAAAGCAAGTATAATTAGGCCAGTATATGCTGCCCTTTTTTTCTGGCAGCACCTGCTTAAGCACCTCCTCATTTACCTTGCATCAGCTCGAAACTGGTTTGCAGTGACTAAACAAGCACCTGAGCCAGTCCAAGTGAGGAGGTGGTGGCATAGCTCGGCAACAAGAGCAGGGAAGGGCAGGATTCATCACTGCTCTGTGAGCTGGGAAGGGCAGGATCCATCACTGCTCTGTGAGCTGGCACTGCTGCCCAAGCTCCGGCTGCGCTGGGAGCAGGAAGGACAAATGGTGCTGGATTCACAGAAGGCACTATGTTATACAGCTGCTGTGTAAAAGGTGTTGGTTTGGGAATCAGAGAACTGTCTGAGCTTACTGCATAATTAAATAGTACATTAACAAGTAGTATACTGCCACAAGTACTAGTTAATGTGTAGACACATTTGTTTCAGGGCTTGCACTTGATTTTATTTCCTGGAGATAACTTTAGTAATTATGCAAAAAGAATGGAGGGATTGACCTTTGAGAAAGATCATTTGAACTAGTGAAAACCAGTATGAAAGTAACATTTGGATTTGCTACTGGAAAGGGACTGGCTCGGTGGGTTCCCAAGGAATGGCTACATTAAAGATAACTGAATCCTTTATAGCAAGATTTGAAGGCAGTGTGTTTTCCCTTCCTTAGACATCCGCTATTAACATGTGGCTGGTATTGCTTCTTTACTAGATGCAGGAAGAAGAGTATTTACAAACAGGATGAAAAGACTTGAAGAGCATCACATTTCTAAAATTTATATAATACAATTCAGTAGTATGCACTTAAGCGGACATCAGTTACATAATATTAAAAGTAATGTGTATTTTCTGTGGACATTGGTTTACAAATATCCTTTTGCAGTTTGAATTTTGTGTCTGCTGATATTTTGTAAGTTTTGTATAGCCGATGCTCTGTTGCACTTGTTTTCCTGTGGTCACTGTCCTGTATTTCCTTGTGCAGTCTTGTCTGAGTCCAATTTGCAGATTCTGCAAAAATGTGCTTACGAGGGGCAATGATTAATCAAAACATTGGGAGGGATAAAGGCAGATATGCACAGAGAAGAAAAGGGTGGGGAAAAGAAAATAAGCAGAAGCATGTTTGTTTCTCCTTGCCTGTGACTCACTTTTTCACAACAGAAGAATTTTCAAATGAAGAAAGCTAATTCAAAACAAACAGGAAGCAAGAAATAATTACCTCTGCACTGAACCATGAGAAGGTTCAGTACTTTCAGACTATTTAATTAACAAGCTAATTAATTTGATTGGCTTTTAAGCATATAACTTATAAAAACTATATTATATACTATTATGTTAATAGATAGTATTTCATAATACGGAGAGTATTTAGAGTAGGATGGGTTTGATTATTAATACAGTAAATGCAGTCATAATTTCTTGATCTATCCATAATTTATGTTTGCCTTCATCTTTATCAGCATATGACTGATTATTGTTTTCTTTTCCTTCAACTGAAGATCTAAAACGTAACTTGTGGGGTGGAAGAAAGTCGTTCACATACCGCTTTTCATTCTTTCCACATACTGCATTTCATTTCAAACACCTACCTGAGCTTTCTTGTGCTGGCATTCCCCTTGATTACTGAGTCCTGTGTGCTGGACATGTTGGAATTTCAGCTCTCTGCTTAGGGCCACTATGTTATGCCATATAAGATCCATATCATACACTCGATATCATTTTCCAGTACAAGATCTGAGGAGCCCTGGTGCTGTGCTCTCACTCCATTCTGAACCCATCTTTCCCCTCGACACTGTGGTTTTGAGCTAGGTATCGGTTTTTTTGAGTCATGCAATAATAGAGGCAAATAAAAGCATGGAAAATTTTGCATGGAATGCTGAAAAAAAAGAAAGGTCAATTGCTTTTGTGAGAAAAGGATGGGAATACCTTCATTTCTCTGAACACAACATCTTTGCCCCCAACTTTATGCTTGCTTTGGGACTTGTTGAGATTCTTTGAGTGCAGGAAGGCAGCGATTTCTACCATTCCAGCAGGTTCCTGTAGTAGCTATCGTTATCTTGGAGTACGGAGATTGACTCATTCCAGTAGTTACACCTGGCTGTCAGTAACATTCTGGTCCCCTCATTTATGTTGTCACTGCTCAGGTCTTAGCCAGTCACACCTGTCTTCTGCCAGGTGATTCATTTGTAACCTCAGATGCAGCAGTTTTGGCTACAAGTCTTGTGTCATAAGCAGTTTCAGATTCAGTAAGTTTCTATTAACATTTAATTAACTCTGCAAATGGGTATTTACAAAAGTACTTGGTGATATGTCAATCTTGAAATTAAGTTAATGATGTGAACTAATATTGCTGAGAAGTAAAAGCATTGTGTTGGTTTTCTTTAGTTTCACCATGGTCTTTTATTGCAGTTCCTGAGTTCTATCTTCTGCCAGAGGTTTTCCTTGTGTCCTCAGTGCTAGCCTTCCCTACAGCATGTTTGTCATGCAATACTGTTACCTTAAATGTACGTGTTTCGCGCCATGGAGGGAGCAGTTAGAATTTTTGTGTATTGACCAGCTTAAATACAAATTGTTATATGTATGTGGCAAAATGTGTTGCTAGTGATGTGTGATCCTCTACTGCAGGCAGTAGTTGAGGCACACTTTGTAGCAATTATTTTCATAGTGTATGTGCTAGAATTCAATCATACGTTAGCTCAAAATCAAATACAAATACATCTTGATAATGGGAAGGTGTTGCATCCTGATGGGGGTGTTTGGAGTTTGATTCATTTCTTATCTTCTATAAATAAATTTTATATAAATAAAATTTTACTTGTGCTTTTATTTCTTACTTTTCCCAGATATTTTACTGGTTTTTTTGTTTGTTTTTTTACAGTTCTATCTTCAAGACACTAAAAGTAGTAATGGTACCTTTATTAATAGTCAGAGACTGAGTAGAGGATCTGAGGAAAGCCCACCATGTGAAATTATGTCAGGTGACATCATCCAGTTTGGTGTAGATGTGACGGAGAACACACGGAAAGGTAAGGGTATGGATCATTTTTTTGGTTTCTTTTCAAGTATATTTATTTGGAACATCTTATTATAATCCAGTCTTTAAAACTAAATGGTATTCCCACTGTAAGAAAATAGTTTTGTTTGAGTGGGTTTTTTGTTACTTCTTCCCTCCTTTGTGGTGGCAGTGAGCCCTGTGCCCATGTGGTACCGGATCAAGAAACTTGTCTGCTGAAAACACAGACTCTGTTTCTACCCCCATGCGCCCAGATGGATTTTAACTGGGTTGTTTCCATGGCCTACCTTCTTCCATGGCTCTGTGGCTGCTATTGTGTGCGCGGGAAATGCAAGTCTGGAAAAGGAGGCTCAACTGCAGCCCCATGTTCATCTATTGCCTCACTTAAATTGACCTACAGCAATTTTAAAAGTGCAACACAAGCATGTGTGTGTAGTGCTGTATTGGGCTTTTTGTGTTTGGACTTTATTATTGTCTTATAATTGTAATTACCTTTCTTTTAAGCCCTTTGAACCCTAAGGTTTAAGCTAATAGTGTGGCAGAAGTATGAACCTGAATTTCTTGATCAAGTAGTCAGTGTAGGTTTGAAACAGGCTAACTTACTTCTTTTCAGGATACCCACTGTTTCTTTCTGACTGCTACTGATTTTGACTTCTGTGGGTACTTTAAAATGAGAATAGAAAGGAGTTACTAGCTGACAAATGAGGTGATGGCATTTTTGTTTGGTTTATTTTTCTTGCTGTCTTCTTCCCAGTGTGCATGCTCAGGAGATCTTGTATTATGCCAATAGCTCTGTATCTGTGTTAATTAAAATAGAGCTTCTATCTGTTTTCTTTTGAAATTACATAGTATTTCAGGAACCATTTCTTCCTCTTTCTGGAAACTGGTCTGTATGGGGATTATTAGATTGTAGTCAGTATTGTTAAGACTTTTTAAAATTCCCTAACAGGTCTGCTGCTTTCTGTAAGCGTTGAACTTCTGGCCATGTTCTATAGAATCCTTACTCAGTAACACACAGATTTGGCAATAAAATGTCAGAACTGCCATCACCCCTTTTCCGCTTTACTGCTTTTCTGAACAAGGCCTTCATAGCACTTATCCTTAAAGAGACGTGTATTAGAGAAGAAGGAAAGAATAATATTAAATTGGAATGCTAATGATGAAGTTCTTTAAAACAAAAAAATAAACAAACGTCCATCAAAGCAAACCTCTCTGAAACCAACACCCCCAAAGCCCAACAAACCAAACCATAGTACAACAGGAGAATTTCTTAAAGTGCATTAAGTGAACAAAACATAAAGATGACACCCGCTCTACCTGTTACTCATGAATTTTGTCTTTAGCTGAAGGGGTTGTAGTCATCACCTCTGAAGTATCAGAGGAAGGTTGATGAATGTCTTGAAAGAAAACATTGTTAAGTAATCGTGGTGAAGTATTTTGTCATGGAGAGCTTTTGGAGCTGTGGGGTTTTTGAGTGATTCCTTGTAGTAAAGGTCTCATCACATTGTTTTACGTTTCTGAAAAATAATGTTGCAAAGATGCAACTCCAGGATGCCTAGCTGAAATTGCGTGGGAGTTACCTAAAGTGTTTCCATGCAAAGTGATTGCAAGTATTGATGAGTACTAGCAGTATACATGGAAGAAATCAAAGGAATACATTGCATCTAATGAACTTGGAACTATTAATTTGATGAGATGCTGTCCTTGCTAAGAGAAGCTAAATTTGTTTGAGTGTATTTAGTCTAAAACAACTTTTATTATAAGATTTAGTTGGAAGAAAAATTGGACTTGACTTGTTTTTATCAGCACATTGCAGTTAGTTTATGGAAACATTTGTGGAAAGTTCATGGTAAGCAAATTCTTGCCATGAATTTTTGCTAGTAGTAGTTCTTTGCTGTGGTTTTATGTGAGTTTTACAAAGCATGATCCCAGTGGCCTGGCATTTGTGTAGTGAGTGATCAGATTATGCAGCCTTCCTTGTCCTTTTCTCAAGCTTTGAACATGGAAGCTGTGCCCGTGTTACTCGTGAATGTGTTGAGCTCGCTAATGAGCAATCGGATACAAGTTTGCTTTCCTCCCTCTTTGCTCCCCCAAGCAGTGAATGAAGATTGTATCATCACAGGGTGTTTACCTATGAATGCAGTTGGACTGCACATAAACATGGGTTTTTTACCAGTTCATTTCAGTGGTCATAGATGTTACTCTTAATCTAATCTAGTCATGAAACAGACAGGAAAGTAGGTTTTAAATTCTCTTTAAAAGCACTTTGCACTCTGGTATTTACATAATGCCTTACTTGCACAAGACATTTCAGCAATCTGCTATGTGTAATTATAAGGTAATGACAGGACAGAATGATTGTACTTGCCCATGTAAATTTGGAATTGTGTCAATATTGCTAGAATACACTCATTTTATTGTTCAGGCTGTGTTTTAGTAAGTAATTTCCTTGCAAATGTGGTCTGGATTTGGTTCATTAAGATAGTGGCATGTTCAGTATGTGATTTTTCAGGTTATCAGGTATAAGCACCAATTCCTCAGTTTCCTGCTGCTGAGCCAAAGTCAGTAACAGGTCCTGGAGAAGTGTTTGCATCCCTTCTGCTTCCTTATTTGCTGTATTACTTGACAAGCACAGGGCCTTGTAATTTCCCTCTCCTTAATATGGCACTTACCTATTAACATCTCACTGTGCTTTTCTTTGTTTTAATGTGGTTTATATTCTTTTAGCACTTTCTAAATTTCCCACTCGGTGCCAGAGCATTCCAAGAGTTAACTGGTGATATTTCCCTGCATGGAAAGGAGCAACAGCATTGCAAAGCAGGGTCAAATAATACCAAGATGATTTAGTGCAAATGCAGTTTAAGCACTTTTTTCTAGTCAGGTTTGGACTCTCTCATACATCTATTCTATCATAGGGTGTTTGAGGGGAGGTCGTGCAAGTGGGGAGCCCAGTGTGTGCTACAGAGCAGTGCACAGACTCCCGAGGATTGGGGGGCGCTCCTCAGGGCTGGGTACGACATTAATGAGTGAAAATAACAACGAGAGCATCACTGGTGAATTGCCTCTCTAGGAAACAAAAATTGAGACAAACAGAAATGGTTTCTGTGTTCCCATTGTGCTCCAGTGCCAGCAGCACCTTTTGGGGTTCAGGGCAGGTCTCAGGGGTTTTGGAGCTGTGAAGTGTGGGGCAGCTCCGTGTTTTGGAGGAGAGCAACAAGTTCGTGATTGGAGTGTGGAACATCAAATGAAGCAGGAGCGGGGTTTCACTCCATGGAGGGAGCAGTGGATGTGGAGAGAGCAGTGGATGCGGGGCGGCTGTTTCACGCCGTAGATGGAGCAGTGGATGTGGGGCGGCTGTTTCACGCCATGGAAGGAGCAGTGGATGTGGGGCGGCTGTTTCACGCCATGGAAGGAGCAGTGGATGTGGGGCGGCTGTTTCACGCCNCGCGGAGCGCCCGGAGGTGAGTGGGATGGAGAGGCGGATGAGCTATGGGGACAGGGGGTGTCTCAGCTCCGTTGGGAAACCAGGGGTTGCTCTACTGCCTTTTCTTGTTAATTCCTCAAAAGAAATACTGTAGACCTGAATTTAAACCATTGCTGCTGTCCTGTGCAGTCAGTACTGTATTCATGTTTTCTGTGTCACTTTACCTTTCCCTCAGGCTTTCTCCTTATTTTTCCAATTGCAGTGAACTGATAACTAAAGGTCAGACTGCAGGGTTTGGGTGTTGATTTCTTTCTTACTATTTTAATTGTATAAATTTATCAAAATGCTTGGTACCTTTTCCCAGTCACTGTCTATTTGAGACTTTTTGCTAGATGCCCATTATCTATTAATTTGACACAAATAAAGCTCCTGCAGGTTTTAGATTTTTGTCAATCTAGCTGTTGACAGAAAATCTTCAGAATTACAGCAGACCTACCTGATGTGTGAGCCAAAGGTAAAGCTGTCTGTTGGTATTTAATGCCAGGTATCCTAATGTTTTCTTATTAAAATCTTATTAAATGTTTTCTTATTAAAATTTCCTCTTAAAGGAAAAATTCTTCATTACAAAGCTATGTATTTGAGGCTACAGTTAATATTGCTAATATATTTTTTAAATGTTTTTGCAAACTGGATTTATTCCATTATAAATAAAGACTCCAAACCATGCAGATTAATCTGTTCTGCCCTGGCATGTAAATCTAATAGTTACCAGGTCAGCTTGAAAAAACAAGGTGCTCTAGCTGGGAGAATACGTCTCCAAAGCATTAGCTTTTAGCTATAAATAAAGGTTAAAACCAGCTTGTCTTGGTTGGATCATTTCTCCTGTATTTTTAGATTCTATTGATGTAGCTTCCTTAAAGACCTGCCTCATTTCCCTGGAGTATTACCAATGTCCTAAAACGCCCATTGCCCTTTTTTTTCAAAGCCATATTAACTGTTTTGCTGATATTAATAACCAAGAAAGTAGAGCAGCTATTTGTCTTTGTATGTTAGTAGGTGCTAGAGGTATGGCGGTCCATGGTAGGTGACCACATACTCATTTGTATCTCACTTGTGGTAGTGTTTTGGGAACAAGGTACACCTATCTTTCTGTATATCTGGAAATCATTTTTACTTCCCAATCCATAGAACTCTACATGGGGGAAAAAAACCCCAACCAAGACACAGACATAATCTGACTGTTTGCAAAGGCATTGAAAATGGTATCAGTAATATTTTTTGAAACGTTATGTAGAAAGTTTGAACTTGATGTAAGAATCAAATATTGCATTTCCTCCTCTTATTCCTTAGGATCTTTCTAGAGTTCAAAGAATCTTGAATTTAGTCCTCAAAGAGCAAGTTTACCTCTTCTGAAATGAAAGGCCACTTGTCTAGAGCTATGCAGTAGATGCGCACTACAGGCACCCTGAAATAGAGATGTGTTGACTTGAATGATGCTGCTTATGGTGTTCAAAAGGATGTACTTCTCAGTGGTTCCTACACACTTCCTCTGCATTCCTTTTTCTGCATTCCCTTTTCAATCCTTGTTTGTAAATAATAATTGCTTGGCAAGTTCCAGATCTTGGAGTGTGTATCGGTGACACAAATTGGATGTGTTACCTTTTAAGTCCCTGGATATGCTTGTAGGAATATTGTCAAAAAGGCAGCTCGTTATTTTGTTTACACCTCTGCATTCCCGTTACCTAGCACAGGTAAGATGCATTCCTCTTCACTCATTTTATGATCAAAACATTCACTTTTTTAACTTACAGTAGTAAAGACCAGTTTCAGGTATTGCTGCACGTAGAAGAATTGGAACTGGAACTGCTCCACAGCCAGGACCGAGTACACAGCATAACCTCTTCGAGTTTGTAATGATGAAGTTTCCGGTGTCCAGAGGAGGTTTGAGAAGGCAGATCCAGGCACTGGTGCTTTAAGGTGTTCGTGTGTCCTCCTCTTTACCTGTCTCAAGGTTTCTTAAGACAGTTTGCTTGGTTACTGTAACATTAAGCACTGTAATGGATCATGATGTAGTAATGGATCATGATAACTTAGTATTTGTTTCTTTCCAGTTACCCATGGGTGTATAGTCTCCACAATCAAACTGTTCCTTCCAGATGGAATGGAAGCTCGATTGCGATCAGAGTAAGAATAAGTATTCACACGTACCAAAACTCAACTACTGTATGATGAGGATTTGATGGATATTATGCTTAAAATCATTATGGGAGCAGTTTATTTTCGTGTGATCCTTGCAAAGCAAGTACTGAGAGCATGGTTCTTTTGCAGGCATTATGAGAAAAAATATCTCATTTGCTTGTTGTTTTTAGTAATTAAGACAACTATGAAGAATGAAGAAGTTCTCTAAAAGAAGAAAAAAGTTCTTGCATAGTCAGGCTTTTCTGACTGTGGTTTACTCTACTGAGATGGGTATTAGAAACAGAAGAATATAGGGAAAAAGAAAGCAAATAAGCAAGTTTTCCTGCCTTCTTTCCTTATTCGTGCTTATTATTTTGGCTCTTTTAAATGCCCATAGACTCCGCTAAAGTGAAGTTAAGGGAAACTCAGATGAATATTGACAGCATTTTCTGTGTATATGCACATTTTTGAGAAATTTTCCAGGAGCAGTAGAACCGAAAAGTTTAACATTTTGTTTGCACTGAGTGCTAGTCACAAATGACATAATTTTAGTCATCTTTCATTATCAACAATTTTATGGGGTTTATTGCTTAGTTAAATATCCTTTTATCCATAATACCCAGAAATTCTTGTGTGAAGCTTTAGGGTGTCTTTGCTTGTGGGAAGATAAGTAAAAGTAAATTATTGTGGAAGATTTTCCTTATAATTGCATGTCCAGATAAGAAATAGTAAAAATGTATGGTGTTCAATTTTTAGTTTTGATTAAAATGTCAAAGTATAACATTTATGCATTTTGTGTTCGTTTCTTCTTTTTTTATTTTTTAGTGTTATCCATGCTCCATTACCAAGTCCTGTTGACAAGGTATTTCAGTAATTTGCTTGTTTATGCCTTACTCAGCCACGTGCTATTTTCAGACTTGTTATAAAGATGAAGAAATAGTGAAGTCTGTCCAGTAACATTTTGATATGTTTTCCACTGCCTGTTTTTACCCAATTTAATATTTTGAGGTATTGAGGTAATATTTTTTTGTCACCTTAATGACATTTAAGGTAGAGAAGTAATGCAGTATTATAGTGTATATATGAAGGTAAGTTGACTTTCTGCATTGTGGCACCTGAAACATGGCTTTGGAGTGAAACCATTGATGTTGAGATGGTTAATTTCCAGGTACAGGTTGACAGACTAACAGGTCTTGCATAAGTTAATACTTGATGTTCTGTGGGACCCAAGAGTAGCTCATGATTTGGTGTTTGGGTGAGGTATGTTTTCTTTATATGATGTTTTTTATGGAGGAGAAGCTGCGCTGCAGTCTGAAAGGTACTGTAATGTTCCCAAGGAAAATTGAGACCGAACCTCTCTGCTTCTCTTGTATAGCCAGAGTTGCTCACTGTAGAGTCATGTAGTCAGTATTGTCAAGTGTAATTCATAAACTCAGTTCGGTACTGTGGGGGACTTGTAGAAAAGCTGTTAATAGATACTCCCTTGAGACAAGTGATCAGGAGTTGATTATTTATCTAGTCTCTAAAGAGAAGGATTAACTTTAAAAGGTTCTAATCAGAGTTTTAAACATGAAGAACAAAAATTCGAGAAACTGTGGAAACTTACTTGTGAAGCCAGCAGCCTGAGAAGTTTATAGACTGTGTTTAAGTTGAGATTTCAAAACAATATGTGTGGCTTGAATGCAGGGAAAGGGTAGAAATCCTGTGGAGGGACTGCAAGTATAACTGTGGGAAAACAGTTAAAATTTTTTTCAATGTAGGAAGCCTACAGAAATTAATAAGTAAATAGATTGGCTGAAATAAACCACAGAACACCCCCTGCTTCTCTCCAAGTGAAGAACAGTTTGTCATTATTCAAAGATTGTACAGGTATTCCTTAAATCTGAAATAGATACTTTTAAAGGGAGATGATGATGATGATAAATGGTAGGTCAGCAGGAAATGTGCAATTGTAATATGTGTGATGACGTCGAGTTGGAAGCTCACGATTTGTGTTTGTCCTTGGCTCGAATGGCTTCTCCTTTGTGCCCCTTGTTTCTTTTTTATCAGTTTAGTCTCAGCTGTACCAAAAGCTTTGAACTCATTGGTGTGTTGGTGGTTCAAGAACTTGTACAGACAAACACAGTGTGGCCTGAGTTGGGAAGTTCTATGATTAAAAAAAGCATGAGTAGTAACAGAACAATAAATGAAGCAAAATGCTATTATTAGATAATCTGAAGTTTACCTTTGTGACTAGATTTAAGTGAATTTTGCATTATTTGTGTTTAATGAAAAATCCAAAGCCATTCTGATTCTTACTTATCTTCTTTTTCAGGTTGCTGCTAACACTCCCAGTATGTATTCTCAGGAATTGTTTCAGCTTTCACAGTATCTACAAGTAAGTTTTCTTTTAAGGGCATTTAGTTTGGCTAAGTGTTTTTGTTCAAAACACAAATCTGACGCTGTGCCTTGTATCTATTGGAAACTACAGAGGAAGGGGCAGTGCTGGCAGCTCTTCTTCCTCACTGGCAGCATGAGCCTTCCTGTGCCTGCTTCTGTGTCAATTTTAATAGGTGTGTTTTTCCCGAGATGTCATGTCACGGAAGAGTTAGACTGCAAAATGGCAGCACATTAAACTGTGTGCTGATAAATAAAAGTAAACTCTTTAGAAAGGATGATAAAATCAGCTTTCTGGGAAAGAAATGAAAGCTTTTTTGCTGGTAAATTCTATCCAAGTGTAATGTATAAGTTCTACTGATTTATTTTGCCTGGTTTTGTTTGATAACGACAATTTTTATTTGTTAACGTCAAGGCTTTTGAGATAGATACTATCTTTATATGTATTTGCTGACATAGCAGGAAGCAGCTCGTGCAGATGCTCTTTCTTGGGAAGCCAAATACATACTCACTCACCAATCTGTTCACTCTCCATATCCTGGAGTTAACAAAGACACTCTTCTATCTTCCTGTCATAAACCAAAAATAAAACAAAAATAGTAGTTCTTGCTTGGCATTTCTATTTTGTGACCTCATTTGAGGATGAACAGCTCATTGCATGGAAGCTGCCAACCTGCCTTTTGGTGTCTGCAGTTTTGTTACTCAAATTATTGACAAGACAAAGTGTCTTTAAGTCTTGGAAAGAACAACCATGTGTCCTCAGCATGTGCAACATAGCATGAAAAATGAAGAGTTTAGGAACCTGACGTTATAGGATAGCATTTTCTAATTAAACTATCCAAATAAATTTGTGGATGGATAAAATGGAATGGGCTTATTATGGTTTTGAACAAGTTACAGTGTTTGCTACTCAAATTTCCTTTTTTGTTGTATTTTGGGATCTCTTCTGTTGCTTCTGATTTCCTGAGTTGTTCTAGCTGAACTGACTGGTGCCCTGCTCTCTTCACAGGAAGCCTTACATCGGGAACAAATGTTGGAACAGAAGCTGGCAACCCTTCAGAGACTACTTGCTGTCACACAAGAGGCTTCAGATACTAGTTGGCAGGTATCTGCAGGCATCCTTTTCCTTATGGACTAAGCTATGCACTGCTATATAAATTTTAGCTGTTAATAGGGGAAAAAGCAACAGAAATAATAAAACCTTTATGGTGGTTCTCTAAAACTGTGCAAAATACAATGTTTAATAAATTTAGTGGTTGTGTACCTTTGAAATAGCTATCAGCAGTGAGTACTCCAACAAAATTCAGATCTTTAAAGCAGAACCCTACCGGCACTACATTAAGCATGATAATTCTAAGGTGATACTTCTTTTCTTCTAGGCTTTAATAGATGAAGACAGGCTGCTTTCAAGACTAGAGGTTATGGGAAATCAGTTACAAGCTTGTTCAAAGGTAAGTAGTTCACTTAAAGTCAAATGTTAGGAATGCTGAAAGGCAGCTCTTTTCAAGTGTTTTGAAAGTAGCTAGTTGTAGGAAAGCATTTGGAACATAAACTTTCCAAAATGAGCCTATGCAACCTTGGTAATCTGAGTAGCACAAAAACTGTAGATCTTCTCTGTATATCAAGGCATCTTAATAAGTGGCTGTTGTTTTCATTGCGCATGTCCTGTCTGATAGTCAAAGTTACAAGTATGTGCTGCCCTGATTGTTGTTTAGGCCACCTATGCCTGCCTTGGATTTTAATTTTTATTTTATTTCTATTTCCTCTCAACTATCTACATTATAAGAACTTTTTCTGAAGGTCCTGTTTAAGGTCTTTCCTCTGGGACCTTGTAGGTTCCTGGTTTGTCCAGATGTAGGTCTCCTAGGCTTGACATTGTCTTAGCAGTGCCCAAAAAACGCAGCATAATTTTCCTAGAATCAAGGCTGACCATTGAATGTGTGCGTACATACACTTCAAAAAATAACTTGTTTATATCCAGTCACGTCAAGTATCTTTGATCGCTGATTTGTATGTAACATTTTCTCATCTATCAGATATTGCTAAACATTTTTTAATAGAACGGACTTTATCACAATCTAATTCATTTAATGAGCAAAGTAGTAATTATTCTGTTCTTGAATTATTTTGTATGTGCAGAATCAAACAGAAGACAGTATACGGAAAGAGCTTATAGCATTACAGGAAGACAAACACAACTATGAGACAACAGCCAAAGAGTCCCTGAGGCGGGTCCTTCAGGAGAAAATTGAAGTGGTCAGAAAATTGTCTGAAGTAGAGGTATTGAAGTTTCATGCCTGCTCTCCTGGAAATGCTGAAATAGTTGTAACTGCTGCTATTTAAATCCCTGTTTTGTTGCTGCAATACGCCGGTATCTGTTGTACTCTGACACTTTCAGGATATTAAGTAGTAGTGTTTATTTCTCCTATTGGATGGGACTAAGATTGTTGAACAGTTAATGAGAAACTATTCTTTCAGCTCCTCCCTTTTCTCCCTGGTTTCAAAATTCATGAAACTGTCTTACAGAAGTTACTGTGTGTAGTACATATATGAGGGGAAAATGACATACATGCATTAAAAAAAGTGCTGTAAGACCTTGTTTAAACTGTAGCATTTATGGAAACATATGCTTAACCACTTGTACAAAGTATGCTTTAAAAGGAGCTTTTACAATGAGCTTTTACGCTTAAAGTGTGGATACTTCCTTCAAGTAAGATTTCTGCCCCTATGTCTTGCATTATTCTCTCTTTTTTTCTTTACTTTCTTTTCCTCTATCATTATTTGCTATATTCCTGTGGTCAAGTAGTCTCATAAGACTAGTTGGCATACTGTGCATATATACTGCTTGGAAAAATAGATCATCTGCAGTGTTTGTAGTTTATTGTCTGTCTTTTCTTCTTATTTATTGCATAATAATTCTGTCTTACAGCGGAGTTTAAGTAATACAGAAGATGAATGTACACACCTGAAAGAAATGAATGAGCGGACTCAGGAAGAATTAAGGGAATTAGCTAATAAGTACAATGGAGCTGTAAATGAAATTAAAGATCTTTCTGACAAGCTAAAGGTAATGACAGAATTTCATCTGACTTAGGATAGAACTGTGATAAATGGAACAAATAAATACAGTTTAATTTCTAATCTAGCAAACAAAAAACATTAAGAAACTTGTTAAACAAAATGTTAACAATAGAAATATGCTTATCATCTTCTACATATTCTTTAGGTTCAGTTTTAATGTAATTGAAACTGTCATCAGTTAAGTAACTTCCTGAAAAGGTTCTCTCTTCATTCGCTTTGAAAGTTACCATATTTTTGGAGCTGAAATATAGTATAAAATTATGTGTAGTATAAAACTTTATATCCAGCTGCTTTTATATGGACTAGTAACTTTCAAGCTAAACATCTCAAAGGTAAGACGAATGAAAACTAGAATTAGAAATAGACTTGCATTTCATTTTGCCTCTTTGTGCAGTTACAGACATAACTAGTCCACGACATAGTAGTAATACGGCTCATCTTCCATCTTGCTGTCAAGTTTGATATTAAACTAAATATCTAAGTATATTAGTATTTAAGGTCCTTTATGCTGGAGAACAGAATAATCACTTTATGATAAAGCCTGTTCTCTAAGAGTTGTGGAGGAGGAAGGTAATGGTGTTATCTCTGGAGACCTGAGGCAGTTGCGTTTATCTTGGATAAATACTGGAATTGGAACCTCGGTTCCTAGTTCAGTACCTCAGAGAAACTTTTCTTTCCAAATTAAAATGTTACGTTGCTGGTCTTAAGGCAGTTGGTTACCCAGTAGTGAGTTGATCACTGATGATGATGAGTATACTCCGAAGGATCAAAACTGAAACTTATTACCTGGTTTTGAGGGAGGAGACTGTTTGGAACTTATGATCTTGAGATCCAGCAAGGAAAATGACGTGCTTTTCAAGCAAGTTGGTCTGTGCAGTGTACATTCAGTTCAGAAGGGCTCTTGGGTGTTGATTGAATTGAGATGCTGGGAGACTTTGGGCATTTCTTAGTTCTAGGGCCCTTAACTGTTGCTGTAAAATTTATGGTCCTCAAGTCAAAAAGTTAGTTAAGATATTTTGAGATTTTCTCAGTCTACTTTAAATGAAATTCATATAAAAGTAATAGATTTAGCACTTTTTTTTCATTTTCTTTATCTGATTAGCAAAGAAGATTACTTATATTCATTTGGTTACGTAAAAATCAAGATGGTCTATTCTTCCACAGGTTAATTTTGATTTTTGGGGGGATTTTTGAAATCTTTTTGAGCAGGTAGCAGAAGGAAGACAAGAAGAAATCCAGCAGAAAGGACTGGCTGAGAAAAAGGAATTGCAGCATAAAATAGATGAAATGGAAGAAAGAGAGCAAGAGCTTCAAGCAAAAATAGAAGCTTTGCAGGCTGATAATGACTTCACCAATGAGCGGCTGACTGCTTTACAAGGTTAGTCACTAGCGGGAAAGAAACTTCGATTGTTTGTTTTCCTTTTAATCTGTGAAATACCTTTTTCTTGGACTTCTGTTTACAGTACGGTTAGAACACCTTCAAGAGAAAACTCTTAAAGAACACAACAGCTTAGGTAGGTGTGATCAGTTTCTTGTTTCAAGCTGGTTTGCGGATTGGCTGTTCAGTTACTTTTGTTATGGTAATCTTGTGGTCTCGGTGTCTGGCAGAAGAGTTCTGATTCCCAGTTACCCCAGCAGGGAGCTCTCCTGGACTGGTGGGTCCGTGTCGGGGCAGGGCCGGCAGAGGGCGCTGCTGCTGCGGGTGTTCGCTCTGGCCGGGGGCCCGAGGCTTGGAGGGGCCTTAGAGCCATTAGATTTTAAAATACTTTTTTATATGTATATACACTTATATATGTATGTAATAGGCACTAATTCCTTGAAGTTAATAACCTCTTAGACGTTTGAACAAACAGCAGCATGATCTGTCATAGGAAAGACATCAAATTTTGCCTGGTTTGTCTGAAAGGGTAGTTAGGAGGAGGTGGTGTGAAAAGCCAGGTGTATTTCAAAATGCTGTGTTTATAGAGAAACAAAACCTGAAACATTTTTCTTGGTTCCAGAAATAATGCCCTTTCTTAATCCTAGGCATACAAGTTGATGACTTCATACCTAAAATTAATGGGAGCACAGAGAAAGGTAGTGTATCTGAAGGCTACCTTTTGTCTTATGGTTGATGTTTGAAAATGAACAAATTCAAAATGTTGTCTAAAGTTTTGCTTGGAATTATTTCTCTTTGAAAATGAATTTGTCCACTCATGACCAGCTTTTCTTTTTTTTTGTTTATACTTCCAGTCACAGTGTTTTTAGAAAGTTCTGTAAAATACAACAAAACCACTTGGAGGCTTTTCTTGTTGGGTTGTTTTTTTGTTTGTGATGAGCTGTCACTGGAATCAGTAGGAGTCTACTGAATGAAAGATGTCAGGGTTGTGACACAAGAAAGTGGAGAACTCACTGATTGTTTTTCCTTTTAATTTTCCCTTGCAACACATGGACATACACTGTTTTTCTAGTAAAGTTGGGTATGCTAAGTAAAGTCAGCAAAACCTATATTTTTTATAACTTCAATATGAAAAATGTGAGTATATAAAATTTATAGATAATGGAAACTAACTTTTTAAAACTCAAAAGTATATGTGAAACAGGGATTAATACAGATTGAATTAAGTGATAAGGTTTTTTTAAAGGCCAGTTAGTTAAAGCCAAATATTTTAGCTCATGTGTCTTAACATACGTGAAGTTTTTTGAGTAAAATTGTCCCATATGACATATAGCAAAAAATGTTCCAGTTATGATTCCCAATTGTTTAATTGGCTGAAATATATTTGTCCTCTTATGTAAATTTTAATTTTTTCCTTGATGTAGCTTGCTTCTACAATCTGAGGAATGGTGATAGTATTGGTTTGAAGGTTCAGGGACCTATATAGAGAACTCACGGTTTTAACCAGTATTCACAGTGTTTAAGGATTACTGTATTTATATTTTTGAAACAGAATTTTAAAGCTCCTTATGCATATTTGTAAATTATGAGGTTCTTAACTAGAGACACCAATAGCAAAATCAAAAGTTAATCATGACATAACCTTATGGCTGGTCCTTACTGGGAGCAGAAGGAGAGATCTGTTAAACACCTACAGGAACTGTACTAAAATCTCCCTTAAATCTAAGACTACTGGTTGCCCCTAAGTGTCTTAGCATTTTAGGCACTTAGCTGTGGTGCACACTGAGGTTGGCAAGCAGGACACTCAATGTTTGTTCCCGGTTCTCTAGACTGCCATGAGATTTTATTTTAATATAGATTGATCCATCTTGCTGATGCATAATATTAGGTTAGTAGTAGCTTAATATTTGATAGAATGGTTGAGAAATAGATCTACTTTTCTGTTTTTTAAACTAGAGCTAATTTGAAACATATAGTAAAAGCTGTTGAGCTTTGACTTTAAATATAAATTGTTTTATAGAGGAATAATTTATAACATCATACTAGATTTGATTTTTTTAAAGAAATGCTTTTTGTTTGTTTTAAAATTGTTGGTAGGAATGTCATGTTTTTTAAAAACTGATACCTCTTATGAGTCCCAATTTTAAAATTGCCCATTTAAAAATCATTATGTGATTATAACAAATATCATTATATCACTGGAACTCACTTTTTTTGGTCAAAGTTGAAGCAATCCCTTTTGGACTTATTTTTGGGTTGTACAAGAGTCAGTGTCATCTGAATGGATGCATGACAAGATAGTTTCCTCCGTCCTATGAGTAACAGTAGAACTTGTGCTTAAACCTGGAAGTTTTAGGAAGCTGTTTGCCAAGTTATTTTTCTTTGAGTACAGACGACATGTAACTGCTCATTGAAGTTCTCTTTCTGTGTATTTATACAATCTGTCACCTTTTTTGTCATGCACATACCATGCTATTTCATTATTCTGTATTTTAGCATAGTTTTTCGTTATTCTGTCAATCGTACATTTTTCTGCATCTCTGCCGTACCTGATCCATCGCCATTTCTCTGGCATTTTACAGCTTGCTGCCCTGTGTTCTCTTCATGAAAGTCTGTGCCCTTCTGCATCTTCTGGTCCCTTATGTAGCCCTTGTATGACAGATGGGCAGTTATTTGCTCTGCCAGATTTTGGAAATTGTTCTCTTAAAAGCAGCAGGAAGCAGTTACTGCTGGGTTTTTTGTTGGGGTTCTTGGGTTTGGTTTTTTTTGCTGTAGTTTTGCATTATTTTAGAAGAGCTAAGAATTTTGGGTTTATAATGCAGATTGAGCAACTTTGGGAATGAAAGAGGAAAACTGTAAAACCCATGTAAAATCAGTATGCTTTTTAAAATTCCTTTTGTCTCTCTTTCTCTCAAAATGTGTGCACAGGCACACTACCAGGCCATGACAAGAATAATGGTTTTACATTACTTTTTTCTGTGGCTATAGCAGTCAAGGGCTCTATTCAGAGTAGAGGAACTAAGAACTCATAGCCTCGCCAGAGGCTTTTCGTAAAAAAAGGCATCTTAGAAGATGGTGGTTAGGCATTCATTTTCTCTCATTGCACATACAGAAAAGCTGGTGCAGAAGAGAGGAACTTGTTTGTACAGCAAGCCCCTGATAAAAATTGTGTAGAACTAAGTTGTTTCAAAAATTGGTATTTTTCTCAGTGATTTGCACCACACCTGGCTTTCATCTTTCAATTTTGTGAGCCGTATATTACATAAAGAAAGATACAAGAAATTTCTATGCAGTCACTTAGAGGACCAGGTAAAAATGAAAAAAGAAAGGAAGTTTAAATATGGAAAATAAATTTTACAGCCATGGTGTTGTTTTTTAAAAGCTCCGTCCTTGTGGGTTAAAAAAAATTTACTTTTTAGGGTAGCTTTGAAATCTAGTAAAGCTTAGTATTGCAGCTGAGCTTCTGATGTCAGAGGTAATGATTGAACAATTTGGTTAGAATGTACCACATTCTGCGGGTTTGTATTAATGACAGCCTTTTCTCACTGCTGAACTCTTGGTCAAAGGATTTTTGAGGTTCTTCATAAAGGAAGTGTTTGCACCTTGAAGAGATGCAGGATTCTGATGGAGTTGGGAGCTGCACTTGAGTAAACCTGGGAATGGAGCCCAGTTTTAAGAACTCTGCTGCAGAACTGTCTTTTCAAAGTGAAACTGTTTTAAAAGTATAGGGAGATATTCAACAACACTTTTAAAACAGAGGATGTTAGATATGAAGACTCAAACATGAAGACTAATTAAAAACTTAAAAAATACCCTTTTAAAGCTAATAAAAATGCTGAAGAATATAGATTAAAAACACGTTTCTTTTGAAAATGCAGTTGAAGTACTTTTCTTCTGATCAGTTCAAAAGAGTAATCTATTTCCTAGTATCACTCAGACATCATTTCAATTTCATGTCTTGTCTGCTTGCATATTAACTCAGATTTGATTCAAAAGTCCATTGTGAATACACTGACGAAGATTGTTAATATGCCTTTCAAATTATTTGTTGCATCAATTTGAAAATGATAAGAAGATGTAAACTGAAGTGTTTCTTTCTCTACTAGAGCACTTTCTTTCAAAGAGTGAAGGGGACTGCACTTTTATTCATCAATTCATAGAATGTCAGAGTGAGTACAAGAGTGTTCATATTTGCTTTAAAAACTACAGAAAACACAGAAAAGGTGGATGAAACTAGAATTTCTCACTCCTATTTAATATTTCTGTCGTAGCAGAAATTTTCTAAGGGTAGAATTGTGACATTGTGGTACTAAGCAGATGTCTGGTAGAAGCAGTAATAGGATACCTTTGCTCTTGCGAACTGGTGGTCACATTGTCTCTTCTCAGTTCATCCATTTTTGTGCCCTGACCAACAAAAGGGTGGTGGTATTGCCACATGATGTTTAAAACTGAGTGTCATTTTTCACCTGTTACAAATTAAGTTGAAATCTGTCAGTTTAAGCAAGCGTCACAGGCAGCAGAAGGACAGAGATGAGGTGCCTTTTCACATATCTATAATTCATCTGATAACTAACATTCTCCAAATTAGTTGTAACAAAGAACAAAAGGGAAAACAAGTCCATAGTTTGTATGTGGAAATCCAAGAGACTGTTTTAAGAAAAATAGATAATTGCAATACCAGTCTTTAGAAAGATGTGTTATTCTGGAACGTGAAATGTGTTTTTCAAAGCAAATGGCTTTTGAAAGTGAATAATGAAACAGCACTGTCTGCACATCTATAATTAAGGAAAAACTGAAGTTGTTAATACTTTTTGTCTGCCAAGAGAAAAACATCATTAAAATGAAGAGAAGCAAAGTACTATTAAACTTTTAAAAAACCCTGTTTTTTTTTAACTTCAGAGTTTATAGAACTTACGTACCTAAAATTGAGCAGAGAAGCATTTAGAAGCAGAAATAAGACAGTATCTTTTTTTGACATTATGCCCACTGGACTCTTTCCTCACAAATTTCCATGAGGAAGTGTAGCAGACTTGTTTGATATTACTGCTTGGGATCCAGATTGCAGTGCCATAAACTGAATAACATGATACTGCTAATGTTTGTCTAAGAAAATTTAAACTTTATTTATTTGAAATATATTTATTAAAAAAAGTTAGTGACTGGTAGCTGTCTTCTGTCAGGCTGCAGTTTAAAATAATTCTAAATTCTGCAAAGATCTTGTATGAATCATCTTTGTTCAGTACATAAAAATGAAAAATGTCTGAGTAAACATTTTTTTGGTCTAGACTGAACATGAAGAGCACACTGTGTGATGTTCAAATACAAATTGGTTACCTGTTTTCATTGTTTGGATGTTAGCTTAACCTATTTTGGCAAAACTTAGGTTAGTATCACTTCTGCAAACTAAATGTGACCAGTCTTGTCGCTATTGAGAAGGAAAAGTGGTCAACAGTATCTAGTAAAAGATTCTAAGATGTAAAAGAAGCACTAATTAGAGTAAAATTAAGATCAGTGGATTTATGCCTACCTTTTCTCAAGACATTGAAAGCTACAGAGTGAAGACACTGCAAGGCCTCGACTGCTTCACTTTTAAAAGAATGAATATGAGTTCAAAAGGGTTCAATATTCTGCATTTTTTATAACAGTCTAAGTTTTTACTCTCACATCAAGAAAAATGCCAAATCATTCACTCTTTTGTTTCCTCTTAGACCAAAAGTTTGCCTTTTTCACATTCAAATATGTTTAGTCAGGCCTCACAATATCATGAGGTTAAAAACTGCAAACTGTAGGATCTATTATTTTCTTTTGTATATACGTGCTACCCTTCAGTCCTACTCCTGGTTTTTGCTCTGTGTTGCATCAAGGGTTGGGAGCTCCTGTGGAGAAAAATTACAGTTCAAGATTGTCAGGAAGTTTTAAGGCACACAGCAAATAGTATAGAACAATATCACAAAGATTGGCAATACAGAGAAAGATTCTATAGTTCATCATGTGGTAGTATGTTGGAGTTTTGCCCAGAGGTTTAAGTATTGAGAGAGGAACAGGTTTATTGCTTAAACAATAATAGTACAATAAAATCCCAGAAACCAGATGGCTTGTAAAATCCAGCTTCTGTAGGTTTTTAAAGATATTTTGTAATTATTATTTATTTTTTAAGCACAATGCGCTCAACAATATCATCCAGTAATGTGTCCTGATCTGTAACATCTGCAGAGTGTTACGAAATCTGGCTCTGAATGATCTGGGAAGTCTCTTACTTTCTGATCATTACATCCAGTTCACTTGTTGCTCATTCCATAGCTTTTTTTTTTTTTTTGGAAACCCTGGTGAAAACCAGTGGTATTGACAGCAGAAGTCATGGTGCTTCTTTTTGATCAGGACATGATATGCATTATTAGCAAAAATGTGATGATATATAGACCAAAGTGAAGTTTGTTGCCCTGCTACCTTCCTGTCTTTCATTACAGTGTAAACCTTCTTTATTTGTGTCCTTATTTTTTCCCTGATTTTGTGATTTTTGCATTTGATTTTAAATAACTGTTTTTTCTTTTTGCCAAGCTGATTTTTGCAACTTGATTAATAGTTGTTGGATGCATTGAATGGTTATTTTTAACTTTTCTTTTGACCTGCAGGTGTCAAGGAAAGTTAAAGCTGTTTAGTATCACTTCTTTTCAGATGGTTGGAAATTTGTGTGTTGAGGGACAGATTTTTAATTGGTTTTCAAGCCTGGCCTACTTCAAAGACTATTTTGATGCCAAAATATAAATGTAGAGGGGCCATGTTACTGAAGTGATAATTGTAATGTTAACAGATCTTAGTTATTGCACATAGTGATAGGCAGCCTAAATCTAAAATGGAGTTCTTAAATTGAAAAGATAGGAAATGCCTAAAAACCTAAAGGAAAGCCAGCTTGAAGCTGCAAAAGGAAATATGAATTATCTTAAAGATGAACTGAAAGCTTAACTTCACAGCAGATTGTATCAGTAAAAGCATTAGTTGTATGTATCTCTGCTTTCTGCTAAGTAGGGGGACTGGATAGCGTGAAAGATAAAATTCTTTTGTGCCAGAAGTTAAAGATAGGATCTTCACCCTAATTTATATTTTGGTAGCCAAGATTGCATATCTTGATTCAGGGAAAACACTAATTGATTTAAAAGTAAATCAGGTTTATGAAGTTTTCTGAAATAGTAAAATAAACACATGCAGAGATTTGCAAGAGGTGTTTTAAAGAAGATGTCTCTTTATCTTTTTGCTTTGATTGTTGTCTGGATTCTGCCATTTTTAGTGAGTAGGGTGCTAACAGTGAAAAATAAGATTCTATGTAATTTGGCGATACCAACATCCAATTTTCTATGTATTATCTAAATATACACCAGCATGCTGAAATAAACTGGTTTTTTTGTTGGCTTATGCCATATATTAACGGTAGCATTCTTGAAACATAGAGAATGTTCACTCATTCTGGAAGTTAGGAGAGGTTTCAGTCACCAAGTGAAAAACACTGGCTGGGCCAGCTTTGGGTCAGGCTAGGCAGAGGGACTCATGTGCTGCTGCTCAAGGTCTTGGCTGAAGAAACAGTACCAAGGAGACACCTTTTGTACAAATGGTGAAATCAGTAATGGACACTAGAAAACAGTAAGCCACCATGGAAATGAAAGAAAAACAGAAAAACCATGCCTGCAGTTTCTTTTAGTCATGGAAACGGAGTGTAAAGAGCTGCTGCAAAAGTTTCAGTTTGGAAAACATCTGTGTCAAGAAGGGTGGTTTCTGTTTTGTATTGTAGTTATTCAGAGTTTAGCAGTTACTGAATTGTGAAAGCTAAAAGATCCATCAATTCATAATGCTAAGTTTTCCTCTGTAAGCTGATTATAGAAGTCTATTTTAAGCTAGCAGTCTAGCATGGTTGAGGTGTTACCCCTTCAGATCAAGCAGTTGATAGCTACTTGTTTTTGTGTTCAGCTGGTTTTTTTCGGATCTACAGGGAGAATTCCTCAGGTCTTTTCTTGCTGCCTTCCCTTCCACCCCTCTTCCAGCCACAGCTGAGCCCTGGAATAATCATATATGAAGACTTTGTTTAGATTTATTTTATTTTAAAATGGAAGAGGATTCAGGATATCACTTGAACTCCTGACTTGTGGCTGCCAGTAACCTGATTACCTCCACGATGCCTTTCTCAGTCTAGGCACAGTCATTCTAACCAGCTCTGAGGAACTCGAGGCTATTCTGAACTTGGATGATGAGTGATCTCCTACAGTTGCTTGAGACCTAAAGCCAGTTCTGAAAATCCAGTGTGCTGTTCCATGTGTTTCTGAAGCAGTATTAGTAAAATGTTACACTAAAGCAGGATAATATTTGTAGATAAAAGTAGGTGGAGGGAACATCTCTTTTTTAGACTGGTTTATCTGACTGTGGGAGGGGGGAAGACGACAGGGCAAGCTTTTGGCCATGAAAACCCTTCTTCAGACTTCAAGGCTTTTTCTCTGAAAGCTTGTCTACATCTACGGTTGTAAAAGATATCTCCTCTCAGATCTTGTCCTGCATCTGTCCTTAGATTGTCATAGTTACCGCAACATGCCATCAGAGGAGTAGAGGGATGAGTTAATCTTCAGAGATATTTGAAGCTGGAAATGCTGACTAAAGTTACTTTTTTTTTTTTTTTTAATTAAAAATTTGAAGAGGATTTACTGTCGTCCAGCTTCCTTAGTCTGAGCTCTCCTGATTGTGCTGTTCATTCAGCCTTCTCTCAGTTACCTGTTAACAGCACAGGGAGTATCCAGCAAACTGCATTCCCTGCCTGGTTATCAGGAGTCTAGCAGGGAGAGCACGAAGGGGAGGCAGAGGCAGCTTCGAGCCTGATACTTCAGGGACTAACAGCTTTCAACATGGACTAAACTGCAAAATCTACTGCGTAGAAATCAAGGATGTGATCTGTAAGATGGGACCCTCAATAATTCTGTGTTGGCATCGCTTCTTAAGGAATTTGAAATAATGAAATCTCATCTGAAAAAAGAAGTGAATTATTCAATAGATTTTTTAGTGTCTTTGATTAATCCAATCCTGTTCTTCCCTTGGTGTTCTTGTTTACCTTCATGTCCTAGCAGGAGTTAGGATGAAGTTAGCAATCTAGTCTCAAATTCCACTTCTAAGGTTTTTGTGCACCTCATATACATCAATAGAGTTCTGTAAAGTAGACTTTATATAAAAGCTCCATTTTTCATGCACCTGAATATAATGCATTCCTAGTTTTTTGGAGGTTTGTGCAGCTCTCTTGAAAGATTTAAACAAAGAAAGGCTGTTTCTATATACCTTTCACAGGCGCTGTTAAAAGCACTTGTGAGGTCGGGGAGACTTCTCTATTGCTGCTTTACTGTGGTGCGTTTCTAGATTTCTGCTGTGTTGGGTGGTTGTCTATTTTGGGCAACCAGCTTTTCGAATTCCTTTTTTGATAACTAAACTTGAGAAATGCATGAATTATCTGTTGCTTCCAATTAGGTTTTTTTTTTTAAAAGTACATAAAATTAATTTTTCTAAATTCTCGTTAGTGAACTGCAGCATTATGTAAGTTAATAAGGAGAAATAATTATGCACTGTATCACAAAGTTCTGGTAGGCTTGTGTGCTCTGTTTCATTATTCAGTGCCAGAATAAAGTTTTTGTTCAAGCCTGAGTAGGAAGTAATATTACCAGCTTTTAATTTAGTCATGGAATGTACTCTATGTAGAGGCGTGCAGGGAAAAGCTGGTTAAATTTGAGCTTGGAAAGTAACACTTACTTTGTTTGGCAGACAAGATCATAGATGAAGGACATCTAACCAAAGTGGAAGAAACAAAGCTTTTGAAAGGTTAGACTTCTGGATTATTTAACTATTTTTGAAGCATGCTTTTTCTGTCACTCAGTGCATGTTCTGTGTTAAGCCAGCAATTTGAGTTTTGATTGAATATGCATTTGAGAAGAAATTCAGTAAAGGGGAGGGAAATTGTTTGCTGAACTCTACTCCAAATACTATTGTAGGGTAAAAAGATTTAATGGAAACCATTTTTGAAGATTGAGTGCATGAAATGCTAGTCTCAGTATTGACTGAGTTCTTACCTGAATATGCATTTAAAAAAAAAAAAAAAAAAGGTAATTTCTGTAAATTCAATTCAAGCTTTAATGCCTGCATGAATTCCAAACAGGATTTTGGTTTTATTGTAGGGTTACGTAGAAATAATGTTTGGTGTCATTTTAAGTTTTAAATAAAAGTGTATTTTAATTTGACTATTTTCTCTCTTACACCCTCATAACTTTAAAATAAGTATTAACCTCCTAAATGTGTCTTTTCCAAGTGAAATATATCTGTGCATCTCTGACTCTTTTGTCTAATGCATAAAGCAAGTTAAATTAAAGGAGCTAATTAGAAAAGGCTTATCTTACCAAGAAACAGTCGTCCTTACCTTGCAGTGCCAAGGTCAGGAATGCTACAAAGCGTGCAGGTCAATATTTCCTGTGTGTCTGATAATGTAATTTTGTTTGGGCTTGTAGGCTTACTCCTCTCTTGCAGCTTTTTATTGATGTCTGGACATACTACCTCATTTCTTTACCCTCTGTCCTTCCACAAAGTGTTGTTGTGTTGAATAAATGTTAGTTTGTTAAAAGGTCCAGTGTTCTAGAGACATTTAATTTATCTGCTCTTCCTTTAATGCGTGGAATGGCACCTTTAACTCCTTTCTGTATGTGAGGAAGCTATAGACAAGATGCCATATTTGGCAAAAGAATGCATACAATAACTGTAATGTAAGACTTGCCTGCCTCTTCATTGCAAAGCCCTGAGCTATTTTTAGTGTTTGGTAATATATTCTAACTCATCAAGTATGATGTCAACACATTTTGATATACTTTATCACTTTGGCTATATTTATTCAGCTCAGTTTTATTATGGGGAATAGGAACAACTGCTGTGATATAATATCGTACAGGAAAGAGTTTTGTGCTTATGACTCTGGTTCCAGAATAGGAAGCAGGTTTCTAATAATTTGTCTTTTTGTCTTCTCCTGTTTCGCATGTAGAACTGCTGCATCTTTCCTCTGGTGCCTAATCTTTTGTGCCTTGTTTCAGAGGGAAAAGGACAGGAGGGAAGAAGAAGCTGGTGTACTGAGGGTGGATGGGAGGGAAGTATATAAGGGGGAGCTGTGGGAGAGACAGTTAATTCGGTGGTTGGAACTTGCACTGTTCCTCCCATTTTGCACAGAGAAGTATTTCCGAGGATGCCCAGATATGGTAAAGTTTGTTGGATATGGATCTTGCTCAACTTACTGCTTCTGAATCGGATGCTAATATAAGTGACATGGGTGAGGCTTTTAGGTTATACTTTTCTTTAATGGTTTAAAAAAGAGTGTATAACTTGGTTTAGTAATTATTACTGTTTTAGTGACAATCCTGTGAGCTTGGTTCTATATGATAAATGGTTCTATATGTAAAATGTTTTGATTTGTAACATCTTTAGATATTAGTTAAAAACCTTATTCCTAAAAATAAGAAAGAACCCTTTTTGTTTTAGCAAAGAGCCACCCCCAGAGATTAAGTTTTTAACTGTAGCAATCATTATTAGCTTTGAAGTCTGCTAAAATCATGGGAATTGTGTTTGGAATAACTGCCAGGTCTGAACTTCTAGTGTGCTTTAACTTGTACAGGTGCTTTTCCCCTTCCTCCTCTCCAGTGATTTCGGTTGCATTAAGATGGGAAGAGTCTTGCACTTCATCAGCTGCTTTGTTTGTACTTGCTGCCTTCTCTTTCATGTACAAGTGGGTGTTAATCTGGCACAGAGTTACAGAAAACTTTTCATGTTAGATGAAGAAAACTTTGGGGTTTTTTTTCTGTTAACTTGTCCATGTTCTGTCACGTTGATTTCCTCATGTAGGTGCACAGGTTATCTCGTTTCCACTTCTTTTGTTTTGGGGGAATTTATTTCTGTGTATTCTCTTGTTATGTGAAAAGATGTCTCATTATTCCTTTGGTTTTTACTTATTTTTATACACTAACCCTGCTGTATAACACAATTTATTTATTGATGTGCTTCTTTCTTCCCGTGTCCTGATACTTCGTTGTTGCATGCATGTTATCTGTATGTGGTGAAATTACTTGTGTTCACTGTGCTTTTCTGCATGGATGGTAGAAGTCAGTGTACTGGGAATGCTGTATTGACCCCTTTTTATATAATATCTCTGCCTGGAACTTGAGACTTAGAGGAAACCTCTGTTAACCTGCAGGTGGGCAGCAGTGCTGTCAAAGCAAGGCTCTGAATAGGCAGCCAAGAAAGATTTCATTTTGCATAACCTCACCTGCCTGTTGGTGACAGTTCCTTGCTGACAGACCTGCTGGGTTAGCCCACACCAGAGATGGTGTGTCTTTTCTTAATGGTCCCATCAGAATTAAACCAGAATTGTTATTTAAGAAAATTTTTTAAAAATCTATTTCAGTCACGCATAATATTTAGACTTAGAGTCGAGGTGATTCTGTGTGGGACAAGGATGCTGTGGTGTAATTAAATCCCTTATCTTTTGAAAATATGTGGTCTCCACTAAAAATCTAGAACTGGGGAAAAAATCCCCAACAACAAAAAAAACAGCAAACCAAAAAAAATCCTAAATTGTGTAGCTTCACTAAGCTGCATGTAATAATGCGCTGAATTATATATGAACAGATATTTCATGAAGGTATTTTTTTGGTGGAAAGAACGTACACTGCTTCTTTTAATACAATTTAAACTGAAAATTCTTTCTAGAAATTAGGGTATTAATTTATGTTGCTGTGATTCTTTAATGGTTCACACCACACTTCTTTTGAACTGAATAGTATATACAAGACTTGTTATTATTTTGTTTGTCCGAAGTACTGAAGCACAGTTTTATTCTTAACAGCAGTTTCTTTCTGACTTGCTACAGTATCTGCATTGTTCTAGTTTTCTTTTCTTATTTGTTTGCTGATTGAATCAGCTTTTCCACAGTTCCAGCTGGCAAGAACACAGCATTAACCCAAGTTCAAGCTGTGCACGAGGCAGTTCCATCCGCTATTAGAGGCTAGGCTGGGTTAATGACTCCAGGGATGCGGAATCCATTTTAGCCCAGACTTGCAAAGAAATAAGCAACTACCAGGTTTTTAACTGTTTCTTGAAGCAAGTTGTTTTCTATTGACATTTAGCAGTAGTTTGGTGTATAGGAGAAATCATGAACAAAGCATTTATTGATCGTAGTTGCTTTTCCTTGTCTCTTGCAGAGAACCAAGCACGAGTCAAAGAATCGAACGATTTGTCTGACACCCTTAGCCCAATCAAGGACAAAAGCAGCGACGACACTACAGGTAGGAGTTTAACTGAGATTTCTGTAACCTCTAATTAGTTTGAATTAAATCTAGGTAGTCATGAGCATTTTCTTAAAAGAATGGAATGTATTATGCAGAGTCAGATACAAGCTTAGAGCAGTATTGTCTATTTTGCGGCTTCATAATTTGACTCTTGTAAATTGAGAAGAGCATAAAAGCTTCTCCCCATGTAAAGAATGTGTATATGAGAACTGTCTGCAGTCTGCCTGCTCTCTGAAAGGTGTGTGGTTTTTTTTAGATGCTCAAATGGATGACCAAGACCTAAATGAACCTATTGCTAAAGTAGCTCTTCTAAAAGGTAAACAAGTTTACTTTTGCAACTTTAGATGCATTATCTCTATATGTAATCTTTTCACCTACCTAGTTTTTATCAAATGTGCATTAAAATAGAGTGCTGGAATTCAAAGATGTTAGTCATATAGTATGGAAGAGTTAAATTTAAATATCAGTAATGACTCCTCTGGGTGATGTGATATAAGAGCACACTTTTGAGTGTTGCTGTAGAAATAATCTGTGTATAAAGGTAATCTCTGCACTCACCAATGATGTTCTAGGAGTTTATATGTTATAACTTTGACTTGAGAAGTAGAGTCAGCACGCATTTAAGACTGATAGCTGTGGAGAGGGGAGATTCTTCCATCACCGACATTTTCCAAGCATTGTCAAATTGTACTTGCATAGCTTCCATCACTGTCAGAAATGCTTCTGTTAGTTTGCAGCTGATGGGTTAATCAAAAGAAGATTTTAGATTTTCTTTTTAACACAATCAAGATTGGAAGTTTGTGTTATAACTGTATTTGGAATGATTGCTGAGGCTTAGCTTTGAGCTTCATTGCTATAAAAGTAAAATTCTTTATTGTTTTTTTTTTTGCATTGAAGGCATATACTTAAAACTTAATTAGCCATCTGATATTTACATATTCATTAGCTGAAAATTTTTGTGGCATATTAATTAGTTATTACATTGAGCCTACATGAGCATCTACATGTTAAAGAAACCTAAAATGAAAATCATTTCATGCTTCTTTAACAATTAGATGCTTGATAAGATCTGTAAAATCATGCTCATATTGGGATCACAAGTAAAAAGAATGTCACAGTTCTTTGTGATTCAGAAAGTCAGGAAACCATAACGGAACGTAGAAGACCTGTAAAAGAGCTTGTTTCTGCAATTGTTTACGCTCCCTAATTTTACGACAGAAAGGCTCCTAAAAATTACACAAATTACTTTCGCTGTTTGGCAAAATGCATAAAATTGAGTTTGGTATTTCCCAGTGGACATCAGTTCAGCAAAACAGTTTAGAAAGGAGTGTTTGAGATACTAGGCATTTTCTATTTGGGGTTTGCTCTAATGTCTGCAACTAATAACAATTATATTCAGTGACTTCCTATGCTAGAAGGTAGAATTTGATAATGTTGTTTGTAGTGACTATAATAGTCTTATTTTTGGTTATAAAACCGAGGTTGGGAGCAACTTTTCTCCTCCTCTTGAGGCTATTTGTGGGCGTTCCTATTTTGCTCTCACAAAACCATTAAAAAATATCTGTGCAATGAATCATTTGCCCTTTTAATTTTTATGAAGAGCCTATAAACGCACAGTTTTGTTTGAGTTTTTTTTCAGAGAGCTACTTCATGTGCTTGACTTTGCCCTAAAAAGGATCTTATTTGCCTCAGAAAGGTTTTCAAGTGGACTTGTTATGCAGTCATATAATTAATGAAGAGTGAGAATATTTCTGATCTGGTGGCTGTTTGGAATGCGGAAACAGCTGCTTGATAAGGCAGCGGTCTTGTTGGAATTTACAAAACAAATTAATGGAACAAGAAAATTATGAGATTTCTAATTGCTGTAGTTTCCTTCAAGCATTTTCCATCAAAATTTTAGAGCGCATTCAGGATTTAATTCAAGTTTCTACAAGCCAGAGTCTGGCAAGGAGGGGAAGGAGGGAAGCTGGCACAGATTAGTTGGCACTTTTTTTTCCCCCACGAGGTAAATGACTTTATTAACCATTCATAACAGTTCCCTGGGCACTTCTGTTAAAATGGGCTGTTTGTGACTACCTATTGCAAAGTTAAGGACAGGTAAATGTTAAACAGATGGAAAGAAGCAGTAAATATCATTGGAAGATTTGTAATCTTGTTCTTACCAGTGTCCCTGTGTTTTCATAGTAATTGCAAGACTGATCCATAGAATCTTAGTAGGAAGTGTTTTCAGCAGAGGGTTTGCTGAATAGTGGTAATTTACATAAGAAATTTTGAAAATCAGCCGTGGTCTGTCAGCTCAGAAAGTTTGGAAACCATTGTTTTATGTCAGAATAAGCCAGATAGTTTATTTTAAATATATGATACGGTTTCCTTCATTTGGATCTTATGAAACTAAAAAAAATCTCAAGGTTGTAATTGTTTTGTCTGACTTTACCGGTGTACCCTGAAAATTGTCTTGTGAATAACCTGAGAAATCCTGCAAAATTCTGAAGGTGAATTTTCAGAAGTGAGGCTTGAAGAAATATGTCATAGGTATTATTTCTCTCAAGGCTGCTCATAAAGTTGCTTCCACAGGCCGGGCACATACAGATAAGGGATCAGTTGAGACCACAGCCTATGTGTGCTTCTGTATTATCTCTGTTATCAAAAAAAATTTTTGATTAAAATTGCTAAAGGTTTTTAAACAATTTTAAAATTACCGTTAAGAGTCAGTGTTAAGGGAAGCCTCACTGTACTTGTGTGGGAAACAAAGTGGTATTAATTGAGAACATTTCTTAAAATGTGGCAAACAAACTGATTACAGATGAAAATTTTCCGTGAGGTAGAAAAAATGAATAAGGGTCTTCAAACTGCTGTATTTGACCTTTTTTATTTCATTTTTTCTGGCACCTTGTTGTAATTAATGGTAATTCCTTAGCCTTCTCTGAAAACAGTTAGTTGTGATGTGAATTTGCTTCTTAAGGGAACTGATTCTAAGCATAGTGATATTTAGTAGTTTTATTATTTATAAATAGGGCAATCCTACTCACTGAAGAAGTACTTTTCAAAACTAGAATTAGCACAAAAATCATATTTGCTTTGAACTAAAAGACATTAAATTTTCAGTTTGGGTATGACTAAAAAGCTAGTATTTTCTTGTGCTTATGTTTCTTGGCTTTTGCTTTAGAAGCCTGTCAGGTACATGGAAATTCCCTTTTTGTGCTGATGTAGGAAGGAGTTTACCTTGGTTGTGCCTTTGCTAAACCGATTATGTTGTCCCTTAAATTGAGCCTCACATCTCTTTTGAAGCAGTACTCGTCTTTTATGATGTGTGCTTTCATTGACTAAAAAACACTGCCACCAGAAAGTTCATTTAGGGTGTCTGTTGCTGGATTTGGGACACTGCTTCTTTATCAGGCATGATTTGAGCATAATTTGTCAACTTCCTCATCCATTTCTTCTGAAAAGTCTCATTAAGGAGGATTGAAAGTCTAATTACCCCAAATCTTTATCCATGAGAACCTAAGAACAAAACACGTTCAGTGAAGAGAAACTTGGATTTAGAACTAATAAACTATAAAACAAAGTATTTGGACGAAATATGTAGTCCTCTCTGTTCTTTCTGCTCTCATAATTTTGTTCTGAAAAAGTCTAAAAGCCCACGTGTGTCCTCAGCTCTGCTCAAACCCATCAGTTCATTACTGTGAGAGCAGGAAAAACAGCCCCTTAGAGAGATGCGGTATGAATACTTCAGCACGATTTGCTAAACAGTTTTCTTAAGAGAACAAGAAAAAAAGTCTATCATTACTTTATTGGTAACACATACAGCTAAAGATGAATGCCAAAAGTATAATGATGAGCTAAATTATAGCGTGTTTTTATTTTTTCCTTATTAGTGAAAGGTCCAGAAAACCAAAGCAATATTTTTTCTAAGCCTTTATCTTAAATCCATATGGTCTATAGTTGCAGATGTTTATTGGCCAGGTAACTGGGTAACCCTTTTCTATGCCCCCGCTCCCATCATAGAATTCTTTCACCAGTTTCCTTCCTTAGCCTTTCTCACCAAATAAGCTTTATATCAAGCTTTAGCCCTCTACCTATAGAGTTTATTAGTGCTGTTTGTGCCTCTTGAAAAATCAGTTTGTGCACAGACACTGCTTAAGGAAAATCTAGTAAATGAGACTTTGCTGGATGCTGTTCCTGACTTTGCATATGCCTGCTGGCTGGAGTGTTTCCGCATGTAATTTCTAGTGTGTGCCCATTAAAGGACACTGCTCTTAGTAACAAATACTTAGTTTTCCTCTTTTAAATTCCTCCAGAACTTCAGCTGTAAAAGTATTTAATTTGTCTGTGACCGCGTGTCATCTCTTGTAAGCCCAAGAGGCATTTAATATGCATTTTAGCTAATACAAGGCTAATGGTGAAGAGCAAATGTTTTTATGTAGAGTTTAAATAATGTGCATAGATTTATGATCATATTAAACATATACCTAATATTTTAAGATATAATTTTAAAATATTAAGTGCGGTATTTATCTGAGTATTCACTAAGGCCACTGAATGAAATAAGGAGGCTGGAATTTTCTTTTTCTTAATTTTGTTTTAGGAAATTTCCCTAAATTTTTCCTTTCTTTGTTGGTCCCCAGAGGGAGAGGGGGAGGCCGAGCCAGGTAATGTGGTGGGTGGGTGGCAGTAGTGAAACACAGAATAGCAGGTCTTGCCCTAGCCTGTGCACTGAGACAGGCTTAGAGCAGCTTCCTTTAAAAAGAGACAATTTGTAAACACAGTCAAGGATCGTCTTAGGCTTGTTGCTGCTTGTTTTTGTCCTTGCCAGTTTATACAGTGTTTATAAAATCTCTCTAATTCTTCCTTGTTAATTTTTGTTTCATACTGCATGTTATGTATAATAAATGTTTTGAAGTTTGCATATGTTTTACTGCTTTTAAAAGTATATTAATATTTTTGCTAATATTTGCCTAATCCAACTTTAAGTTTACTTTAACTAACTTTGGAAGATTTGAGTAAAAAGTTGCCAGTCATCACATGGCAGTGCAAATTAAGCTGTTGTACAAATGTATGATTTAAAGAAAATGTTCTTTTATCAGATGAATTGCAGGGTGCACAATCAGAGACTGAGGCTAAGCAAGAAACTCAGCAACTGCACAAGGAGCTGATTGAAGCCCAAGAGCTAGCTAGGACAAGTAAACAAAAATGCTTTGAACTTCAAGGTGAGACCCAGATCAACTTGGTTCTGTAGGATATTCATTACAATTGTATTTATCATTTAGTTCAAGATAAACCAACATGTTGTCATAGTATTGAATACATACTTGAACTCTGTACATTTCATCCTTATTTCAGTCAGATAATGGATGTAATTTAATGTCTTAAGTGGTAGCTCTTTGTTAGATCATCCTATCAGCTATGTAGCTCTGTTGTTTTTGAGAGGAAATGCTATAGTCCAGTTTAACTGCATATTGTTCAGTGTTCATTAGGGGTTATATTTACAGCTTTTTTTTTCTTCCTCCCACATCAGTTTGCATTTAGCACACATGGAGCTTTCGGATCAGGCAACAGATTATATTAATTTCAAATTAATTGTAATACTACCACAATAATGGAATGATGTCTTAGTATTAACTTTTATTAAACTACTTACACACTTACTACCTTTGATAACTTCCTGAAATAATATGTTTGTTTAATCTTTTCATTAAAGGAGAGGTTGTGACTGAAACTAATTACACAGCTGAAATACAGGTTACTAACAAAAACTCCTGGGCACATTTTCACTTCTATTTATAGCACTCTTGGAAGAAGAGAGAAAAGCATATCGAGTGCAAGCTGAAGAATCCAACAAGCAAATAAATGCTCTGCAAGGTAGGAGTTGTTTTCCCCTACTCCTTACGGAAAACTATATAGTTTTGACTGTTTCTGTGGCATCGTAATCACTAATAAAGGAAAATATTTAATTGAGTTTCAAATCTGATTTCTTTCACCATAACTTTGAATTTTATTGTGGAATGTTTCCTGTCAATTTCTGTGGTTCTAATAGTAACTTGGAAAATGGAAAAGATGAAATCTATGATAGATACCTCTTCTTCATCTCTCTTTAGTCTTTCTCAGTTCTGAATGATCCAGGGGTTCTTACTGTGGCTGCCTTCAGAGCACCGAGAAGCTTTAGGTGGTTTTGTGCTACTCAGTCCCTTCACTTCATTATAGGATCCTCTTGAAGAAATTTTTCATCCAAATCCACAGATACAACATAGTAGCATGCAGTAAAGTTGCTACAACAGAGACCCTGTCCATGCCTTTTTGAAAATTGATATAACCAATCATGCTCTTTTCAGCCCAAAATGATTACAGCAGGATGTAATCCCGTGATTTACATAACTTCTGAGTCGCATGTTCTGTATCACGCTAACTTGTCATCCATTCATGTAAGTGAACTCACTGGTCAAGAGTCTGTCAGTCTGTCCAGCCTTAAGGCCAAAAAAGATTATATTATGTTGTGATTTCCTTAGAGTAAGCATTAGTTTGAAGAGCTACTCAGCCACTGATTGTTACAAAACTCAGGAGCTTCATCCCTTGGGATCTTTGTCAGCATAGCATTTGCTTTGGACCCAGAAATGTCTGGAAGGCAGATGAGCAGACAGGCAGGTGGACTGACAGTCCTGACTTTCTTAGGAAGTCAAAATAGCCCTAGAAAATTATTTTCTGGGCAGTAGTTTGTTGTGTAATGTGATACTTGTCATATACTAGTTACATTGAAAAACTTCTGTAATAGCTGTGTTTTATGTGACTGTCAGCAAAGAATCTTTACATTTTCTGCCATTGCTCTTGTAAGAAAGAGAAGCTTACAGAATGCTCATCTTCAGAACAAGAGGAGCAATTTAATTTTGAGTGGTATCTTGCTAATAATTAAAATTCTCCAAGTAGTAAATGCTGTAACAAAAGTTAGAAAATATTTGATAGTTATTTCTATGCAAAAAACAAAAGAAATATTTTTTTTCCTCCTAGAAAGGAAATGAAAGTAGAAACTTGACAGAGCCAAACTTAATTGCAAGATTTCTCTTCTCTATTCAGTACTTTTTTGTTTTCTGGATCCTTCTCAAGAGAAGTCTTGCTAATGTTTCCTCCTCTCTCTTTGTAGTTCAAAATGTTCTGATGTTCACTGTATGCTTTGCTGCTTCCCAAACTTCTAGGGTGTGACACATGTCACAATTTGGGAAAAGTTGTCAGGATTCTCCCTTGGCAGCCCCTGTGAACTGCAGGGGAGAAAAAAAACAACCGGCAGCTTCATGCAGTAACATTTCTAGAAGTATTTTCAGGGACTCAGTGTTTCAGGCCAGCCAGTGTTGTTGGCTGTGTTTGTGATAGAGAAGAGAAAGTGCCAGAGAGACAACTGAGGTCGTGTCTGTACATGTCAGGTTCACTAGATGAAGACGTAGGTAGAGCAAGGAAATTCAATTAACTTGTTGCTCCTTATTTAAAAAAAAATTAAAGAAGCGAAGCATTCAGTTTAGATGAGGTAATGGCTTACATAAATGAGAGATGTAATGGAAGTTTTCGTTCTAATTGTCCTCTCAAATGATATCCAGTGCTTCAGAAACCATTCCCATATTGTTAATAGTAATTTCCCTGTGTAAGTTATTTCTGCAGCTCCACCAAATTTAGAACTCGTGTGTGTCTTTGGACTTTCAGTCCAAGACTGTGCTTGTTTTCACATCCGAACATCAAAAGGGAGAGTTGTTCATCAACAACATGCACAGGATAAAAAAAACGCATTTCTTTGAAATGCTGCCAGTACGAAGACGCGGGAGCTTAGCTTGGCTTGATGAAGAAAATATTATCAGGAAAATATGATTTGCATTCCTTTGCTCAGGCACCTGCTGTATTAGCAAGTTGTAGTTCTTTGTGTTTTAGCGCATATTATTGTGGTAGATTCAAGGCTTCTAATGTAAGGATACATGGAAAGGCAATTGTTGATGCGTCATGTGTTGTCTTACTGTCAGGTTGTTCTCATCCACTGTTTCATCTGCTTTCTGTTAGTATAAGCCTGTAGAAATTATTGTCAAACAAACAAGGTGGTACTAATACCTCATATTACTCATATATATTTAAAAATCCATCATGTGGCAAATGTTTTTGTTATGGATCAGATAGACTGTTTCATCTTATACAGAATTGCCATGAAATTAATTTACTGTTGTCTATAATAGTTCTTAAGTATTACAATATATAATAACTACCATATTTTTCCCATGATGTCTTTTTCCTTCAAAGTGAGGAATTGAGTAATTCCTAGGTTCTTTAGTGTATTTAATGAGATAAATGTCTTGCTGGAGCCTGTTTACAGGAGGACACAAAAAAGGTGAATTTTTATTCTTCATTGCACATCAACTAAGTTACAGCAACAAAGTTTCTAGGTTGTACCAGCATATGAATTCTTTCTTTATTGCTGCATATGTAGCTACTGAAAAACATCAAGTATAATTGTCATGGAGGTGCAAGTCTCTCTTGAGTAGCTCTGATGCTATATCAGTTTACAGCGAGATTCACTCACATTCTTTCTATCGTGTTCTATAATGGATTGAGAGGACAAAAATAATTAAGTAAGCTAGGAAGGCTACTCAGCCTTGGTTATCCTCCCCATGCTTTTCACTGTCCTTGTTTTGCCGTTTTGTTCTGAAACATACAACTTTAAATCTATAATTCTGACCTTTTACAGTATACATTAGGTTTTCAAGTGCTTGTAAGAATTTTACCTTTTCTTCTCAGAGCAATTCTTCATTAATTTAATAATTGCTTTTTAGCATGTTAAAATCAGTGAAATACATGTTTTTTAAAAAGTGAAACAAACCCACAGCAAATTAAACACTGTGCTCCCATCAATCAGTGTTATGACTGTAGTTCTGTTGTTCTTTCATCCTTCCCTTTCCTCTGTACTGTGCTTTTTTTCCTAACTGCTTGCACTGGATTCTATTTGCATATGTGTTTATAAAAAGTTGTGCTCAGAGATGTCTTTAGTAATGAAAGGGTTTTAGATGGGAATAATTTACAAGGTTTGCTTCATGCAGAAATGTCAAGTAGCCTTGTGTATGTGACTGCTGCACATCTACAGTAAGCTGTAAATGCTAAAGGACCTTGTAGCTCAGTATATTTGGTGCAGCTGTCCCTTTCAATTTGAAAAACATCTTGTGCTTTGAAAAATTCTTTTTGCAAGGAAATAATATTTATTTCCTCCACTGCATGTTGCGAATGGAGTAGAAATTATTCTATGTCTCAAATATTTATAGACATCACAACTTAACTGCTGAACAGGCAAACATTTCCAATGTAGCTTTGAGAATGTTTGGCTTGTGACAGAAGATTTCTTGCTTTTCCTCTTGTCTCTGAAAGCCCCAATGTCCTTGTCCTCTTAATACTTGCTTGCTTACAGTGATGTTGGATCTAAATCTTGGTTTCAGATTTTGGAAAGTTGCTTTGGTATCGCACACACAGCACAGCCTTGTCTAAGAAAGCTTTCTCCAGACATAATTTTTTTCTTTTGACTATCTGTATTACATGGCCCTCATACTTGCCTCTTTAAGAGTACAATATTTGACAAGGTTAAGATAATTTTTCAATTGCATTAAGCTTCTTTAGTCCTGTTAAATATCAACATGTTGAGAAAGGGAGGTAGGATTTTTAGGGTTTTTTAAATACAGTTTGAAAAAATATGAACATGAATGTCTGCTTTCCAGCTCAGTTGCGAAGGTTACAAGAAGAAACTGAGAGTCTTCGCAAGGAAAAGGAAAATGAAATTTCAGCCACTCGAAATGAACTAGTCAGTGCTCAAAATGAGATTCTGTCACTTCAAAAAGTAGCAGAAAAAGCAGCATCAGAACGAGACACTGATATTTCTACATTGCAAGCCGAGCTGCAGACAGTGCAAGTGGAGCTTGAACGGTGGAGGAAAGATGCCTCGGATTATGAAAAAGAAATTGTCAATCTGCAAGCCAGTTTTCAGCTCAGATGCCAGCAGTGTGAAGAGCAGCAGAAGGAAGAGGCGTCTCGCCTAAAAGGTACTTGTTTGAAAGGCTGTCACCGAGCTTGGCTAACAGAGCATCCTGTGGTGAATGCCAGTTACTCAAATCACTGTTTGTCTGTCCCTTTGTAGTCATTTACTCTGTGTGTGTACATGTATACACACCACATATATGTGTTTATGTGTGTGTACCAAGGCTTGTGGTGTTAGAAAAGAGGTTTTGCGTGCTTCATTAAACAGTTATTGTCAATTATGCCTAAATCAGTTTAGGTACTCTTTGATATCAGGAGTTGGCCAACTGTTATGAGTTGACAGGTTTCTAGGTAAATTTCACCCTGCCAGGTCCTTTGGACGTGGTAGGGTGTTGTGGGCCAATGACATTTAAGGTACGCCCTCTGCGAGATACAGTATTTAGGGAGCTGGACACTGGGGACTTCCTCTTTGGCTTCCGGCGTTCCAACAGGTAACAGGGGGCGGGGAGGGGGTTTTTTGCCAGGCTAGGCCTCAGGGCCGGCCTGGCTGGCCCTCTCCCCTCTCTCCCGGCTCCCCGAGGGCTGGGCCTGGCCCCCTTTTACCATCTGCCGGGCCGAGCCCCCCGCTCCCCTGCTCCCCCCACCATCTCTGGCCACCTCCAGCAGCCCCCCTCGCTCGGCCTGGCTGAGTGGGGGAGGCTCCCCCGGTTCGCTGCAACTTCTAAGATCCTGATGCAGCCAGCACAGCGTGGGGAGAACGGCCCTCTCCCTCACCCTCCTCCTCCTCTCCCTCCTCCGGCTCTGGCCGCTGCCCTCACATGACCATCCACCGGCCCGGGACAAGATTAACCCTTCAGACACCAGTTCTCTCCTGAGTCAGAGAAAGGGGTGAAAGCGTGTGAAGAAAGCTACACCAAGACACTGAAGTCAGTGAAGAAAGAGAGCTGAACTAGAGTGGAAGGAGAATGAGGAGATGCCCTAGCTCTGGGGCTGAAATTCTCTTGTGAAGCTATGGAGGATGGGTGATTGACCCATCAGACTGTTTCCTGTAACTCATGACATTTTATGGGGGGACTTGGAGTGTTCTAAAGATGCCCTAGCTTTGAGGCTGAAATTCTCAGTAGTCACGGGCAAAGGCTTAAGTAGCAAGCAGATGCAGAGGTGGGCTGCAATCGAAGAGAAGCTTAAATGGGGAGAGAGAGAGGGAGAGAGAGAGAGAGAGAGAGAGAGAAATGAGGACCCCTTGCCCCGGGGGTGGATAAAGAAGATGACCTTTGCTTTCAGAGATGAAGATGACTTCGGAGAAATGAGAGAACTTTTGTTTTATATTAGAACAGCTCATCCTTATACCCCATAAATTGACATAGCCTACAAAAAGAGCTGTGGCAAGGCTGCAAGGTGTGGGAAGGACTTTCACAGGGGTCAGATGCTGTTAACCCCGGGCGGCTGATTCATTGTAATGCTGAAGCCACGAGAGAACTGTTTTCTTGTGAAAAGACTTCCATAGTACGAGAGAAACTCCGCTCTCTAAGTGAATGGAAGAAAGGTTATTCTAGAAGTGGCAAACTAAGAAACATCAAATTTTGTGTCTTTGCATTGTCAGTGGGGAAATATCTAAAAGAGAAGTTTGGAGGGGAGGAGAGGTTTTCTGAAGGTTTAGTCTAATTTTTATTATTTGGTTTTTTCCTTTTAGTTTTGTTAATAAAACTTTCTTTATATTCTTTAAAGTTTTAGCCTACTTTGCTTCTCCTAATCCTTATCTCACAGAGGAAAATGTCCTAAATAATAAGCCCAGATTTAAATTATTGCACTTAAATTGGTGTTTCCGCCCAGTTGGTATCAAACCGCTACACCAAGTATAATTCCACTTGGAAAAGATGGAAAAATTTTACAGGTTGAGGGATTCATACTGCAAAACAATTTCGAGGAGGACTTGTGTAACTTCTCTATACTTTAAGCCCGTAAAGGGAAAGCTCCTGACCTTTTAATTCTACCAAAGTTTCACCAAAGCTTATTGCTTTAAACATTCTTTTCCTTGTAGCAGAGGCATGGTATCTAGTGATTCTCTTGATATTTTCAAGCCTTGGAAATTATTTTCTTAAAATATACTTTTCTACCACTATTTCTAAAATACTAGAGTTTATATATAAAAAGACTGTTTTCTACTTCTTTGTACCTCAGAAAAAGCTTTAGTGAAAAAAGTAACTTGCCTGGCAATGGGTCATAAACTTGATAACGGTAGAAGACAGTGTAATATTTTACAGGTGCTCATGGGAGAATTCATGTGACATGATTACAAACAAGTATATTTGAGATTTACAGCTGATACCAGCTTTTCTTCCATTTATTAGCTGGTGTTACTTGAAGCAGTCATGAAATAATTTTACTTGATTGAATTAAATTTATTCTTTTCAGCTGAACTTGAAAAGCTGAAGGCAGAGTGGATTGCTCTGGAAGCTGAATGTGTTGAACTGAGGAAGGAAAATACTTTGCTTACATCTGAACTTCAGCGACAAGAGAAGGAGCTTTCTAGGTAAGGGCAAATGGTTTGTCTAGGAGGTACCACATCAGCTGAAGAGTTTTGGTGGTGGTGGTTTTTCCTCCCAAAAGAGGTACTAAATGTTAATTATACACAGCAAGCTGTGTACATATATTTAAAAGCAAGACCATAGCCAGCCTTTTGTGTCAGCACTCTGTATAGGGAGACAATAATGGTCTGTACTTCTATGATTGCTCTATGCTGATATTTACATATTAAAACCAATGTGTTAAACTTTCAAGGATGAAAAGTGCCCGTTTATGTAAATTTAAAATGCATAAGGAATCAATTGAATTTTGTTTTTCAGCTCTCAGAAACAGAGTTTAGCACTAACCAGCGATATAAGTGTTCTTGAAATGTCTCGAAAGGAACTTGAAAATCAGATGGGATCTTTGAGAGAAAAACATCAACGGGATGCAGCCAGTCTGAAAACTCAACTCAGTGAAGCTGAGAGTCAAGCAAAAGATTTTCAGAAAGAGGTAACATGAAATATTTGCATTTTGCAAGAATGTAATGCCCAATGACTGACCTTCTTAAGCTAAAAGAAAAGGGAAACTTTTCTAGTAATGATTTTTTTTCGTATTTTTATTGCAAGCAGTTTAAATGGTAGCTAAGAAAATAGAAACTGGTAGTCAAATCTAAAAAGAAAGACTTCAGGTAAAAACACATGTTCTTTGGGAACTTCCTGAACATTGCTTTCATGCATTACTGTAGTGAATTTCCTTCTAAGCTGTTCAGACAGGTAAATCATTATTCAAAGTCTTCATGAACATCATGGTCCAGAGTTTCTTTAGCTGTTATGAGTCAAAGTTAATTCTTTTTTACAGTCTGATCTTCCTGGTTAGATTTGAACTCTTTCATTTGACAATGGGACTGCACATTCTTTACAAAGATAGCCTTTTATCTTAGTGGATTTGTAGGTGCATAAGGAAGGGCCAGCATTCTGAGCATGTATTTAATCTGCCTGGCCTCTAAAGATTATGTCTGGAAGAAGGCTATAGTCTCCAACACTTCCTTGCTTCCTCTTATGAGCATTTTGAGTGTTTCCCCAGTCATTGCTCTTAGTTTCTTTTGCAGTCCTTTTGTTTGCTTTGTGGTTAATTCATCCATGTCACATTCCTTACAACTCTCAGAATTTGAAAACCCCAGTTATCTTAATCTCTGTTTTGTAATCAGATCAGTATTTGTAAAGATGCCTCATCTTCTAAATTTATGGTGAATGCCAGTACTGAAAGTCGTTGGTTCTGTCCTTACTAAGCCCAGTCAGAAGGACTGCTAGAATAGAAAAAATGGAATGTGGGTTTGAAAAAGGAAAAGCTACCCATTCTGTAGGAACATGTCACATTCACCCAGTACTGTTTGTACCTGACCCACACTGAGGAATATGGCATGACAGTAACGAAGCATAATATTTTTTAATGCCTGCCTTGCTGTTATGTTTGAATTTGCTGTGTGGGAGGAGGGTTTGATTTACTTCATACAGAGTGTTGATTTTTGCACCTGTTAGAGAGGTGTAGGTATTTAAGCTGCAGCCTAGGTGTAAGACCACTATTCAAATATGAAGGACTCCTTGTTCCCCTGTTTCTTGTTTTGTCTTTAGTTTTTACAGTCCTTTCCAATATGATAATGAATAATTGGTATGAGAAATTAGTTAAGGCTTTGCATTTACTTTGTATTTCCTTGGGTTTAGTAATCCTAGCCCTGCCAAGCTGGGCAAAAAATTGTAATTTAGAAAAAAAGGAAATATAAATTCTACCCTGCTTTTATGAAAAGAGAGTGCACTGATGCAAGGCGAGTTAGTCTAGGCAGATGACAGAAAAGGAGGCTGTGTGCTAAGCAGATGTCAGCATGTGCTGGGTGTCCAGGGGTCCACAGATTGTTCTCTCTTTGTCTTTAGTATGAAAGAACACAGACTGTGCTTTCGGAGCTGAAGGCAAAGTATGAAGTGGCTGAACAACAAAACCAGTCACTCACGGAAGAGCTCAAGCAATGTAAAGAAAACCTGAAGCTGCTACAAGAAAAAGGAAACAATGTAAGTCTGTACAAAATGTGTGGGGAAGTCAGGTTATGACACTGGCAATCCTGTTGATTGAAGGAATATGAAAGAGTCAAATAGAAAAGGATGGACTTTAAAAAAAAAAGGCTGTGTACTATATTATTCAAAATTTCATTCTGGTCCTACCTGTGCAGATTTACAGATGATTACACTGTTACAATTATGCATGGAAGTTAAATTTACAGTTGCTTGACAGTTTTAAGTATGTCCTTAGATATCTGCTCTCTTGAAAACATGTGGCTTAAATACTAGTGAACCAGAACTAAATAAAATTTTCTGATTTCGAAGAATGATACAGGGGTAAAAGCTGAGAAGCCTGTATCCAAATGAATTGAGCAAACTTTTTCAAGCTGCTCTTATTTTATTAGTATTTATTACAATGGATGTTCCCTCTTTAATCTTGCTTATGCTTCTTAACCATGGTTATTTCTGATGATCTCGTGCTTTAAACAGTACACTTGAACTGTCCTTTCTATTCACTAATGAAAACAGTGTTTTCTGGTTTTCAATTTATTTGAGAGATTGTATCATTAGAACTGAGTTTCCAGCTAGAGACAACTTTTTATTTTACTGAGATTCCGAAATCTTCCAAACGTTAAGGGTGTGGCAGACACATTATAAGGTGGCCATAGCCTTATTTTAGGTCTCTTACTACCCTGGGAGGGCTGGTTTTGTCTTCCCGTACTGCCTCTGTGGTCAGTGCAGAGTGAACAGCTCCTGTAAATGCACAGTACAAAACAGGAGGATAACAAACGCTCTGTAACAGGCTTTAGCAAACTGTTTCTCTGACTACAGAGAAAGTTTTATAGGTCCCATCCTCTAAAATCACCTGGCTGCTGGATGCCCAAAGTTTGTGTGAACATCCTTGCCATAATTAATTCTTGAATATAAACCTCGAACGTCATAGAGCTGTCAAAGATGTAAAGAATTCAAAGCCTTTCTCACTTTTTTCAGCCATATTTTCAGGGACATGATTTCATAATTCTCCTAGAACCTGATTCTTGCTTAGAATTTTTCTGCAGTGCTTAGATAATGCTGAGTTACTTGACTTACTTAAAGCAGAAGTCAAAAACAACCAGACAAAAACCCCACCCCATTCTAATAGAAGAAATCCCGCTGAATAAATCATTGTGAATGTGAGATTTTCTGCTCTGTTAAAAACATTAACCTCAGAATCAAACTGATCAGTGGAAAAAGGGGGATGGTAAAGGGTTGAAATACTGTGAAGGAAATTGAAGCACCTGATGAAAGTGGAAAAGCTAAAAGGAAATTTTAGGAAGAATTAGAGGTGAGTATTTAAATGAAAGCAGGAACCACAGCAGTTGCCAAAATCTGCTTTCAAAAGAGGAGTTAATTGTGACAGTTGAAACCTGGAGGTCAGGGTGTGATGAAGAGCATCCTCCATATAAGGGCAAACTCACTGCCCACCAAACATTACTCAAAGTCAGTAATGTAAAACATGTCCATGTTGGGGATTGTTTCAATGGATACTGGGCTGAGTTCCAAGGTCAAATTTTTCAAGTACCGTTGCCCCCTTTTGCTGCAATCATTATCTGCTACTTCATTTCCAAGGACAGAATGTTACTTCCCACTGTGGGATTTGTTCCTTTTTGCAGCCCATCTGTGTCTGAGTTTGCATATCTTCATATTCTAATAAAAGATGCACAATTTTGTTGAAGCACCTAGTTAAATGCTCCTCGACAATAGGGAGATTTGTTATGTATTGATAAGTTTGTGAGGGGAAAATCTAATCATTTGGAGGTGATCTCATTGAATGTGATGGATATTTATCATCGTTTTCATTTGCCAAGAATGTGTATGACTTACAATAAAAAAGATCTATAGAATTGTTCAGTGAACCAAAAAATGTTAGAAAAGACAAGGCTTCTGTACTCCGTTTGGGACATCATTTAAATATTAAGTTTTAATATTTAAGTTTTTTTAAAATTGCAGTGTTGTGTTTTTGAAATGCTTAGCAGTGTGGTGTACTACTTGTGCTTGCATGCTTGTAGTCACTGGTTACTTCCTGATGTGCTTTACGTGACAGATCTAATGATGTGAATGGTTTGAGAACATCAGCTGCTCTGGTTGATTTAAACCTCTGGCACCTTTTTGAACACTGCTGTGATTATTTCTGCCAACATGCTTTGTGTGGGAAGGTGGCACTGTGAGTCGTGGCACCCATGACACAAAAATAATCTTGCATGAAAAAGACTTCAATAGTTAACACATAATTTGTCTGTTAAGTATTTGCCTTGATTGAAAAAAATTTAATTGAACAAGACTAGACTACCTTCTAATATTCCTATGTTTTGAACCATATTGGAGGTTCTGTGAATAGGTGATTCCTACAAATTCATAATAGGGTGAGATTTTACTTATTAATCACAATGTTTTAGAAAAGTTAAGCATGAATTTGTCATTTATTTGAGTGAACAAAATCAAGGTAGCTTCAGCACAAACAGTTTTAAAAATATTTGGCATGGTTTGACCTTGACCTCTGTGTGTCTTTGTGTGTGCACAGGTATATAGAGTAGGATACAGAGAAAGCAGATGTCTTCCAAGGACAGCTTAAAAAGCATTTAGGTCCATTTTTGCATTTAATTTATCATATCACAGATAGAGGCTGTTCATCCAGAATGTGCAGTAGTTTACATGAATTGAACATAGCTGAGAAAAAGTGTGGATGGTTCTGAGGAGGCCATAAGCTGGATGAACCCTGCAGTCTGGCCGGCTGCTGGTTTGGCCCAGCTGCAGTGTTTGATCAATTTTCGGAATTGCGTTTGGTTACAAGGCTGCTGACCTGGCAGAGATGCTGAGCTCTGTGGTATCTCTGATGGAAATGTGCTCCTCTGCTTTTTGGTAACTGAGTGAGGGTTGTACAGTCATGTTACAATCTCACAGAAATGTCTGAACTACTGGGTTTGCCTGTGGACATAGCTGTAATTGATTCACTAATGGAGGAAAAAGAGATTGTTTTTCTGGAGGCTGGTGATGGCAAATGGAAAAGGCTAACTAGCAAGGAATGAAGAAATAGCTGAAAAATTCAGTATTTGGTGTGAGTCTGTCTCTCAAGAAATCCAAATGGGATTTCCTCTTACTTAGAAAAAGTAAAACCAACTATAAATAAGATACAGGCAAATCAGTTTAAGATTTGTATTGTTTTCAAGTGCTAAATTCCAAGTTGTGACAAGAGGTTTCTTGGAACATTTTCTGCTTACTTCCCATTATTTTTAAACATCCCTGTTCATTTGAGTAGAACGGTGTACTAACTTTGTATACCAGATTAGATAATGCTATAATGCATTAGATGTCTTTAATACATTTCAATTAAAACAAAACTTACTGACTTATTTTCCCCTCTCTGAATCATCTTTACCTGATTGATTTATAGCACAAAGTGATTTTTCATATCCCTTCCCTTCTTTAGCCTTCCATATTACAGCCCGTCCCAGCCGTATTCTTCGGCCTAATCCTGGCTTTCCTGTATTGGTGTTACGGCCCATTGTGGTAGCGAAAGGTACAAGCACTACTGTTCAGTCAATGTATGTTTGTCCCTCTCACCTGTTTGTGCCATTTCTATATCAAACAGTGCATGGTGAAATGCTCACAGGTATTTCTTTACCTGAAGCAAACCCTTCATTTAATATGCCATTCTGTTGACACTGATGAGCTGAGCAATCCACTAATCATTTAACATCTCTGTGATTTCTTTAATTCTAACAATTAATTTTGTTCTAACTGGTGCTTGAACATGCCTCTTCTAACTCGGTCGCAGTTTGTCTTTAGCAAATGGGCTGCATTTTGCACAATGCTGCGATGCTAGGGCTTGTAAGAACACTTAATTGCTTAATTAACTACGAAAAATGAAGAGTTTGCCTCTAATAATAAAATTCAGCAAGCTTTGGTTCCTGTCTATGAACTAAGAAATTCCTCTCTGGCTCTAAACACTTGAATTTTTCTCCCTGTTGCTGATGGAAAGATGAAAAAAAAAAATACAAGAAATAGGTGGCTGGTTTGTATTCTGAACTCTCAGCTTGCATTTTCTCTTTCAGTGTGTCCTCCTCTTAAAATGCCATTGTTGTCATGCAATGTTGTGACAGTCTGTTAAAAATTATGTTGTTAGGATCTGCTACAAACTAAGTCACAGATCTGGATTTAAATGGTCAAAAGTTAAAGATGTGCTTAAACCTGTGTCTAGCCTTGACTTGGCACAAGTGATATTTTAAACATCTCAAGCCCTTGCACGTTCAGTGGCAGATTTCTCTGAGGTGTGTCAGTAACAAACCTGGAAATACGGAGCTGACAAAAATCCTCCAGACGATCCTCTGTCATGAAGAGGTATGGAGTTCCCTGTGCTAGAGGAACGTGGTTTGCTGTGATGCTCCAAGTCAGGACTAGCCTGCAGCAGGGCTTGTGGGTAACATTGTAGTGATGCCTATCAACAGGTACTCAGGACTTGCAGGAACCACGAGGTAAACTGATTAGTATGAATTAGAACAAATGTGATATTGATTTCTTTTTTCTTTCCACACAGAGACAATGGCCTTGGATGCCTGTGATGGCAGCTTTGGTTGCTGTAACAGCCGTGGTGCTGTACCCAGGCCTAACCAGAGCTTCTCCATGAGAACTGTTGTTGAATCCATACACCGTCCTCCCTTTAGAAGCTGGCAACATTCATATACTGAGGGAAAACAGATTAATTCTCTTCCTTTTTACCTCTTAATACAGCACAGCTCTGCGTGAGAACAGCAGTAGGGTCATTTGCTTTAAACTGTATAAAATGTATCTGTCTACAGAGGGAATAAAATTGTGATTCATCATACTGTGAGCAATATTTTTGCTTACAACTTCATGCAAGTTTTAAATTAATATGTTGGGATTCTGAATGCTGTAATGGTGGCCTAAAGTAGGCATCTTGGTACCAAATTATTTATAATGGCTAGGGCTGTGGACACTGACTTTAGAATCCGATTGCTAGATTTAAGAGGAAAATGCTGATTTGGACATCCAAGCCAAGTAACCTTGCAGATACTTGGGAAACAGATGCAGTGTGCTCAATACCTTTCAGTATGATCAATTTTTTTTTAAACTAGTATATAATTTTACTTGCTGTTAGTCGCTGAGCTGTTGGGAACAAGACTTAAGAAAACTTGTCTTACCACGCCTTTCAAAGGAAGCATATTTTTCTTTCATAAGAATTTCTTTATTAATGGGTTTTGGGAATAAACACAATTCATGTCCAGCCTTAAAGAGATAGAGATACTGATGGTGAAGACCAGCCTAAAGTATTTAGTGTGCGCGTGTGCGAGTGTAAGCATGTGTGTGTTCTTGAGTGAACTAAGGTGTTTCTGGGAGCAAGTACTTGGTCATTTGATGGACATAGTGCAGTGATTCAACTTACGTTAACTTTAGTTTGAATGTAATTTATTAAATTTCATATATTTAAAGAGATACATTCTTTAAAAGTATGAATACCTTCTCACATATCACGTGTATCAATTTATTTTTTCAGTCATTTGATACTTTCTGACTTGAGCTGGAGAAGCTCTTTAGAATAAGCTTTTGTGGATGTAACTTTATTAAAAGAACTGCTACAGTATGTCTGATCAGCTGAGAAAATCTAGATACATAAAATACTGCGAAATTAGAATCATATACCTAATGAAGTATTGTCAGGTGAAGATGATTTTAATTTGGTAGTAAAATTTTGTGGATTCTTATCACATGGCTGTAAGTATGATGCAGTGGTCCCCATTACAAAGTTTATTTTCCTTATCTAGGTACTATAACTATTGCTATTTGCTGACTTTTGGTGGGAATCACTGTAGTTAGTGCTGAGTTAAATGTAGACAGTAGTTGTCGTGTTCAGCTCAACAGTTCTGTCAAAAAAGTTTATTAAACACTTAAATAGTATGTTAAAGAATGGTAAAATAAAATGGCTCTGCTAAGGGAAACTTCAAAGGAGGGAGGTAATCTCAGCAGTTCAATTGGCTTTAAAGAATGTTATGGCAATTGACAGTTTAAATATTTAAATAGAAATTTAGCATATAATTGACTTTGTGAGGTTTTAAGGGTCATTGTCCTTTAATTAAAGGTTCTATCTTAAGTTACATGAGATTTTCTAATGCGAGGATTATTAGTAGGAGAAAATAGTCCACAAGTGACTTGTAGAAAATAACTATTGTAATGTAGTTCATTTCATACTTTTCAGTTGCAGGAAGCCACCCAACCACAGAACACTCGTATGCCAGTGGTACTTAGTACCTCTTGTATATAGGTTATTGCAAATATTGTTCTGAAATGCTTAACTTCAGAATTACATTTTTTAAAGTAATTAACTGTTTTAAATCTATTTTGTAAAGCTATAAAAATACAATAGAATTTCTGGAGTACAGATTAAACTATTTGCACTAACACACGTGATGTGCATGATTTAATAAAATAACTTTACTCTCCCTATGCATGTTTGAGTTGAATGTCATTTGAAAACAAGAGATTCATGCTAAGTTTCTTTTGCACTAAATATTGCCACAGTTACTAGACACAATGTCTGCAGCATGTCCAGTAAGAGCAAAAAACTGGTTTTACTTTCTATTTCACATTTGCACTGGTTTAAGTTTTCGTCTAGCTGATCCTTCTGTCTGTGGTTTTCAGAAGGAAGTGGGGTAGGAGAGAGCCATGGAAGGCTTGGGAGCACGTTGCCATGGAGGAGGAAAAGGTGTTCCGAGCTGCAGCGTGGATATGCCCGTGGCAGGGGTGGTGAGACGGGGGGAGCAGTGGCTGCAGGTCCTGGCAATAGAGGAAAGCCGTGCTAGGGGAAGGGAGCCTGATGCTGCCTCCTCAGTCTTGAGCATCTCAAACTCCACATTTGACCCTCTTTCAGCTACTGTTTCTTTTGAGGTGGATTCCCTTCCCTCCTCCCTGCTGGTAGCATGTCGAGGTGGCGTGAGGTGGTGGAGCCTGGCAAAGCTGGGGGGGTCCCTCCCCGCTGGCAGCAGGGAAGGTGCCAGATTCCCTGGGAGCAGCTGGGGGGGCCCTGCACTGCAGCAGTGCTGCCTGGGGCTTAATTTTGTCCTTGTAAGAAAGACAAATGTTGTGTTTTCAGAAGTCTTTAGAGCATCAGAGAGCTGCAGTTTGAGGCCCAACATGGTTGTATTAAAGGAGAAATATTTCTAATTTCATTATGTGCATGTATGCATATTTATATTATATACACAGGTGCATAGTACACATTGCATGGGGGTTTGTGCTTACAAGTATACCTGTGGTTCCCTAATACAGTGCCTTTTCCAGGAGTTCTTGGCATTTGCATGTTCAGAATGATGAGGAATGAGCTAAAATGCACAGTTTGCTCTTCCATTGTGAGAATCCCTGGAGAAGGGTAGAGTAACTGGGAAGCTGCTGTTCTTCAGTGTTTCAATACTAAAACAGCAAGTGGAGTTATTTTGCAAGGACTCCTTGCACAAAACCTTTCTGGTTTTTTATCTTTTTTTTTTAGTGGTAAATGTGTGTGCTCTTTTACATTCATATTTAGGTTCTTTCTTTTGTGAGGCTTGATTAGCTAAGCCTTGGAATTACTGTAACGAGCAGCTTTTCACATGTGTGAGATGCTCCACTTGTAAAACAAGTGCTCTGAGCTTGCACTGAAGTTTGAGGTTTTGAAAAGGTTCCTCATAGTAGCAAAGTTAATCAGGGAGTCGTTTTATCAGTTGTAGTTCATTTTGGAAGATTCAGTATAAATCTTAGAATATCTGAACACTTCTTCAGATTTGTCCCGGTGTCCTGACTGAGGCACCTTTTTTAAATTCTAAAAGATTTCTACCTATGTGGGGACTACAATAGCAAGCCCTTTATTTAAAAATATAAATATGTGAAAAATATAGTGTGACTTTCCTGTTCCTTGTAGCTGAATTAAATGCGTTCTTCCAGAGTCTTTGCCTCACCCTTTTTGCAGAATGTCTGGATTTTTTGGTGCTAAATGGAGAATTGTGAGCCTGCACGATATATTGCAAGAGTTTTCATAAAACAGTGAGAGTAAGTATCAAACGACTGATAGCTGAAGCAAAGGTAATCAATCACCTGTGCAGGTATTTTTGGGATATATCCCTAAGTTATTTTTCTAATCAAGTCTTCTGAAGTATGTTACCTGTTCCAGATTTCTGTGTGCTTTGTGTAAGATTTTGAATGTCTCCTGCCTTAATCCATAGGGTTCTGCCACTTGCAAGAATCATTTCTTCAGCTTGAATCTTCTCCGTGACAAATCCACTGCCAAATTCATTCCACCATGAGCATCTGAGTGCTTTAAAACACCAGGTCACCACAATGGCTTTTGGGAAGCCATTGTCCTTTGCACTGGCTCTGCAAGTGGAGCTGGCTGGGTTTCACCAGGGGCCTTTTCTCCCCTCTGGCTGTTCATCCACCATTAGTGTTTCATTAGCAACTGTCCCAAAATTTTGAGTCTCTATTAATAATAGCAGTTGATCACATAAAAGAATTAGAAGCCATATTCTTTCCTTCTCTCTTGCGTATACCTCTAGCTCTGTTTGAAGGGTGATTGCTTCCCTCAAACAGCTGCATTGAACTCTCCAGATCCAGCTGATTTGCTCATCCTTGCCCCTCTTTGCATGTGCTTATGAACACAGAATTCCTCTTTCTTCTCTGGTGGGGAATTGGGCTGCAGTATAGGGTTGGTTTTTTTTTTGGTCTTCCTGGGTTTTTACTTTGTATCAACTTGTTGAAAGTGAGCAGAGGTTTGTCCACAGCTCCAAGTTCTTCTGCTTGGAAGAGAGGGGCTGCACTCATTACTGCTTTAAAAGCTGGGTGCTACCAGGGTCTGACTAAAGGCTCCCGGCAGTAGAAGGTGAATCAGCAATTGAAACACAGGTTTTGGTGGGAAGGGACATTACAGGCACAAGTTCACGTTTGTAAAGGTAAGGGGAACTCATCACTGATATAGATATCACAGTCATAAAAACTTCAGACTGATTTCATCAGCAGCAGCAGAATGTCAAGAAGTTCAGCATCTTAGAAAAAAAGAATTCTTGCTTTAAGAACTTCAGAAAAAGGATCAGTCGCCTCTGTACATAAGGTACGTGAGCAACTTCTGTCCTCTCAAAAAAAATTCCAAAACAAACCCCAACCCTGTGCTGGAGTTCATCTTGCTTTGGCTTCCAAAAATTGGACTCCAATACATCTCTCTGTTGCTGCAAATGTTGTCCTGGTTCAGGGATTTGACATACCATGGTCATACCTTCCCATCTTACTTTATATGAATGGATTGATTTTCTTAAATTTTTTCTTCATCCCTCTAGTTTTTGTTGTCATCTTTTTAAACAATTTTTAATTTTCTGAATCTTCTCTTTTGAAGAGTAGATGCCAGAATAGAACATGTCCTTGCAGTAATTACCTTACTAACATCATATGAATAGACAATAAGCTTTATATCCTGCTCTGGTATTCCTGTTTGATTGTCTACCAGAACTGTTTTTTTGGGATTAACTGACTTCTAGATTTTAACCTTGTGAATCAAATCACTGTACTCCACACATCACCCCAGTGTGAGGTGCACCCTGTGGTATCTGAGTTTGCAATATTGTTTGATAAAAACCAATGTAGGCAGCAGGCCCAGGCAGCAACTTCTTCCCATGACTGTTCAGCACGGCACTGAAGGAGTTTTTTCACCCTTCAGGTTTTATAGGGATGACTCCTGAAGCTTTATTCTGGACTATTGATCATATATTGTTGAACAGTAGTGAGAGAAAAACTGATCCTTGGAGCACAATAGGGAAAATATTCATAGAATAATTTCTTAACTAAATTTTTACAAACTGACAGCTGTTCTGTAACCTGCATTATTAGTTACAGTGATAGTAGTGTAGTGATCACTTTTATTAGAATGTCATGATTTATGGAAATCTTGGTTTAATAACACGAATAAACTTATTTTTAAAAAAAAACTTTGAAAAGGGAAATTTTATTTTCTAAATGCTTTGGCAGGTGTGAATTCTTTTACATTCTCAAATTTTTTGCTGACTGCTTCCCATAGATTGTTCTATGATTTGCTTACATCTTAGAGTAAAGCAAAGCCAGTCCTTTTCCCAGGATCAGACATTTTACTCTCTTCCCTCAGTCCCATCATGTTGTTTGCGCATTACTGACACTTCCCTCTCTAAGCATTTCAAATTCGAGATTGTTCACATGACTGAGTTTCTCAGTGTGCTCAGTGAGCATCATTCCCAGAGCTGGATGTATCTCAGCTCCGAGGCACTGAGGGATGTGGATATGTGTCCGGCTGTTCTGGGATTGCGCTTGCATGTGGTGGAACAGGACATGATCACTGGTGTTTAGCAGCCATGAGAGAGAGTGGGGTTGTAATTGAGATTCTTGGGTAAATGGTTCTCAGCTGTGGGAATGGAGATGTTGGCAGGGGAGAGGTAATTCTTGTGTTATGTCAGGTGAGATATTGAAAATGCCAAAGTGCTGCCAAAGCTGTCATCCCTTCATCGTGTCTGATGAACAAATCCAAAGCCTGGGTTAAACTAAAAGCAATGTTTTATTACCTGATCATATTAGTTAGTAACTTGAGACAAAAGGGTGAAGTCATCAATTCATTCTGTTCTATTGGAATAAAATTTAACCAAAAGCTTACCTCTGTTTGTTTTGGTACCCACTGTTGGGACATGGATTTTTTTTTTTTAGAAACACCACGCACACACTGAGTGGTAAAGTACTGACTTCAGTATGGAATGGATTTACTATTTTAATCTTTTCATGCTAGATCATTTATGAAGTTTATATTCTATTTATATTTCTTGTAAGGAGTTCTTTCTCTGGAAAATAATTTTATTGAGTATGTCATCAGTTTTGATGTGACAGAACTACTTCTTGTCTTGAATACAGTGGCTCTTACTTTAAAAATGTTCCAAATATGTCTTTTGAGATGAATAAATGGTAAAAATTATGAGAATAAATTTACATCACAACAGAAAGCCGATTTATATTGTACATAGTCTTTCATTCAGCCTAACTCCAAATTTCAGCAATCCACAATTTCTGAACCTGCTGTACTCTGCTTTACTGTGATAGAAGACAAGTTACTAATTAATGAATCGATTAAAACTTATTTTAAAATTGGAATCTATTTACTTGTTTACTTTGTGCAAATGGAATTTGCAGCCACATGACCTTCCCTCCTCTGTGTGACCTGGTAAAGCTGGGCTCCAACCGGTCTGAATCAGGGAGAGAAAGGCTGGAACACGGGGTTAGGAATGCACCCTTGGTTTGTGCAAGAGTTACAGAAGTTTAGCGGTGAGACATCCTCTGTGGATCAGTCATGGATTATCCTTTAAGAAGACCAACAATCCTACAGTCTTTTATCTGCACTGTAAATCAGAGGGAATTCTGGAGCTCTGTTTCAGTGTTGACTCAAGAGAACGACATTCATTGAGTCACTCACATAGTTTTCGGCAAGTTTGGGGAAGGAAAGTCTCCTCCCAGTTTGGAGACTGTGTGGTTTGGACCCACCCCAGGGTGCAGTTTAGGCACACATGGTTTCACTCCAGGCAAGCAGTAAGTCCTGGTGTAAGACCCAGGTAACCTGTCTCTTCTATTTCACAGTTTAAAAAGTTAAAGTCAGAGTTAGCATTAAAACATTCTTCCTGATGCAGTAGATAGTTGGGGGGGGAGGAGGAAGCCTAAAAAGGTGAAAAACGTATGTGCTACTCTTCATGGGACACTGTTGGTAGCACTTATTGTGTTACAAGTTTGTCTTGAATTCCTGTCTGCCAACACCAGTGCAGAGCACTCTTCCTTAGACCCCGAATGAGTTTATTTCTGAGTAATGCTACAGTTAAAAGGTAGTGATAAACTTTGCTCATTTTTAAAGGTTCAGTGTCAATATTCCAGGCTCGGTAGGTGTGATATTCAAGGCACTTGGTATTTCTGTTGTAACTGTAGCAACCACAGTTGACTTGCAGTTTTTCTGTTGCAGAACCTGACTGGAATCCAACTGTAGATGGCCATTGTTAGAGACATTTACTGCTCTTTTTTTTTCCACTTCATAATTATTGCAGTGGCATGTAAGCAAAGACGTAGCCTACAGCAGCTTCACAGTCATTTTTTAATTGCACTTCCAGCCTTGGGTTGGCCAGGTGTTGGTGTGCCTGTACTACATGTTCCAACAATAGTACGTCCTTCCCCTGCAGACTTCTCTGACTTGTAATTCTTCTTTAGAAGAATTATGTCCCAGCCAATAATAAATTATTAACAATCTCCCTTATTATTACTTTACATGATTGCCTTTGCAGCAAGCGAGGGTGTACCTTAGCCCATCCATATCCCTGTTCAGGAGGATGTTTAGTAGACAAATACAAAAAATATTTTGGTGTCTTATGTGGTGTGTCTCGTTTGAAATCTAGAGAGAGTGGTAAAAAATTATTTGGCCCACACTGATGTTTCTTCCAGTAATTGAAAAACAAATACTGGAATAATTCCATCTGACTGAGCACTTCTGGGATGTTTCTTTGGTGAGAACTGAATTGCTTTGTCGGATGTGTAGGATGTTGCATCTGCTTGGAATGTGAGTCTGTGAGATATCCCTGCTACTGAATGACTGCCTTAGATGGGCAGGGAAATGTATCAGGGAAACCTTTGTTGTACAGTTTGTCAGGATGGAAGATGAGCCACAGTACTGGCAGAGATCATTCTCAGCTGAGGCACCTCAGTTCTGCTCATCTGCATATGGACTCATTAACGGTGGTGTTCATTTGGTTCATTTAATGTAAGTGGTTTCCAGTTCCCATGAAGTACATTTCACTGGAGATTATTCAAACATGGTAAGTTTTCAATTGTAAAATAAAGAACAATAATTGCATATTTAATCATATTCTGCAGCTGTGTGGCTTAATGTTTTAATTTCTTGGACTTAAGTAAGACCTCGGTGAGATCCTGCTGCCTCATATACTTCATCAGAAAGCTGCTGTATTATTCTTCAGATTTTGAGCACATTTTGGAGTTCTTCAATCCTTTTGGTTGTGAAGATACTCTGAAAATACAAAGTTATAACTGTGTGATTTGAAGGTTGCTTCCTGCAGCCTCTGAAGTGCAAGCTTGGGAAGCAGTGAGTTTGTCCGGATGAGTATGGCCATACATAGATAGCCATGACCCAGGTGTAAGCAGCCATCTCCACTTAAGGAGAAAGAGAATGATGACTCAGGGCTGAGTCACATCCTGTTAACACTGGCTGGGAACACCACCACTTCACTCTTCCTGCTTCTCACTAATGAAAGCTGAAAAGTGGTAAAAAGAAGCCCCTTGAGGTGTGAGGAAGGCCAGTCCTTCAGTGATCTGTGGCTGCCCAAATCTTGCATGCAGGTATCTCACCTGTTCAAAAGCAGCTCAGGCTCAGCACTGTGTTTATGGAGGTCTCAGGGTCGAGCGGGCCTCTTTCCATGGATGGTGGCTGGTGGCTGCAGATCCAGGCACACATAATGGCCTTGCTTCCCTCCAGCTGAGAACCTCATGCTTTTCTCTGCAGTCCCAGGCTGAGGTGGTTTGCTGGTATGTGGGTTCTGCATTACAGGTGATTACACCTGCTCCAGTGTCTGCCAGTGTCCAGAGTGGGAGAGAGCTGAACCCCAGCCACTGGCAGTACCCATCTGAGGAGGCTGTGAATGCCCATCAGTGAAAAGCAGTGTCTGGCTCTTGCATCTCAGTGTGCTGCTGTCTGCCTTGTGGGATTGGCTTTCAGCTGGAGTCCAGCATATATGTTAATAGATGGATTTAGATTGGATATTAGGAAGAAATTCTTCTTATGAGGGTGGTGAGGCCCTGGCACAGGTTGTCCAGAGAAGCTGTGGATGGATACCTGGAAGTATTCGAGGCCAGGCTGGATGGGGCTTTGGGGTACCTGGTCTAATGGCAGGTGTCCCTGCCCATGGCAGGGAGTTGAAATGAGATGACCTTTAAAGTCCCTTTAAGTCCAAACTGCTCAATGATTCTGTGACTGATCAGCTCAGTTGGTCAGAGCAGGTTACACCAAGTTGTGGGTTTGATCCCCATATGGGCCATTCGGGAGTTGGACTCGATGATCCTTGTGGGTCCCTTCCAACTCAGAATATTCTGTGATTAAGGCTATTTATCCAGTTTCTGTTTTACAGTGCACATTCAGTGGGCCAGCAAAGCTGTGTTTTGCATGGCTTCCTGAATCAAATGAACGTGTAGCAGAAAGAAGCTGGTGTAGCAGAGCATGAAACTCCACTTATCTATACATTCTGTTTTAGTGGGATGAAGCTTTGTGCTTCTCAATGCAGTTTTAATGGGATAGAGGTTTAGATAAAGGTATTTTAAGCTTTTAAAATTCGGTGAGTTAGAAGGATGAAGTTGGAGTTGCGATTTGTGATGTGTGCTATGTGCACGGATCTCTGCTGAGGCATCGTAGTTCGAACGAGGGTGTTTAAAAACCTTCCCCAAATACATTGGCTGCCTCCCAATAACTTTTAAATTGGCATTGAAGCTGGAGAGGATTTTTTCTTTTGTTTCTGTGCTGCATTGCTTAATGCATGCAAAACTGACTCGTATAAGCAAGGAGCTTCTACTAACAGCTTGAGATGTCAAATCACAAATTTCAAATACATTTCAAAATGTGTTTTGTGATGGAAAATACTTCCCCTACAGCCTTCTTGAGGGAGTCCTTGCTGGTAGTTGCTGCTTCTGTTTTTCCTCAAATATGTCAGGCTGTTTTGGCTGAAATAAATTATTTGTCATCCTCAGTATATAAAAGCCCTGGTGTTGTCTCTGAGCATGTTGCCCCAACAGCTCTGTGCTGCGTGTTTGGTTGTTTCGATTTGCTGGACAATAAGCTGGTGGCCTGGGAAGCCTGGCCTGGCCTGTATCACCAGGAGGGGTGGCAGGAGCCTGCAGGAGAAAGTGCCAGGTGTCTTGAGAGGAAGGAAATGAGGGAAAAACAGACTGTTTTGGGGAACGTTCCCACACAGTGTGAGGGAGAGACATGGGTTATGGGGCACATCAGGAAGGGAAGGGTCAGATGGGTCTGGGAAGGATGTTCCTGGGTTTTTATCACAGAGGGGAAAAAGTACTCTTTCAGCCTTGAGAGAGCATCCCCATCCTCTGTTGGTGTCTGCTGCCTGCCTCCCTGAGCCAGCGTGGCTGTGGAGAGCCTCAGCTGCAGCCCAGGGCAGGGGAAGCTGCCCTGTATGACCTTCGGAGCAGCGAGAGGGAAGGTCCTGTTTAATGCACTGTGCAAGAGAGGGGCCTCACAGACAATATCTGCCTTCCTGCCGTACGCCTGAACCTCGTGGGAAGCCTGCTCCATTCTTATCCCTTTCCTGGCATTGACCCGTGGGTCCGCTGTGACCTGAGGCTTCCTGTCACCCGTGCAGGGCCAGCACCTTCCACCACCACACAAGAGCCAGGTCCATGGGCTTCCCTTGCCCTGAATGCAGAAGATTTCTCCTGCTTTTTGCATCAGAGAGGTGACCTGGAGCTGTGTTTGCAGCAGCATTAAGCAGGTGAACAATACAATAGCTGCCAGGGGATTTTAACTGGAGACATTCTTCTAGTCATTAAGGCTTCCAGGAAGCAAAGGCTTTGGTCTGGGCAGTCACAGCTGCAGGAAATGTGGTGAGATGGGATTTGGTGGAGATCACATTGCAGAATGCAGCTGGCTACACTGCCATGGGGGCACAGTGCCGCTACAGGGTGGGCACAGCCCCTGGTGAGAGCAGCTCTGCTGGCCCAAGTGCCAGGACTTGTGGAGGGTGCACCTGTGCCTGGCTGCATCAGGAGCAGGTAAGATCTGGGGAACATCTTTTCTGCTGTAGCAAGAATGACATTGGTGCCAGCACATCCCCTGCGTGGTCTGAGTCTTTGTCTTGGCTAAACTGTGTACTACGAGTGAGATGCCTTTGACGCATCTGTTGCCTCATTCATTGCCTCATCCATGGAGCTTGGCTTGAGCCATCCCTATGGCTGAGAGACAAAGATCCTTTTAAAACTTAAAAGAATCTTTGTTCTAGTTTTGTTTTGTCTAATTCTCACTTGTATATAGTAATGTACATAATATATATGGAAAAAATTATCTTCACTTAAATGTTTTGTTCTCTATACACATGCCAATGGAAGATGCTTCATCGATACTTCCTACAATCCCGCAGACCCAGACAATGCAGTTCTCAGTACTGTTTCAATCTACATTTACTGACAAATAAAATAGTTTGTTAATTTTACCAGAAGCAGATGTCAACTTTCTAGACTCAAAGCAAAGAAAACATGACAACAAAGCCCCCAAAACAAAAGGAAAAAAGCCCTTTAGACTCAGTGTGTGGCCTAAACACAGCCATCCCTGTGCCTGTGCTGCTAATTGGGCCCTGCCTTGTCACCCTCGTTAGCCCATGGGCTTTCAGGCTCTGCTGAGAAGGAACGGCCCCATTACAGAGCATTGCAGGAGTTGTTACACAATGTCTCTCTGTGGGAAGAAAAATTCAGTTTACACCCTGTAAATCCAAACTATAAGGTAAAAATAATCCCTTTCTATTCTCTCCTAAACAGAACTGCTCCTGGAAAGCAGAAACAAACCCTAGTAATTGCTCTATGGCCCTGGAGTCCTTAACAGAGCATCTGCAGACATGACAGGAACAAGACCTGCTCCGGGATCCCTGCAGTTTTCCGCAATGGCAGAGATCAGTTCATGCGTTACTGTTTCAGTGCTCTGTGTGTGCTCAGTGCTGTGGCATTACAAAGAAGATGACTTTATTTTCCTGCTGCAAGGAGGTTGAAATCTTAACATCCTGAACATATGGAAGGAGAGTTTTCTCTGACTGTCCAAAATCTCATAAAATGTAAGCTGGGGGGAGAGGGGAGGCCATGTGCATGCTCGGTGTTCAAGAAAAAGCTGTTTGTGCTCACTGTAATGGCAATATTTTTCAATTGCAACTCCCCTGTGCAGAAGTTTAAGCTCCCTACTGTGGATGGAGTGAGAGCAATGAGAGCTACATCACTTTTAACATGGCCAGTTTTCTAAGAACAAAAGAAATCCATGTCAAGTATGTGATTTGGGTCACTTTTGCACCTTTTTTTTGTCTGTGCTTCTATTTATGCCTTGGCCAGTTCTTACACTCTCCAACCTTGTAAGAAAGTAAATATGGTTACTAAACTTTAGGAGGGAAGAGACTGGTTTCCTAGATCTGATCTGAGCATCATTGCCTTTATTTATGTAAACAGTGACATCATCTTCTGTTGCAGAACAGGAATCTTAAACAGTTACGGAGAGCAAATTTTAGGAAGTGTCCTTATGAGACAAGTGTGATTCATCTTCAAGTGTGTATATTTAAGATGCTGTATCCTGAATCAGATCAGTTCTGTGAATCTGAATTTACTCCAATTCAAACTGTAATGTATTAGCAAAAATTAATCACTTTCGTTTTTTCTTTTAAACTATGTGAAAATTGGTGTTTGCAGCCTGCTGGGGAGAGTGAAGAGCAGCAGAGCCAGCTCTTTTGTCCCCTTTCAGCTTTCTACAGAAATCTGCTTTTGCACTCCTCCAAAAGCCTTTTGTAAGTGATGCCTGATCCATCCAGTGATGATAACAGCTGCCTTGTTCCTGGTACTCAGTTTTAGTCATCCAGGTGATGATGTTCAGGGCACTGCTGAACTGCCGGTAAAGCACTCAGTTTCCTGCTGGAGGAGTTTGCTGATGTCTGTTAGAAAATATCACCACAGTCAGGTTCAGTCTCTTCTCCATCACATAGTGTGGAGGAAATGTGCATCCTTTTTGGCCAGAGCTGAAAAAAGCAAAACCACACACCACAGTATGGCTGAGTTGCTGCCAAAGGTGAACATCTGCTCTACAGCTTGTCATTTAGCCTTTAAAGACATCCTGTGAGCAGCCAAGAGCACTGGCCTGGCTGGGTTCTTGCATCTGTTTTGTACCTGAATGGGAAATCACTCTCTCCAAAGGGGATGGCTGCAGACTGGCAGGCTCCACCTCTGAGCCAGCTGCACGTTTTCAGCAACACACGGATCTGCCTGCTGGAGAGAGAAAACTTTGTTTTCTCCTCACTTGGATTTTCTGTGCCATATTTACTGAAAAGAGTTACTCCTGTAGTGAATTACCATGAGGAAAGTAGACGAAAGCTCCCCATTTCCTAGCACCTGCCTTGCTGCAGGGACATGTCTCTTCGCCTCTTCTTGCTGTCAGGAAGTGACTTCATCTGTGCTGGTCAGGCAGGGACAGAAGGCTGGAAGTTGTTTGGGTTGGTTGATTGGTTTGTTTGTTTGTTTAAAATAATTAACAAGTGTTTAGCAAGCATTAGTGGTTGTTTCCAATGAGTTTGCTTTCAAACCTGGCCTCATGCCATGGGAAAGGCTGGGGTTAAGTGCTGTTGGACATTGGGAGGTGCCACGGCCCAGTATCCTCCACCCATGTCCTAAACCAGAGAACTTTCTGTCCTCTCTGAATTGTTTCCTCTGTGAATGAAAGCAAATGTTGCATTATACCAGGGGCAGAACAGCATTTCCCCAGTCTTCCTTGTGTAGTAGCTATGGTCAATTTTCCTTGGCTTTAAGGCAGGGCTGGCTGAGCAAACTTTTGGGTCACGTTCCTGATTTCTCTCATCTGGTAGTTGCCTTTTCCTGTTGCCACTGGCAGCACTGCCAGGCTGTCAGCTGGAGTGAGGAAGCGCTCATGGACTCGCCCATCAGCCTGGGCTGGCACTATGAAGGGCTCCAGAGCTGCCGAGCTGGTTTGGGGGAGGTCACCAACTGGCTTTTCATGGCTCCTGCCAGGTTTCACTTACTCTAATTGCCTGAGTTTCACACTTAAACCTGAGGAAGATCACGTCTGAAGGTGTTCTGTCTTTCCAGCTCCCTGTGGGAGGAGTAACTCTCTGATGGCATTTTGCACTTTGTTTTGAGCTTACCAAGTGTCTTCACCCTCATCTCAAAACAGCAGCTTTATAAAAGCAGATGAACCCAGCTGGCATGAGGGCAGAAGTGAGATGGTTCAGGGCATCTCACAAACATACACCAGCTCCTCACTGGATCCAAATTACAGCAGTGCCCCAAACAGATCCTCAGTGTGCCCCTCATTGGCATGGGTCTGTCCAGGGCTAAGGGCTGGTGCCCTGGCTGACATGTAGGACAAGAAGCAGTTCTCACTCCTCCTGCTTCCAGGAAGGTGAGGAGATTTGGACCAGTTTTGGAGAAGCTGATCCTCATTTGGAGAAGATTTTGGGTGCCACCATCATGTGACGATTCTCAGGAGTATCCTTGAGATACCATTTATCCAGAAGATTTGCTGTGCCTGGTAACTTTAGGGATATGTGTTTCTTCCCTGGTCTTGCTAAGATGCTGGTGAGCCATCTGGAAATTTCATCCTATGATTACTCCAGAATCTGGAAGACCTTTTGTAACTACTAATCCCAGAAACAGATTTTTGCTTCATCCTGTCTGTCAACACAGCCTTTAACTTATTTTTATGGGCTTCAGCACATGTTTGAAGCATCACTGCCTTAGGAGGCAATCTATTTTTTCCGGACTATTTCAATGCTCCTTATATCTACTTATAGCTCTTTCTGAGGAAGGGCTATTTCATATTTATTAGGATCTTCTTTGTCTTTCAAAACTTGATACATCTCTATTTGCACACCTAGAACAGAAATCAGTGACTTAGCATGCCATGAGCATGAGATCCTAGGAAATTACATTTTGTGCCACCTATTTTACTGCAATAAAATTAAGTAATGTTTTCATTAGTAAGACATGTTAAATATTTCATTAAAAAATATTGATCCAATTAAAGCAAGGGGGGTAAAGCAAAAAGACTCATCTAAGCTAACTGGTGCCATGCTAGATTCTTGATATTTTGCCCTTTTTTATTGTGTCTTGCCCTCTGGCTCTTGTTCACCCACCAAAATAACTTGTGGATGAAGTTTGCTGTATGTGTCTTAACTGTTCTGTGGAGGGAGTGGGGTATGGCAGGCAGGAATCCCGTGCGCAGGAAAAGCTGTTTGATAGAGTGCCATCAGCACTGGGGAGTTTGGGAAGGTCTATGTTGTCATCTTGCCTGGAACCATGGCCCTGTGTTCCTGCAAGAACATAAGGCCCCAGGCAGAGGTTCAGAGAAGCTCCCTGGAGGAGCCTGCAGGACACATTTCCCCTGGCTGGAGCATGGCAGTGTGATGGAGAGGCAGGAAGAGTCTGTGTGTGTACACAGACCCAGCGAGGGGCTCACTGCAAGTCCCCATGTTTGTTGTGTGTAGGAGTGGGCCCTGGAGCACACAAAACTCCTTGTGCACTTGCAGAGCATCATGTAAGCCACTTTCTGCAAGTCAGGAGTGATGCAGGGAGAACTGCCTCCTTTTCCTCTCTTATTAAGGAAGAATTCTCAAAAAGTGTTTTTACATTTCTTGGGAACAACAGAAAAGCTTGACCTAATTGCTGTTCTAAATGTATGCTCATGGCTTCTGAAAAGCCCAGCAGGATATAAAACCACCAGTTACCAGTCCTGATTTTTGCCAGAACTTCAAAATGCTTCCTTCTATGCAGTAATCTTAAAACTAGTCCAAGAAAACACTCACACCATTACTTAGATATTCGAGTTATGCCACCAATATGGAAACCTAAATTATTATATTTCCCACAGGCAAAGCTTCCATCATTAGTTAAGCTTGATGGTCTTCTGCTTGCTCATAGGGAGGATACAAACTCCTTTCCATGGTCTGAAAAATGGTTGCAGCTCAAAGCTGAGCCAGGAGTGATGACTGATGGACTAAAAAAATGCGACCTTTACATAGTAACCAAAGTCTAAATAAGACTTTAAATGTTTTTTAATCATAGTCATATCCTTCTCTGGAAAAGAAGCTTCATATGGACCAGCCAGTACTCATTTAATAAACCCTTCATATTTTACTGTTTGAGATTACAGTTCCCATCTTTATCACTTATGCATCATGCCCAAACTTCATCAGTAGAGATAAAAGCTTGTGTACCTCCAGTGATTAAAAGCAAAATTAGTCAGGTAGGACCCAGTCCTATCCTCTGAGTCTTAGTCACTTCTTGAAAGCTTTGTAGGCTGTGGTTCACCTGCCTGTGCCAGCGTGGCCCTGTGTGATCTGGCAATGTGTTTATTTTTTGAGCGAGGCCGTTGCACAGGATTCATTCGTGTGTGCTCAACAAGCCACGGCTGCTCTTCTCCAGAGATTATAACTACATAGTATCAACACATTATAAAATTCAGAGGGACATGGGAGTTTTTGGTCAGGTTGTTTTGGGACTTTCTTGATAAGTGCAGTTATGTGGGCAGGGTCTGAGGCATTTAATTTTTTCTGCTGGAGTGACCTTATGGTAGCACTTGACCTTGCAGTCAGGCCAAGGTGGGTTTGTCCCTTGGCCACTGAGCCCAGGAGAGCCCCAGCAGATGCACCAGGTCCTGGTCAGGAGGAAGTCCTGGAATGCCAAACAACAGCCACTAGGGCCAGCAGAGTCCCGTCATACTCAAAGTGGTTTCAATGACTACAGGATGTGTGGTCAGAAATGAAAAGATTGTTCAAGAATCATTTAGATGTAGAGAATTCCTCCTGCTTAAGCAAATATCCTGCTGAGTTTCTCCTGGAAAATTATTTGATGTGTAAAACTGTATCTTTTCCAGATTATGAGGGATGGGATATAAGAGAGAAGGGGCTAGTTCTCCAAACTTAGAAAGCATGTGGGCTTCAAACTCTTTTCCCAGCTGGAAAATTTGCTGTTGAGAAAAGGAAATAGATTTTTATAAGCAGTATTTAATTCAAGCATTTGGCTAATTCTCCCGCTGCAAAGCTTTTAGGTCGAATTCTGATTCATTGATATGGATCTGGAATAAAAGGGATTGGGAGAGGAAGTGGACTCTGAAGTTAGGAAAACTTTAGTCTCTTGTTCACTTTTTCCTACTCATCAAATGTATATTTGACCTATGTTTCTATTTTAAGTGTTGTAGGGAAACTTACTCCTACACGTCTGCCTTTGCTCTTTTTCTGCCCATTGTCATCAGCTGTGCCATGGGTGTGCTCCATTTTACTGTTGCAGGAAGGGATCCTGATCATTCTGGACATGATATTGTTGTACAGATGCTGGGAATTTCTACACTTATTCCATTAGGTTAGAGAATGGAAAATGGGTGGTTTATTAGTCTTATTACTCATTAAAAGTATGTGTTAAAACAGTGCCCTGTTTCACAATGTGATGTTCTGCAGTAGCTCAGGGCCTGAGGGAAGCCATGGTCAGTACCTTCCTTTTGTTGCTACATGTGTATGTATTCACAGAAGTGTGTGTTTTGTTCAGGATTCCTACAGGGATCACTTTGGGGATCTGAAAACTTTTCATCTGGCATTAAAGTCAGTCTCCCTCTGTCTGTCCTTGCCATTTCTCTGTTGTGTGCGTGACCCTCAGCTCCTGTTGTCCACAATCCCACTCTCTCCTAGCTTCCAAAAATTTCCCATTTCCCGTTGTGAGTACTCTCATTTGTAGGTCTCAGAGACCTGTCAGTCATCAATCCAATGTCACTTACAGTATCCTGTAACACCATGAATGATGGTTATGAGTGCTTTTTGCTTGCTGTGTTCATAAAGCAGCTACGAGGAGACTGTTGGAGAAGCCACATCTGCATCCCACCCTGTCTCTGGTACTGTGGAGTTGTGATGGATTTACTGCTTTCACAAATGCAGCAAACAGCATTGCCAGACCCAGTGGTTTATCTGGGGCCACCCATGTGCTCTGGAAAAAATAGCTCATCCTGGGAGAAAAGAATGATGGGGGTTTCCCTGAGTTTCCAGTAATTACTTCGAGAGTAATTATGTTGCTCAAAAGAAAGAGCTGCTGCTTGTCTTGTGAGAAAAAGGAGATAGGAACAAGGGGGTTAAATGTGACAACTCTTTGGGGATACCAGCCCTGCCAGTGCTCTGGAGAGGGGAGAGCACAGTGGTGATGAGCCAAATTCACCTTGGAGCCAGTAATTAGTCAGGTAGGAGTTTCCCACTACATCGAGGGTGTCCTGGAAGGTCTCGGAACAGGGAGAAAAGAGAGGGCTTGGCAAAGCAGAGGACCTTGTCATTTTTCTCCCAGTTTTCACCATATAATTCATGCTTTGCTCTGTAAAGCACTATGATATAGTTTGTATACGTTATGTCAAATAAGTTGTATTCTATTATATTGAAGAAGTACAAATATAAAATAAAGACAAAAGATAGAGTAAATTAGCTGTGTGGTAACTGGACCCCCAGTCCCCAGTTGCACTGGTTGTCCCATTCCCTGAGGCTGCGGTTGCAGGTCTCTGCCATCCCTGGAATGATTTAGGTGTTTTCCCCATGATGATACAATGTTAAATACAGACTGTCCTAGATGAAAAGGGAAGCACAGATCAAATTCTGTTGCACATCGCTCTCCAGGAGAGCCTGTCTCCACCATTCCCTGCTCTCCTGCTGTTTGTGGCATTGTGCAGCTCTTCTGTCTCAGGAGTTTTAAGAAACAATTTTGAACTGTGCTTCACTTTTTTGAAGTTGGGAAAGCTCTAATACATCTCCAGGCACAACTGACACGTGGGCCCTTTAGGGGTAGTACCTGATGATAATGGGACAGCGTGTGGCCATTGGTAATCTAGGGAAAGCAAAACCCCAACTCCCCAGAGTTTGAGTGGGGGAGAGGCTAGGAGGGAGGTGAGGATGGCTATGAGCACTTCAGATGGGCAACTTGCTATTGCAGAAGGTGGAATCTGCCAAAAAATGCCAAGGGAGACCTTCTACGGGAACAAAGATTTGGCTATGAGCTGCCCAGCAGCAGGGCGAGACCCTGGTTCTGCATTTCATCCCCGAGGCATGAGCCGCATCCCGAGCCCGCGGCACCGGCAGGCGCTGTGGGACACGCAGCCTCCCAGGGCGGGCGAGAGGAAGAGCCATAAATCCCAGCGGCTCCCGAGCACGATTCCTGGGGCGGTGGAGTCAGACTTTTGGCTCTGCAAAGGCTGCTAAGGAGGTCAGCACAGGGGGCTCCCGGCACAAATCCTTCTGCTCTGTGGGAATTTCCCTCGTGAGCGACTGCTGCACTTTTTAACCCGAAGATTAATGGAAGGGGGCCGTGGAAAGGGCTGGAGTGCCGGTATTAGTTCATTAGTCTCCAAGCAAGCATGCAGCTGGTGAGTCACTGCCACTGCTTCCTGCACGCTGATGCTCTGCCTGGAGCTCCCCCAGCAATCTGGCCCAGCCCTGCGAAGGCTGGGAACTCGCGGGACCAGATCTCCACAAGCTGCGACTGCGGGCTGTTAATACTATTAAATAAAAACTATTCTAGATTAATTACACTGCACATGTTATTCATCTATAATCCTACTCCTTGGCCTCTTTCCCTCCCAGCATAGCTCCCCATTGTTTTCTGTTTCTCTCTTAAGGTGTCCTTGACTTCCTTTGGGTTTCTCCATTTTTTCCAAGGGCTGGGATGACAAAGGTGCCTCGCTGGCAGCAGGGCCTGCTCTGCCTATTCGCTGGGGCAGACCCATGTCTGTGTATGTGAAGGCATAAACAGCCAGTCAGAGCTGTCATTCGGCTTTGATGGGTCACCAGCAGTGACTTGTGATGGCAGTGAGGTGCTGCAACATAGCGGGGTTGGTGGCTGGAATTGCTCCTGGTCATAGGATCATATCACGACTTGGAATGGACTCATTGAGTCCAGCTCCTGGCCCTGCACAGGGCAACCTCAGGACACCAGAAGTGATGGTCCTGCTAGGGGATGCACACAGGATGTGTCTGTTTCCATGATGTTACAAAGGTTTGTTGCTACATCCGACAGAAATGGGTTGAAAATTAAATCCAGCCATGAAGGGGACCAGCCTGTAGCTGCAACCAGTTCTTACTCTGAAAAAGAGTGTCAAACCAGCTGTCTTCCCCACATGGAAGTGGTGGTGCTTATGTGCAAACTTGTGTGCAGTCCTGGCTGCAGCACTCCGGGGTGAGACAGCCCCTCACTGCACTCAAGGACCTGGAGGGAGAACAGGAGAGCAGGGCCAAAATGCCAGATTTTTCATTCCTAGAACACATCTCTCACCTGCACGGCTGACCTGTGGCCAGGGAAGAGAAGCCCCAACCACAGGTCCAGGTCTGGAGGGCTGAAGGCATCCAGGCGGCCCCTTCAGCTCATCCTCCACCACAGGGATCCAGGCACAGGTTTGTTTAGCATCAGGTCTGGGGGTTGAGCTCAGAGGGACCCGCAGCCATCGTTGACTGAGCATCATCGCCTGCCTGTGCAGCCGCAGGAGACTGGTATCTGTCCCACTGCTCTGCCTGGAGACTGCCCAGCTCTGGTATATCTAGTGCTGCCATAGGTGTTGGGAAATGAAAAGGTGTCAGCTCGACAGGGCAGCCTGTAGGATAAGGCCTGGTTGCTGTCTGGAGCCTGTGGCAGCATTCCCAATGACTTGAGTGGGAGAAGCACCAAGACCCTGATCCCCTGAGATGATAAAGATCTAAGACTTGCTAAATCTGGACAAAATAAGCTGTACTTTTGTTTTGCTGTGACTTGTTTCATGCAAGAAGAGACTTTGAAATGATCTTAATACCTCACAGAGGGTTGTTGCACTTTCATGTGATGCCAGTGGAATCAGTGGATGCTCCGGTGGGGTCCCAGGGTGCACTGCCTGGAGGTCTCCGGTCCCCTCAGCAGCAGCAGTGGATTATGGGCATCATTCAGGTATTTTCCAAAATGTTCTGAAAGATTTTTTGCTGCAGTCACTTCTAGCAGGTGTTTTTAAATGTGGTGACCATTTGTTCTTTTTCCAGCCTTTGTTTTTCTTCTCTGTTCACCTGTTTGAACACTGTTGCCACAGGAGAAAGGATTCAGAGGGTTCAACCACTCGCTGGAATTTTTTTCCCTTTATTGTTCGCCTTTTTTTTTTTATGACTGCGTTTTTAAATGGCATGTTTGTAAGCGTGGACCTCATTTTCAAAACAAAGTGTACCACTAATTTTGCAAACAGCTGTTGCAAAGGAGAGCTCAGACCAGAGACCTTTCGTATCTGTATCTCTGATTGTGTCCCTGCAAAAGCGGTGTCAGCATAGAGAGTTCTGGGGTAGGTACAGGAGGGGCTCATGACCCCCACAGGGCAGTAAAACAGCTGTTTTGAACTCTTGGTCTGTCCCAGTGTCCCCTCAAGCTCTTCCACCAGCTCAGACATCCCCAGCACTACTCTTCCTTGGGAAAATATGCAATTTCTTAAGTGGTTTAAATACAGTAACTTCAGGAATCTGCATGCTGGTGAAACAGACCCGGTCCACACCTGAATTCCCTCCCCCTGCACCTGCTCCCCACGAGCACCAGCTTGGGAAGTTGTGGCATTTACCAGCAAAACTAACACGTCTGTGGCTATGTTTTCAGTGGCACTTTGTGCATCTGCTTTAGATTGCTTTAAATTACAGCAAGGGGCCAGCTATGTTTAAATGGACTCAGAGGCGAGACCAAAGAAATGAGGCTTAAAATTCAAAGCAATCCGACCTGCCCTGCCATGGTGTAACAGTCTGAGGAAGGCGCTGGCTCAGAGCCATCTCTCTGACTCCTGGGAGAGATGCTTTAAAAGCTCCTCACATGGGCAGTTCAAATGATGTACACATGGGGGAAAAGAAAATAGTGTTTAATTGAAACTCTGCACATGTATATATGTTTTTAGGATAAACAAAACAGATTGGGCAAATATTTACTTCTGCCCCTACTGCTACAAAGCAAACTTTCCCACAGCTTTTGACAGAGATAATCTGCTTTTGAGCCGTGATGGTGAATTTGTAATGACAAGGTTTCATTCTGAATGTTTCAGGATTTCCTGATTGGTTCTCATGCAATTATTTTGATTAACAATGAGGTTTTCAGACCAACTTGAAAGGGTCTCGGAGCCTTAGGAATAACCTGGCTCTTGGTTATTCCTCTCATTGGGATTATTTTCTGCAGCTTTCTAGCACTGGAATCAAATTCTCTGGAAATCAAAGAAAACTACATCTTAAAATTATTTCATATCTCCACCCCCCTCTGAAAAGGGTTTCTTTAAGTTTAGAAAAATGCTTGTACCCATGTCAAAAAAAAGAAAATCACAGAACTGGAAAAAGAATGAAATCCCAATGTAATTTTTTAATGAAAAGATGGATTTTTAATAAAAAGATGAATGCTTTAGGTGGTCATTTTTGTGAGAAGGCAACATCTGAAAACAGAAACTGAGAAGTAATCAGGGCATTTCAGGTTAAAAACGAAATGAGATCTCATACTAGAAACCTCTGGATGTTTCTCTTTCATTTATAAACATAGGAGGGAGCTTAAGGAATTAGGAAACATCCATTAGTGCTGTTTGCTCAGATTTCATTGTTCTGTTCTATTTGCTTAGATTGTTTACCCTTTTTTTAAGATGATGTGGAAATCTCAGACTGGCTTTAGAATGTGCATGCCAGCAGGTCCCCTCCTCACTGCCTGTCTCTGTACTGCAGGTGATGGCAGATGGAGCAGGACTGCAGATGGAGCAGTCCTCAGGAGTTCCCATTCCCGGCAGAAAACACCATCGGTGGCAAGTATCCTTAACTAAAAGCGATGTTTAATGTGCTTGGACCCAGTGCATCCTGGGCAGGGTCCAAATCAGTAGGGACTGCACCTCTTTAACTGTCCCCACAACTGCCCACAGCGCACTGGGCTCCTGCTCACGGGCAGGTGAGAAATGAGACCTGGCTCTTGCTCACAAGAGATGCACGTGGGATAACCCACCCTCTCTATTTTCAGCTAGGAAATCGCCAGCATTTAACGCAGCTGCTTACTTAACACTAGGAAGGGCTTCGCCCAGAGTGCTGGAGCTGCCTTGCCCCAGGGGGAGGGCAAAGTCACCAGAGCAGCTCCACAGTGCCCACCTTTGCGCTGCCGCCCCTCACTGAACTGTCAGGTAAGATGGAAGGTTGATGTCAACCAGGTGAGCCTAAACATTTGCAATGTAACACTGTGAGATGTCTGCTGTGATGGGTCTTGAATTCACCATCCATGTCCTAGACTAATTTGTCACCTTATAATAAATTAAATAGAATAGTGGATTTAAGCGTCATAGTGGCAGAACTCAGTGAGGTTTGAGAGGGGTGGTTTTGATACAAGCTGAGAATCCTGTAAATGGAAAAACCCTCAGTTTTTGCTTTCTATGAAAGTGAAGCTTTCTGAGTTCAAGCAGTTACCCAACCAAACTGTCCAAGTTTAGCAAACACACCAGCTAAAGGTAAGTACATGTAGCAGCATATTTTCTTTCACACCGCCAAAAGTGGAAACATAAGCCGTGTGTCTGATGTCATCTCCATACAGATGGGTTTGAAATGCTGGCTCCCATCTGAAACATCATTACTTTTACAGTGAACTTTTAAAAACTCTATTATTGCTGCTAATATTATGTGTATGTATTTTAGAAGTAATTTCCCCGGACTCCAATAAAACGTTCTAACAGAGTTTTGTTCTCTGAACAATTTTAACCCATGTTTCACCTTTTGGGGAGTACTTTTGGCCCCCAGGCAACACAGAAGAAAAATTGCTGGCTAAGTAACACCAGATGCAGGAGAGACTGCTGGCCACTAGAGAGCTCCCAGATGAGAAGACCTTTCAGGTTGAAATACAAATATGTTTTGTAATGAAAGCAGAAACCTTCTTTTGCTTTAGGGCACAGAGACCTAGCCATGAAACACAGAAAGGTTTCTTGCTTAGGTTACAGCAAGGGGCATCATTATCCATAATTACATTTTTCATACCTGAAATCAAAAGCCCCAAAGCTGTCCTCCCTCCAGAGCAAGGTTTGGAAAATTATCTTAAATGTTGTTTTTTGCTGATCTCAGGGATAAATGAAAAGCTGCTGCAGCCCCTTGATAAGGGTGTCTGCACAGGGATTATGTGTCAGCCAGCATCATCGTGCCCCATCAAATGGTGCAGCCTCAGAGATGCCATGTGTCACCTGGAATTACAGCACTGCAGTCACAACCTCTTGCTCTGGGGAAAAAGGTCAGGGGGGCACCTCTCCCCTCCCTCTCACTCACTCAGGCTCCTATTACTGGGGACAAAAGTCACCTTTTGCTTAACTCACAGTGCCTGGGAGCTGAAGGGGTCTGGCTGTGGCATGCGCCGATGGGCCTTTGGGAATCGCCTTTGGGACAGGAAGAGATTCTGCCAAGGTGCACCCCCTCTGGAGGGGTGGCTGAGGGTCATGTTATTTATATTGGGCTAAAATGCACTGAACCGACTCAAGGGTCTTAGCAAAGCCTGTGCCCGGGCAGCTCACAAGTGAAGCCCAGCCGCAGGGTGCAGGGTGGGACATGCTGGCATCGGAGCTGTGGGTTGTTTGCTGTGAGTGCTTTGTCACCAGCGATGAGGACTTGTATGGATTCCTGTGGATGCATGGGCTGGTGCACTGGAAAGGACACAGAAGCTGAGCAGGGGTGGGCAGCAGCTGGGCTCAGCATGGCAAGTGCCAGTGCGCCTGGGCCAGCGAGCGCTGTGCCCACAGGGCACTGCAACACCCTGGGTAGGAAACCTCCAACACACCTTGGACCTGCTGCCTTCCTGCTGGCCCCATGAAATGCTCCTGTCCCTGCCATGTGTGGCCTTCCCTGTGATGTCCTGCAGCCTGCCCACCTGGCACATCCTCTTTTGGAGGAGGATAGTAAGTTCACACCTGTCCTTTTCATGTGACTGCCACCACAGCTGGGCAAGAGGGCAGCCTGTGTGCGGCAGCGAGAGTGGGCTTTTGTACTGAGCCATGATTTCATGCCTAACAACTGGTATTTGAAGAAGCTTTGCATGGGGCCAGATTTAGCTTAGTTTCCTGGGGGGCAGGAGCATAAAACTTCCCATCTGCCAGCTCTGAACAGGCTGCAGAGGACAGTGTGGTGGCTGAGGGTGAGAGTGAGCCCACAGTCAGGGATGGAGGACAGGACACAGTGCCTTGATACCCAGAAAATGTCTCCATTGCTCAACAGTCACACAGCAGAGGAGTGCAAGAGGAACGTGGAGGTCAGGGTTGACATCATCGTGTAACCATTTTAAATACCTTGCTGGAAATAGCAGCAGTTGGAGTTCGTGATGGCTGCCACTACTCTGTCCTATGCATTTTGGTAGTACCCCATGCAGGGCCTGGGGCTGGTGTGCAGAGAGCTGGAAACCCAGTGGGCTGTGAGGGCAAAGCAGAGACAACTTCTTCCCCATGCTCTTGCACAGGCATCTGGAGCTGGACCACAAAACCCCATCACCAGGAACCCCTCTCTGATCAAAGCAAGGAGGGAAGTGGGTGCCCAGGGATGGGCATGGCCAAGCTAGGGCTGGCTGGAGTTTCCTGGCAGTAGGATTGGGGCTGGGATTTTTTGGGGCCCCTTCCCAGTGCGCCGTTTCAGATCTGGGTTTCTCCTCTGCCAGAAGCAATTTCCACTCCCTTCAGTTTCCCAGGGGCTTGGTGAGAAAGGGAAAAAAGTGCTGTCAAAGGTTTTCCTCTTCCCTTCCAAAGGGTAAGCCCCTGGGGTCCCCAGCGGGGATTTGGCAGCCACAGGAATGCGTGGGAATACAGGAGACTTCAGGACAGGGCTTAGGGGTGTACATTGTTAAGAGGAATATCTCATCAGGGAATTCTCTGCATCACACTCACCCCCAAGTCTCAGAGCAAAACTGCCCATGCTGACCCCCCACATCCTGATTTCTCTCAGGTGCATGTCCTTGTTCTCAGCAGCCTGGGACAAGGGTGTGCTCTGCATCCCTGGCAAGGGATGAGTGCAGCGCCGCAGTATTTGCTGATATTTTGCCTTTCAGGGCATGAAGGAGTTAAACTTTTCAGATGGAAAGCGAACTGAAGATCAGACCAGCAGCCTGGTGACCTCCCGCTGCTGGGACAGCAGCAGCTCCCAGCCAAGCTCGGCAGTTACATCCATCCGTCGGCGTGGTGGGGCCGCGGGGAGCAGCAGACGGTAGGTGCGAGGGACGGGGTGGCTGGGCACCATGTGGGACCTGCCCTCGGCTCCGGCAGGACCCCGGGGCTGGGGCCAGAGGGCGATGGCAGGAGGTGAGGGGCCGTGGGATGGAGAGAGTGCCCAGAGGACTGTCCTTGTTCTGCTTTCAGAAAAAGGGTTGCTTAAAATGAGCTTGTCCTGACACTGCCTGGGGAACTGTGATTTCTTGCCTTTTGGGACACCCAGTCGGCAGATACCGAGAGTTTGGGAAAAGCATAGTTTTGTAATTGAACTCCTTGCATGCAGCAAGGGAGGACACTGTGGGTTTATTACTCCCTGATGAGGAAGGAATGACAGCCACATTATCTAATCCTGTCCTCTGATGATGGCCAGCAGTTTACCAATAAATGCAAAAAGCAGTGGATGTCAGTTTACAGTTTATAAACAATGAAAGATTTTGATATAGGTGGAAATGGGGTTTTTTTCCCCTTGAACTGAAAACATTGTGGTCTGATTCTAAGTAGTATCAGGCATAGCCTGTTGTGCTAAGTCGTCTCTCTGGCTCTTCAGTTTATTGAGCGATAGTAAAGACTCTCTGGTTCAAAGACAAAGTGTCCGTAATCTGAAAATTTATTTTGCAGTAATAAAGTGGTATTGTTTTACCTAAGGATTTGCATAAACATTTTTAAAATAATTTGCATTGTAATGTAATCAATTTGCGTGATAGAATTCTCTTGTTCAGAAATCATGGCTAAGTCAAAAGTCATGATCATTTCTGGTTTACTTAACATAGTTAAAACAAAAACAAGTAGAGCCACAACCCTATAAAATTAAAACCCAAGTAGTATATTGTTCCCTTCACTGCAAGAATATCCTCAACCCTTATGATACTTTATGTTTCTCCTTAGAAAGAAACCAGAAGACATATTTCCCTAAAATTTGAGACTTTTTTTTAACTGAAATGCTCTCGGTATGGTGTTTGAAGGAGGTTGCCAGGCTGCTAAGTGGTAGTTTCTGCCCAGGCGAATGGAACTGCAATCACCACATTTCAGAGTCAGAAAAGCTCAAATTGCTCTTTAGCCTCCCAGGCTCTAGAACTCGATTCCCCCAAGGTACTTCCTGGCCAGAGATGAGGCTCTTGATTACAGAAATGCAGGTCTCCTGGTAATTGCATTTGACTGATTCTTCCATATCACGGAGAACAAGTCAGTGTTATTATTTGGAAGTATGAACTCTTCCAAATGCTAACGTGTGGGGAGAAAGAAAACAGCAATTTTTATTATCTTCTTAACAACAGCCCACAGGAATGTGCTTTGCAGTGAGTGCAGCTGACTAGTCCTCCTGCCTCAGCTCTGGCCTTTCCTGGGGGCTGCTGGCAAAGCTGGGTACCCCTCTGCTGACTAGGGAAGTGATAATCCAAGAAGTGGGGAAGGAAGCCATGGGATACATTAAGAAAGAAGCTCTGGAAAGTCATTAGTAGAAATACAGTGGGGATCCCCACTCCTGAGGGCACCCCAGAGACAGCCTGTGGCTGCTCAGTAAGACCTATGGAGGATCTGCAGCATCTCTTGGGGCCAGGTGGCACCTGAAGTAGGTGACATCACATGGTTCCCTGGTGATTTGTCTCTTAGGACTCCTGGGAAGGGATACTGAATGCTATGGCTTTTGTCATTGACTTAACGCCTTTCCACAGTGGTGGGGTTTGCCCTGCAGACATCCTCATCTGCCCCTCTCTATAATGGATGTCACAGAGAAAATGTCCTTAGGCAGGTGGTAATTTGTCTGAGGGGAGCAGAACCTGCCCAGGCTGGTGGGGTTTATTCAGCAGGGACTTGATACTACTCTCATTCAAGTGGATCATAAAATTCCCATTGACGTTTTTTAATCACTGATGACTTTCTATGGACTCTCGATTACCACTGCAGCCACGCCCAGNCTGTATCCTGTTTTTGTAAAGGGCTTTTCCTCTTAGTAGTTGTAGTGAAAACAAACATGTGGGAGAACAATGGGACTTTTTTTCTGTTTTCCTCTAGATTTTTAAATACAACGAAAAGCCTATTAGAATTAAATAAAGTGCGTTAACAAAAAAGGGATTCCTATATGTTAATGATGAAAATAAGCATAACTATGTGAACATACAAGCACAAAGGTCATTTGCCTTCTTGATCTCAGCCTGTGTTTTTGCAGCTGAAAGCCTATTCATTAAATACGTTGTGAAAACAGGGCACTGGTAAAGAACAATGCCTGTGCCATAAAACTGTTATCTGTAATAGAGGAGGGTCAGCTTCACACCCCAGAGAAACACCCTTGCATGCTGCCGGGCTGCTGCCGGGCACTCTGCAAGCTTTGGAACTGGACCCTCAGCAGAGAGCAAAGGGGAGTCCACAGAAAGGATTTCCTTTCTTAAGATAAACCTAGAGGTATTGTATTTGTTGTGTCTAAAATATTTTTCAATGCGCAAACAAGGATAATTCTAGCTGCTGTAAAAATGGAAGTACTATTAAGATGTTAATGCTTTCTAGGAGTAAAACTTGGAATCACTGTTCACAGGATGAATTGCTTCCAAGAAAACTGGGACTAGGATGAAGTACAGTATGTAAGGTGGGACAACTGCCTTCAACTGTTCCTATTTAAATTACACATGTTTTAGAGAAAAATCTGACATTGATTCTTCTATATGAGAGGTGGAGGATCTACTGTAAGGGATAGTTAAGGGTACAGTTAGCTGTTCACAAGGTCAAGTTACTCCTGTTTGAACATATGTTTCCCTAGTGTGTGGCTGCTTAGCTGCAGCTTTCAGCCATGAGTCACTTTTCACCTCGGAAGTGGAAACCCCTTGCCTCTGACATTGCTCTCTCCATGCAGGTGCTGCAGCTTGTGACCACGTCTGGCCAATCCTTGCTGCTCTCCTTTTTCTTGTTGTCTTTTCTGAGTGGCAAATACCATACTGGGATGCAGTTTTCAAGTGTGTTTATATGGAATGAGATTATTCATCCTACTGACAAAGTCCAATACTCTTCTGACAGAGTAACTTGCACTTTACTTTAAGAAGATACCATATCCAGGGCTCTCCAGGTATCACAGACTTAGTTTCACTTTATCATCAACTTAATAAACTGGTGTCACTGGTTTATTAAAGAAGGGCTACTTGTCATTGTTGCTTGAAGTGCAGCTGTGTGTAGACACCAAGGTGGGGACACCTTCCAGACTCCATCCATCAGTGGGCAAGTGAGAAAGCCTGAGGAGATATTGGTAGGACCAGATTTCATGCCAGTGTGTTTTGTTTCTGTTGAGATCAAAGTGCTTTGTGAAATCGATATGAATTTGAAAGGATTATTTTGAGAGTAGGAGAAAGGGTTAAGGTGCAACAATATCATGAAATCGATATGAATTTGAAAGGATTATTTTGAGAGTGGGAGAAAGGGATAAGGTGCAACAATATCAAAGTACCACATTCAACATTATTTGGAGTGTAAGATTTTGGATTTATTTTGAAACAACATATCCTTTCAAGAATTGGTTTGCTCTTATTCAGTTCTAACACATAATACAAAGTCAAAAAGAACACTTTAGAAGTGCCTGAAACCAAGGAGAGCAGCTTTTTGCCATCATTCTCCTGAGAACTGTATGCATCAGGGTCTTGGCTCCAAGTCATAGGGATGCTAAATTTAAAAATCCTTTCAAAACAGGGCTCAACCTTTCTCACAGCTCTCTTCATAAAAAGCTCAGTGTTGAAGTGATAATGTTCAGAACAAAGAACACTTAGTATAAACATTTAGCTTGTACTAAATAAATTACACTTCGTCTTACAGTCATGTTACTGGTGACAGCTTATACAGCCTGCACCCTTCCCCTGTAATTCATCAGAATGAAGCAAATATACATCGTTGGGAAAAATTTATTGACTTTTGTCAAAGAGCCCAACTGCTGTCAGCAAACATATTGTGGGAATATGAATCTGGAAACAAACAGATCGTTAGAGGGTGAGTTAAGGTTTTGTGATTTAATTCTAAACATGTTGAGTGAGTGAACCAGAGATGTGCAATGCCAGAAAAATTGCGCACCAAAAGGGTTTTCTTCTTTAATGAAAGCTGGTATTTTTTATTGAATATAAAGTGCTTTGGGTGACAAAGATGGTTCCATATGGAAAATATGAAGTTTTGCTTGTTCTGGAGAATTATGAAGATCACTTGATTAGAAGTAACGTTGTGCCAATGCAAGTTTAACATTCTTTCCTTTGTGGAAATTATTAATCCATTTATAGAACTTTATTAAAATACAATAATTTTCTGATGTTAAAAAGAGAATGTATACAGAGGATCTCTGCTTGGACAGCAAGTAGTGACCTGGGCTTGTGCAGTCACATCTCTGGTTGGATATCATCCGTGCTTTGCCCTGTTGCAACTGTAACTGGGTTGAGAAAATAAAACAATTTGCCTGATCAGAGCATCTTTTTTAGGAAAAGCCTGAGCTGGGGTTTTGGTACTGCCCAGCCTGCTCTGGCTGCCAGAGCCACTTGGGTCAAGGACCATCAGGAAGGCAGGGAGCCAGAGGAGCTCTTTGGAGGTCTCCTGAGAGGACTTGTAAATCATCTATGGAATCCCAAGAAAGCACAACTGTTAGAGAAATGCCTTTTAGAGAAATGCAGTCATGTCGGGGCAGGAAGGAGGAAGGGAGCCAGGCCCTATTCCTTAGCATGAGACCCTGCATCCCTTGGGATGGACCGAGTGCCTGTGACCAGGCTTGGGCCTCTTCTGGGCTTTCATTCTTGTGACACATCTCAAAGCCCTCCCCCGTGTCTGGACAAATCACTGTAGAACGGATATCCCCATCTGCCCCAGCCCCTGCACTGCAGGGACAGCCACAAGGCAGTCTGTGTCCTTGTGTACTTTGGCAGATGCTGGAGCTTTGCTCTCTCAGGGAAAAGCTGCTTTGGTCTCTTCCCTTCCTATAGCCAAACAGCTACTGTCTTGGCCTCACCGCTATCCAAACGGCAGCCTGAGCTGCTCTGCTGTATTTGAGAGGAGAAGGCTATGGTGAGGGAGCAGCAGGACATCTCAACTTCAGAGTGTACCACCAAGCCCATGCAGACCTGGAAGTCTTCAAAGGCAGCTCCTCCGTCGGACACCTATCCCTGGAGCACTTTCTTCAGGCAATAGCAGCTCTGCCATTAATGGTTACCTGCACAGTGTCAGTCTGATGAAAAGGGAATATCCTCTGAGATTGTCAACCTTGTCTACCCTCTAGCACATCCAACTACATCCTGCGCTTCCCTAAAATTAGTGGATTTGCTTCCTTTGATGATCTTAGTATCCCGCTGGCACCATTAACCTGAATACAAATAGGAAATTATAAGACATTTCCCAGAGTCTTTCACAAGATAGTGAAACGCTTCTCTTTCTCAGGAGCAGAAAGATGTTTTTATTGGAGTAAATGCCCCTGCAAAACTGACTGCAGCCCCACGAGCTGCTTGGGGTTGGGGAGACCCTCCCTGGGGAGGCAGTGGAGCTCAGACTTGGAGGTGGCTTCAGCTGCCCCTGCTGCAGAAGGATCCCTTCATGGCCACGTGCCAGAGTCTTTCTCAGTGCCATCAACACACCATCTCTTGCCTGGCCCTTCTGCTGGGCTGTCTGCAGTGTGGTCAGGCTTCCAGTTATTTCAAATGCTCTTAATTTTATAACAAGATAGATGTTGATCAATACTTCCTGCTATTTCCTGCCTTCTCTCACAACACTGGTTCAAATAGTTATTAACAAATCAAAAACTCCAGCTAGCTCTGTGAATCTAGCCCAACAGTCAGTGTATGGTTATGAGGAATGCACAGGACGTACCGATGCTCATCTCAGGGTGAAGGAATAGCTTTTTGCTGCCCTTATTTCCCTCAAGGAGAGAGCACTGATGAAGGAGCAGGCTGCAAGAACATGGGAGCACTGCTTAGAGATTTTAGGCTGTCACGAGAAGATACCAGATGATAGTTTCAGAAAATCTGCCCATTGGAATCTGAGGTTCAGAAGTGCTAATGGCTGGGATAATGTGTTGTTTATTACAAACAGGCATCTGCAGTGGCCTCGAAGGCCTGGATGTCCAACTGCCCTGCTACACGCATCAAAACTCTTCTTAAGAGTCTCAGACCCAAATTCAGCCTCCAAAGCCAAACAGTGATGGTATCACATTCGCTTTTCATTTCTGTGTGGGCGCTGTGCCCATGCAGTTATAACACAGCTGAATCTGATTTTCATCTAGTTCGTTGTTTACTTATGACTTACTATAAAGTTGAGCTTGTCTTATTTATGAGCAGCCATGAAGATACGGGATTTCATCCACTGGGTGATGACTCATTCATTGGGTTGGACTCTTTAGCTCCTAATATGTGACATATTTTGGACTATTGGATGAACAGCATTTCTACATGAGTCCAAATTAACTGAGGTGAATGGAAATAATTAGTTGTTTGTTTTTAAAATCATGTTTGTAGCTGGGTTTGTGGTGGTTCAGCTCTGGGCTCATTCTAGCAATGTGCACAAGGGCACTATGAGTTGCTGTACGCTATAGTGGAGAGGTAAGGAAGAGCATTTCAGAGTCAGACATCTAAACATGCCAGGGATGACTTTGCTTTGTTTCTGTTGCACAAGGAAAAGCTTTGCGGTGATGGAGCATTTGATACTTTCTGTGAACTTTAATGACTGCAACATTTCTTGTGCTGCTGCAAACAATTTGAGAAACTAATTTGTAAAATCACTCATAAAAATCTCATGTTCTTTCTGTAATAATAAAGCTCCTCGGCTGGAAAAAGAAATACAAATCCTCAGAAAGAGCAGCTCAGCAGGAGTGTACTTCAGCCACTCTTGTCTCAGGCATGCTCTCGCCTCCTGTAGGTGCGTCATGCCCCATGAGTTCAGCAGGAAGGATTCATGCACAGTCAGAAATATCACCCTCGGTAACGCTCAACTACATAAGGAAAATGAAAAGTTTTTAAAACCTTTTCCCCCCTCTTTCTGCCCCCAGCTCTGAAGGATGGGACCAGGACCATGGGAAATGTCAGAGTAACTTTGTCTCAGTGAGTGGTTGTTACGGCTTACAAGTTTTCGCAGCCAGGAGCCCTGCCAGCAGAAATTTATGCCTCCATTTCAGCAGTAACAATGCTTCCCAGAGCTGTCGGCCAGCAGCCGGCTGGGAGGCAGCAGCGGGGCGTGTGGGGGACTTGCCATGACATAACCACATTCCTGCAGCATGAGGAGATACTCCCAGGCCGCAGCAGGGGCAGCACAGCCCCTTCCCTGCTCCCACCCCACCACTGCGGTTCTCAAGGCCTGGGGAGCGTGAATGAACCTATTGGCTGCGCAGGGTTTGGGTGATTTTGGGGCAGAGTGGCTGGAAAGCTGCCCATTGGAAAAGGACCTGGGGGTGTTGGTTTACAGCAGCTGAACGTGAGCCAGCGTGTGCCCAGGTGGCCAAGAAGGCCAGTGGCATCCTGGCTGTATCAGCAATANAGTGGGACCTTATGGCTCTACAACACCTGAAAGGACGATATAGCCACATGGGGGTCAGTCTCTTCTCCCAGGTAACAAGTAACAGGACAAGAGGAAACAGCCTCAAGTTGCACCTGGGCAGGTTTAGATTGGCTATTAAGGAAAATTTCTTCACTAAAAGCACTGTCAAGCACTGGAACAGGGTGCCTAGGTCAGTGGCAGAACCACCATCCCTGGAGGTGTTTAAAAGCCATGTAGTTGTGGCACTGAGGGATATGAGTTAGTGGTAGCTTGACAGTGCTGGGTTAATGGTTGGACTTGGTGATCTTAGCGGGATTTTCCAGCCTAAGCGATTCTATGAATCTATGATTTCACCGCCGCGGGTTTTTTTGCAGGGACTTTTATAAAATTAAACCAATAAGGCCTTTTGCTGGGGCTTGTCCGGCGCCAGGAGCCGTGAGGGCCGGGCCAGGCGGGGCTCCGGGGGCCGGCAGGGGGCAGCAGTGCCAAGGGCTTTGAGGGGGCGGTTCGCCTTGAGGGTGTGGCAGGGATGGAGCCGCGGGCATGGAGCCTGGCTGTGCCCGCAGGAACTCCCTGCTCACTTCATCAGTGTTCCTAGGAGCTGTCAGAGCAGCTGGATCTGCTGAGAAGGGAAACCGGTCTGCCCCACCTCAGACAACGAAGCCATTCTCCAGTTGCACTTGACCAGTTTGCAACTGCTTCATCATCCCCTGCCACTTCGCTACTGGAACTTTGCTGCTGTCAAGGAACCTGGGAGAGGATTTCTGCTTTGCAGAAGGAAAATTTGCAGTTGCTGTGAGGACTGCAGAAAACTCAGCACACCGCTGCCAAGGCTGGCGAAGGAGCAGGAGGAAGGCTCCTGTGGGGCCAAACCAGCCTGTCACAGGACAGGGAATGGCTCATCTGTCTGTATGGAGCTCCCAGGCTCTGGGCTGTGGCTGTGCCACAGTACCTGTGCCAGCTGAGCACCAGCAGCACCAGTGTGTTAACAGCCAGACTGGTGCTTTTCCCACAGGATCGAAGCCTTTCACTTGGCGTCTTCCCACCTACTGCTCCCAGAGAGACAGAGTGCTGGCATGTGCCCTGCTCAGCCCCATGCTTTAAGACACAGTCATACCAGCTGCTTGCCAGCCAGCGATGGCTGTGCCAAAGGGACTAAACTCCGTGCAGAACAGAGGAAGAGTTTTACATACAAAGTTCAACAAAGAGGAGATATATCCAGAAGACAACTGCTGTGCAGAGAGCAGGAGGAGACTTCTTGTGGGTGTGCCCTCCTGGTGCATCTTGCCATCTAGGGGCTGTTTCTGGTCCCTAGAGGAGCTGCTGCCATCTCCCTCCCCAGGCTTGAGCCTCAGAGAAGCCAAAAGCAAACAAGGGCCCCCAGAGGCACCTAGGCGGCCACCATGCTGTGCCTGTGCAAACAGCCACTGCGTCTGAGAGGGCAGTGGTGATAACCCAGAGCTTTGCAGATCTCCCGCAAGCCCTGCTCTGGTGACATCCTCACTGCCAGGCACCCAGGGGGCTCCCACATAGCACAACTGGCCCCAGCTGGATTGGATCACCCCTATCCTGCTGCAAACGTTATCACCAGGGCTGTAAAGATAAAACCACTTACCTGCAGCTGCTCTATCTATAACTCACTCTTCCCTCCCCCTTCTCTAACACCACTATTGTAGCAATGGGGCAGCTGGAACTAAGGCACAGTGACCACCCTCATAAAAGGGTCTCAAACCATGCTGCAACCCTGTTCCCCTTTTACATTTGGCTCTTGCTCACTCTGATCAGTAGCACTGGGCTTGCTAGGGCTCTGTTTTTCACCTCTGTGTCACACCAGGCTCTTGGTTGTTGTTTTAACCTGTAGGGAAGTGACAATACTTACAAAGACAAGGTTCCTTGCTTGGAGTGCTGTACCAGATGGCTGATGTGAAGTGCAGTGCCAGCTGCTGCAGTGGCTGAATTGCCCTTTGAAATACACAGTTCTTTGATTGAAAAGGGTCTATATTTACTTTTTGGTCCTTTTCAATTAGATAGCTTGTGACTGGGCTCCTTCTCAATATTATCTCCCATTTCAGGACTGCCAGGCACACAAGGAGCAAGCCATGCCAGCTGCCCAGCTGGCTCCACCAGCAACACCTTTCTGATTCCATCTTGTCCCATTAGGATACCTTTTAGTCCTTTTTTTTTTTTTTGAGCTGGTGATTTCAGGCCTGCTTCACAAAATCCAGGAATCATCATTCTGAGAAAAGCAGGAACCTGGGAATTGCAGGTTTTGCCCTACAAGCCAAAGGTTGAGCCAGAGCAGAGTGAGGATCCCCCCAGGGGAATTTCACATTTTTCAGGGGAAGTATACAGTCAGAGAAGATCCTAGGAATTGGTAAGGCATTAATTGTGACATGGGGTGGGTGATCTATTCAGCTTTCTTCCTGCCTTGTTTTCTCCCATCTGAGAAGTCCAGTTTCTTTGGACAAACCCTCGCTGAGCTGTCCTCGGACACCTAGCCCCTTAGTTCATGCAGGAACACACAGCTCAGGGCTTTCCAAACCGTCACTTTCCTCTTGCCCACCCCAGGGTGTTGTCTTCCATTTGTTCTGGGACAGCGGCAACACCCTGCCCTTTTCTCCCTGCTGGTGTTTCTTGCACCTGCACACCCGCCTTTCCTCTTTAAGGGTGTTGCTGGGCAGAGCTCAGCTGCAGGACATTGTTATGCTGCAATATACTCACTAATAGCAGAACTGACTAACAGCTATGCAGGGGGAAGGGTGGCTTGAGGCCGGTGACTGCTGGCCAGGTCCAAGTGCTTTTCTTCTGCCTTTTATTATCCGCAGTTCTCACCCCAATCAATGTGATGCTGTCCACAGAGGCCTCTGCCATTCCTTCTGCTTCTGCAACATGTCTAAAACCTTAGATTCCTTTCGAGCTGAGGAATGCCCCCAAAAACATGGCCTCACACGTACAAACATTTATGGAGGAAGTCAAATCCTCTAATTGCCTGGCTGGATCAAGCCCAGGCTGCCAGCACTGCACTGAGCTGAGCAGCAGAACAATGTACAGCCCTTTTGTCCTTATGCACTAGGCAAGGCTTATCAGCCCATGTAGGGGCTAATAAAGCAGCTTTCAAATGAGTCAGTAGGCTTAAGGCTTCTTTCATGCAAGATTTCTGTCTGCGAATATATTTGAGAGAATGTTTAAAAAAGAGAAAGGAGCACAACTTCAGCTTTTCACAGAAAGCAAATCCACTTAAAGGGCTTTTTGGGTTGGTTATTGGCCATCATGAGAACACTGCAGTGGGGACAGTAGAAGTGAGCATCGCAGTGTCATGCCTTTCCTCTGAAATAGCTGGGATGTTGTATTTTCACTCACTCTGTGCACTGGCGTTCTCACCCCACTGCCACATCCTGGGGTGTGTGCCAGGAGAGCCAAACAACCTCCTCTTTTGGCTGGACATAGGTCAGTAATTTTGTTTATGTCACACAGAAGAGTTTGGGTTTGTTTAAAAAATATATACTGTTCCCCTGGAAAGCATTCTTTCCTATGCTACATCCAGTTGTCCCAAGGAGGAGCTTGGCCGCTCCTCTACAGTCAAAAGCAACTATTCATCTGTATCTCAGGTTAAAACAGCTCCTGAAGAGTAACTGGGGAACACCTGGAATTCTGTGCAGTCCATGAGCTCTGGCAGATGTGAGATACTTAATTCCAACTTTACACTGTCACTCCTGCAAACTCCAACTCATGGAGTAAAAGCACAAGAAAAGAAATTCAAACCCTGAGAAAAATTGGTGTATCATCTTAGGAAGAGAGCTCTGGTTACTCTGAGTGCAAACACGAGCAGCAGGTAAGGTTGGAAGTAAGCACAGAAAATGTCTAATGAGGCCCATGCCTGCAGTATCTGCTAGGGGCAGGGAGCCCTGATTAGCTGCACACTGGAGCATTGTGTGGGTTTGTATAGGATCCGACTTCCCAGGTCATGAAACCAGATCCTGAGTTATTTTTAAAATGAGCTGCTATTTCAAATTATTTCTCAACTTCATGTTTGATGTGTCAAGTCACATTTATTTGGGTAAGCTATGTTTCGCTCAGACACCCACAGCGCAGCCATCACTGCATTCCTGGTGCTCGGTGGGGGTTCTGGCTGAGAGCAGGCCCTGCCATGGGGACATTTGCACTGCCAGGCATTGTCCTCAGGTACCAACACAACTTTGTTTGGATTTTGGAAAGAGAGATGCTTTATACATGGCTGTGAGTATATGTTTGTTCATTTAAAATCAACTTCACAAATCAGAAGTAAAATTAAACACCCTGCAGCAGTTTATCAGTCAGTAAAATAGATGAACCAAAAAAAAGAGATGAACTTCACAACATTTCCATGGGAACAAGCAGCAAGGGTATTTTGGACAAATAAATTAGGTGAATTCCTGCATGAGACACTCCCAGGGAATGCCCTGTCGTTGCTCTTCCAGTATGTGCTACATGGATTTCAGTTTAGTTGTCTCCTCTGATTTCAGGATAGTAAAAAGCACAAGCAGCCTTACTCTTGGGCTGTTTACAGCCTGTGTCAAAACCAGAGCTTTAAATTCTAGCTGCAAGTCTCTCTGGGACCCAAGGCAAAAGCAGCACTGTAAGTTCTGGCAAAACATTGTGTTTGCCAGATGGATGGCTGCTTTTGGCACCAGTTTCAGCTTCTGGATACATATATAAGGCAGCGAGACATATATATACACATATATAATGGAGCAAGAACTCTGTGCAGAAGAAAAACCATGTTCTTCCAGACATAGAGAGATGAAAATTGCCCCAGACACAACTGCTTCTAGAAGGAACCGTTGCCTGAATAGATTTTTCAATGATAAATTTCAATACAAATTCCAGAACAAGTTATATTTTTCATCATATTTCTAGAGATTTCTCTGCCCAAAGACATCCCTCTGTCCAATTTGGACTGAACTGCCCCTGCAGGCTCTCATATTGCTGTCTTCCTTGGATAACAGAGGAGGAAACAGAAGATGGAAAAACTCAAAACGTTGTATCAAAGGTCCTAGTCAATATCTGTATAATGCAGAGCTTCTTTGCCTTCCATAGAGCTGCTGAATAAGGAAAATGCAATCCATATGATGCAATTCATTTGATTCATGCTTTGACTTGAACGGCTTGTCTGGGTTTGGCTTCATTTGGTAGAGATCATGGTAACGAAAGGAGAGGTTTAATGACTGCTTCATCAATTGAGAAGAAACAATTCTATTGTCTTTCAGAACCCAGTAAATAGGTAACGGGTGAAGAAAATGTGCAGTGTATTTGCACAAATATGCAAAGGAAACCTTTGATGCGGGAGGCTGGGAGGACCTGGCTGTGATGCTGAGCCAGGCTCAGTGCTGCCAACTGTGCATCAATGCCATTTATGGTCACTTAGTCATGAAATCCTATCGAGTTATGGTGCCTGTGGCTTCTGAAAAAGCAAACCTTTAACTACGGTGAGCCTCAGCTGCTGGATCTTTAGTGTTACTGGCTGGGTGCTGGGTTAGCGGATGAGCTGCCCCGCGGGGATGTGAGGATTAGCATCTGCACACTGGTTTGAATGTGCTACAATTTATTTTATGGCATTTGTTATGCATGGCTTTTGTTTTAATGCACAATGCTGTCCTGTGTTTGGATAAGGCTGTTATGTGCCAAAAAAATTATAAATATTTAAAATATCCTGATAAATTTCTAAAGCTACCCGGGTGCTATAGCCCATGGCCCAGTTATTCTTCTTCCAAGCCATTGCCCTGACAACTCACAAGTTTTGACAGCCCCAGGGTACAAACCCTCAGTGTGCTGCTGCTTTGACAGAAACCTTTGGAAAAGATGGAGTCATCCTGCTGGCTTTTCACCACACATTTCTTCTGAGATATGATGCATCTTCAAAGTCACTTGTGTGGGGTTGGTTGTAGTGTGGGGAAAAAAATGTCATTGCTCCTTGTGTATTAGCAGCACAACTGAAATCTTTAAAAGGTGACATTTCTGTTGCACAGAGCCTCAGAGAGGTGATAACTAAACCACGACCTGCCAGGGGCAGAGAATAGTCCTTCTACCTGCAAAGACACAGCCTGAATGCTCAGCCATGGCCGATTCCTGCTCTAAGCAAAGTGTGCAGATGTTGGATTAACAATTGAGATTAATTCTGATTCTTGTCCTCTTGCAATCAAAGCAAGCTTTTGCTGAACAAGGCGTCAAGCAGAGAGCATGTACAGTGCCACAAATGGCCGGGATCTCTCATGTATGGCCCATGACTTGGAGGAATCCAAAAGAACATTGTCACATGAGACTGTGATAAGTTGATTACCCTGAAACAGACCTGACTTCATTAGTCACCCCATCATGTGCTGCCTGTTCACTGATGTCAGTGAGGGCCAGTGCTGCCGCTCCCCACACCCTTCTGCTTTTGCAAAACCAGGCTTCAACAAACCTTTCCTCAATGAAACAGCCGGTGTTAGACCTCCCATTTCTCTCTGCTGTTAGTATGCTCCCAAAAACGAATGGCAAGTGTCCACCATGGAGTCCCATGGTACCATTCCAGGGCCCCTGAGGAAATGATAAATGAGATCAAATTTCCATTAAGGATTGCCAATGATCCCAAAAAGAGCAGCAACAGACTTGCAAAGGCCAGCCAACTTTTATTTACCTTTAAAGTTCAAACTGTGCTCCTAATTTTTTTATTCCCACCAGCAAAGCAACTCCCTGTGAATTCAGAGAGCTTAATGCCATATTCTGGTTTGAGAAACATTCTGCAGTGACTTTTTCTTAAAAATAGAGCATGCCATAATGAATTGCCCTTACAATTTATTCCATTTGTCAAGGCTGTATTTTCAAACACAAAATATTCTGAGCAGTTCCATGATAAAATAGTGAGCATGTGGTAGTGGAAGCCCTCTGCTGCTGAATTAAACAGGGTCTTTTAAAATTCTGCCTTGCAGTGAATTACCATAGAGGAAGAGTATTTTTAAAAGACTGGGAAAAGAATCATTGCTGTGTTTTTACAACTGCTTGAAGAAAACCAAGAAAGCAATGACAATGTTCCTCCTTCCTTGTATCTGCATCTAGCCAGTAAAGGAAGAACAAGATGGAAAGATCCTTGTCATACAGGACAAACTGAAAGGAAAAAGTTATCCACTCAAGAGCACAGTGTTGAAATCTCCCTCCCTTTCTGTCTATATACATACATCCACACAAATATCTACCCATATAAATATGCACATAAGGTATTTCTGCAAGGCATACATTTGTTCATTTGTAATAATATACAGTACCAAGACAGTATTCCAGCAAGTACAGATTCATGGGTTAGCTTGTTTTTACTTCTCTGTCTCCTGATGAAACGCGAAACACTTGTTCACTTGTGTTAAAGTGTCTTCCAAATTCATTGCAAAGGAAATGCAGTTTTTTAGGTCAAATGTGACCCCAAGAAGATTCCGATCACAGAGAGTACAAATGGACTCTCTCATCAGTAGATGAGACCAGGCATTGACGCCCAGCCCTGCAGTTGCTGCCACAGCTGGATATCACATTTGTGGCCAGGCAAGTCCCAGACAGGGCACATCTCCTGATCTCAGGCACTCGTGCAGGTGATGGGGTGCACGCAGGGGCTGCCCCTCTTCGCTGCCCATCAACCAGAAATGTTGATCAGACCATAGCTGTGAGGGTCATCTGTGACTGGGAAGAAAGGAACGAAACAAGATCTGTTCCTCAGAGCAGAAATGATTTTGCTTTTTTCATTCTCTTCTCATAAAGCTGTCTTTGTTTCCCAATAATCATGAAAGCAGTCAGGATGCAAAAGGCTGAATTCTGATCAAAAGCCCTGTGATGTGCAGGGAAGGGCAGCTGCGACATGGGCTGCTGCATCCGGACCACCAGCAAGCACCCCACCAACCCTGTGTGGTCCCAACAGCAACAGCCCCGACTGCCCTTGTCCTGAGTCTGACAGGGTGAGCTGGGCTTGCATGTCTGTGCCAAAGCTTTGCTGAGCACTTCACATCTGGTTTTGTCGCTCAGTGCTTCGGATGGGATGGATGGATGGATGGATGGATGGATGGATGGATGGATGGATGGATGGATGGATGGATGGATGGATGGATGGATGGAGTGGTGAAAAACCACTCAAAGAAACCGCTGTCCTTATGTGTGCAGAGTATGTCATTGCACAGTATATCACTGGGATGAAAATTTTCTTTGCTGGGTCTATGGAAAAAAATACTTTTATTGAAAATTTTAACTAAACATGTAAGTTAAAAATAGAGGTCCTAATACTAATTCTGTCTTTTTCCTGTGTAATTCCTATTCACTGCCTTTTCACACTGTAATTCCTATTCACAGAAAAAAAAATGGCTGAAGCTTCAACTTCCAGCACAGCACGGGCACAAAATGATACTAAAGAGTGTACATTACTAGGTGTGGGAGTGAAAAGGAACAGAAATTAAAATATTATAAGCAATCAGCTAATCCGGATGTGGAATGGTTGCTAAGGAGTCCCAACCCAGGCCAAAGTCAATAAGCAATTAGTATCTATTAAAAGATGAAGTATAGGATGATGGGAGAAAAGCCCTTGAGAAAAGGATCAGCCCCATGTTGCCAGGCTGCTTTCCCCTGGGCTGGACAAGCCTGCACTGACAGCAGAGAGCTGCTCACAGAGGCACAACCTGCCCTGGCTGCAGCATCTCTAGGCCCTGTCACTGGTTTTGCTCTGTAAATTAAAGCTCTCACTTAATGTCAGTTTTTATTTGAATCCTTCCTGCTGCTTGGCTCAGTAATTTGAGGAAAGGGCAGTAGCTGCTGTGCCATGAGATACACCTCAACATTTCAGTATACTAAATCTGATCTCTGATTTCTTTGATAGTTTTAAAACAGGAGGCAATGCTGATTGGGGAACAATGGAAGTTTAGACATAACTCCCACTGTACCTCACCTTCATATTTGCTTCTTTCTTAATTTATTGTCAACAAATGCATCTAATACGACTTAGTCTGGGGGAAGGATCTATTAGGTCACTGGAAAGAAACCACGGTGTGATGGTTTAGCAGAGGCATTAGAATAACACCCTTGAAAGAAAATAATTGGAAATCTGTATTCTAATTTTCTAGCTGAGAATGGCTATAGTAATTTAATTAAATAAGACTTTATTGATTGTGTTTTAATGGATTTATTTTCTCTGACAGATTCCTGCACCTTTCAGTGTGGCAGCTTTGATGTAAATAGGTAGACACACACACACTTCGCTTGAATCGGTGGAGCAGCTCCTGGTAGCAAAGCCAAGACTGTAAGTGTGTGTAGGATTGGACCCAAAGGGAGGGTGAGCGGGTGGGCACAGGCTTCCCTCGTGGTAGGGACACGCAGGGACACCTCACCGCAGCTTTCACTGACCCAGGAAGTGTCATGAGATGTCTCGGCGACCTGCAAAAATTCACTATGCAGCAAGGCAGCTGGAGTAGTTCTATTGACTCTGCTGTCATCAAATGAGTCAGCGGCAAGTCACACTCTTGTATGTCAGCAGGGAGTGGCGCGCCAGGAAATCAGTCACAGAAGTGAGGGAAAAAGCAAAGAACCCCCAAGAATTCGAACCTTAATTGACTGCTTTTAGGAGTTTCTATTATCTTCAAATGGCCGATAAAATCGTGTGTGTCGGCACAGAGGTTGCTGTCCCTTTGCCACATCAGCCTCTCCTAGCGCGGGCTGTGCAGAATTGCATCCCCCCAGCGGAGAGCCCCGGCTCTGCCAGCCCCCCCTCTGCAGTCCCGGCGAGGGGTCACCCACCCGTGGCTGCATCCACCCGCGGCCGGCACACGGCTGGCGGCCTGACCTGTGTCGCCTGAATGGGGCTGTGCGGGTGGGTCGGGGGCTGTGCTCCTGTTCCTACTGTGGGATTCATTTGTCTGTGGGGCGAGGGGGCTGCACCCCGGCCGGGAAGTAGCGCCAGGCCAGCTGCGCTCCTGCCCGTGCGCCAGGGCCGCGCCCCAGCCCCGCCCGGCACCTCGGCCAGGTGAGTGTCGGCCCAGCGTGGTCTCTGTTCCGTCAGGGGCTCTGCCAGGCCAGGCCAGGCCAGGCCAGCCCGGGCCGGCCCCCGCGGGCCGGTGCGGCGGGGCGCAGGGTTGATTCGGCGGAGGGCGTGCCGCTCCCGGCGGATAAAGGCCGGGCGGCGGCGCGGGGCTGCGTAGAGTTGGGAAAGAGCGGCACAGAGCGGGCGGGTCGCACCAGC